>CM031597.1:9436333-9438833 GCA_018398815.1 Conus ventricosus
GTCCCAGTGTCCCTGACTCCTAACTCCACGGGCTGTGTCCCCGTGTCCCTGACCCCTGACTCATCGCTCTGTGTCTCCGTGTCCCTGACCCCTGACTCCTCGGGCTGTGTCCCCGTGTCCCTGATCCCTGACTCCCCAGGCTGTGTCCCCGTGTCCCTGACCCCTGACTCATCGCTGTGTGTCTCCGTGTCCCTGACCCCTGACTCTTCGGGCTGCGTCCCCGTGTCCCTGACCCCTGACTCCTCGGGCTGTGTCCTCGTGTCCCTGACCCCTGACTCCTCGGGCTGTGTCCCCGTGTCCCTGACCCCTGATTCCTCGGGCTGTGTCCCCGTGTCCTTGATCCCTGACTCCTCGGGATGTGTCCCCGTGTCCCTGACCCCTGACTCTTCAGGCTGTGTCCCCGTGTCCCTGACCCCTGACTCCTGGGGCTGTGTCCCCCTGTCCCTGATCCCTGACTCCTCAGGCTGTGTCCTCGTATCCCTGACCCCTGACTCCTCCGGCTGTGTCCCTGTGTCCCTGACCCCTGACTCCTCGGGCTGTGTCCCTGTGTCCCTGACCCCTGATTCCTCGGGCTGTGTCCCCATGTCCCTGACCCCTGACGCTAAAAAGGAGAAATGATCTTTGATGACAGATGTGGACGGATGTTCTCAGATCTGACTTGTTGATTGATGAAGGCACACGTAATGCAGAACAGTGGCAGAGGATGATGATCATGTTTACAGGGCTACATAGCACTGATGAACTTTAAACATCTAGATTTTCTTACAGGGCTACATAGCACTGATGAACTTTAAACATCTAGATTTTCTAATATCATCTTAATATTGTATTTATGCCAGACCCCCGCCCCTCCCGCTCCATCCTCCTTTCTCGCGTCCTGTTTCTTCAATCTTCTTGACTAATATCTTTCGCTTTCTCTCATTTAAAGCGTCTTGTCCATATTCAGCATGCATGCCAGCAATTGTATTTCGATGGGGACGTTATATGCAAAAGACATACTTGTGAAGATGACACGGAGCAAGAGCTCTGTTCTTAAAGCCGGGTTTTATTTTCCTTGTTAGAGCGAGAAAATCGTTTATACATAACCAATGTTCATTTCGATTGGACATTTTGACACAAGAGAGGATGCAGTGAAAAGAGCGGAGAGTATTCACTTTAGTTTAGACGATTTGTTTGTACTGCCGATTTCAATATAGCCAGCATTAACTGTGTTGAAAATGTTGGTTGGCTAGTTGGTGTAGATGATTTATTTCTCTATAGCCTGTTGATCTACATTGATGACTTGAGGTTGTATTAAACAGTGTGAATGTCATTGTGTTATCAAAAGCTCAGTGCTCCGAAAGGTAAGTTTCCTGTTCGCAATGGCATACACCCCTTCCCCCCACTTTGACACAGAGAGAGAGAGAGAGAGAGAGAGAGGAGAGAGAGAGAGAGAGAGAGAGAGAGAGAGAGAGAGAGAGAGAGAGAGAGAGAGAGAGAGAGTCATGGTCGAAAATCAGCTGTTGTTTACCTGCTGAAGATGCCCCTTCCACCCCTAGTCTCTCTCTCTCTCTCTCCTCTCTCTCTCTCTCTCTCTCTTCTCTCTCTCTCATCTCTCTCTCGCTCTTCTCTCTCCTCTCTCTCTCTCTGTCTTGTGTCTCTGTCTCTGTCTGTCTGTCTGTCTGTCTGTCTGTCTCTCTCTCTCTCTCTGTCTGTCTGTCTGTCTGTTCTGTCTGTCTGTCTGTCTGTCTTGTCTGTCTGTCTGTCTTGTCTTTGTTGTGCGTGCGTGCGTGTGGGCGTGTGTGTGTGTGTGTGCATGTGTGTGTGTGTGTGTGTGTGTGTGTGTGTGTGTGTGTGTGTGTGTGTGTGTGTGTGTGTGTGTGTGTGTGTGTGTGTGTGTGCGCGCGCGTGTGTGTGTGTGTGTGTGTGTGCACGCGCGCGTATGTGTGTACTTGCGCGCACAAACAGTTAAAAGAGATCTTAATGAAGTTTTACAAGATTATTTGTCTGGTCAATGACTTCACAAGATTATACTGACGAAACTACGTTTAGACAAACCGTTCCCAAAAGATGAATAGTGTGTGAGATGGGAAATGATTGAAAAGTTCCGGCTTAACTTGTGCGGGTTGTGTCCCTTTTGCGACACTTCCTTTATGTTGGGCTATGAATAGCATGACCATACAGTGTTAATTCAAAAGTTGCGTTGGTCTTTGACATTCTGCTTGTAATAAAAGATTCAGTTTACGTTCCTAGAATACAAAAAAATAAAATCTGTCTATAAATCTGTGTCTGTGTTTCTGTTGTTTCTTTTTGTTCTCCCAGTTCTTATAGAACAAGGTGTACTTTACAATGGGAACGAAGAAATGCTGTGTGTGTGTGTCTTGTCTGTCTGTCTGTCCGTCCGTGGTCAAACTGTGTTCCACTCGCTCCAGACAAAAGTACTGGGCCAATCGTTCTGATAATTTGTAGGTATGTTTATTATGGGTCACGGATGATACCCAAAGTTTTATTTTACTGTTAT
>CM031597.1:9443833-9446333 GCA_018398815.1 Conus ventricosus
GATAACTAACGTGCTGGCATGTCAATGTCTTTTCCGTTCATGCTGATAACTAACGTGCTGGTATGTCAATGTCTTTTCCGTTCATGCCGATGACTAACGTGATGGTACGTCAATGTCTTTTCCGTTCATGCCGATAACTAACGTGCTGGTACGTCAATGTCTTTTCCGTTCATGCCGATAACTAACGTGCTGGTACGTCAATGTCTTTTCCGTTCATGCTGATAACTAACGTGCTGGTATGCCAATGTCTTTTCCGTTCATGCTGATAGCTGACATGCTGGTATGTCAATGTCTTTTCCGTTCGTGATGATAACTAACGTGCTGGTATGTCAATGCCTTTCCCGTTCATGCCGATAACTAACGTGCTGGTACGTCAATGTCTTTTCCGTTCATGCTGATAACTAACGTGCTGGTATGTCAATGTCTTTTCCGTTCATGCTGATAGCTGACATGCTGGTATGTCAATGTCTTTTCCGTTCGTGATGATAACTAACGTGCTGGTATGTCAATGCCTTTCCCGTTCATGCTGATAACTAACGTGCTGGTATGTCAATGCCTTTTCCGTTCATGCTGATAACTAACGTGCTGATATGTCAATGCCCTTTCCGTTCATGCTGATAACTAACGTGCTGGTATGTCAATGTCTTTTCCAGTCATTTTCATGAATGACATCGTGGTGTGTCAGTTTCGTTTCCATTCATGTTGATAACTAACGTGCTGGTACGTCATGTCTTTTCATTCATTCTCATAACTCACATTTTGGAATGAAAGTTTTTGTTTATTTTAAACAAAATTTCGGACGTGTTTTTAGAAGATGCGTTTTAAAGGGTTGCGTGAATGAATGACTTGTGAGTTGACTTCTACGCGGTGACAGTCCTGATATGGCCCTTTGCGGTGGGCTGGGCTGTAAGCAACATTACCGTACCTGGTATGCCATTTTCATAACTGACATGCAGGTATGTCAATGCCTTTACCATTCATGCTGATAATTGACATACTGGTATGTCAATGCCTTTTCTATTCATGCTGACGACGGACATCCTGGTTTGTTTGTGTGTGTGTGTGTGTGTGTGTGTGTGTGTGTGTGTGTGTGTGTGTGTGTGTGTGTGTGTGTGTGTGTGTGTGTGTGTTCTAGTCATTCTCATGAATGACTCGTGGCGTGTCATTGTCTTTCCTACTCATGCTAATGATCAACATCTTGATCTGTCAGTTTCTTTTTTTCAGACTTGCTATTAATCGACATCCTGGAATGTTCGTGGGTTTTTTTTGTTGTTGTGCCTCATTTGCTTACAGGTCTTGGAGCATATTTCTTTTTTTTATATATCTTAAAAAATTTAAGTGTCTCACATGTCTCTCTCTTCCTGGCAATTTTTCTCGAGTTGAAAAAGCTTCTTTCTTTTCCTTTTTCTCCTTTTCTTTTTTGAGGGGTTGGGGTGGTGGGGGTGGGGGGTGGGGGGGGGGGGGGGGGGGTGCGGTTACTTGTCGGAGTTAACATCAGTTCTGACTCCATTTCCCATACAGTCCTTCGAATGAGACTATAAACCGAGGTTCCGTGTGTGAACGCACGCATAACATCTTGCACACACGTAAAATCCCATCACCAACTTTCGAAAGAGAAGGTCAGTTTGGCGGTTCGTATGGATGACACGTTACACACAGCATGCACCTTCCCCGAAGTTGGAGTATGGCTGCCCTAATGGCAGGATTACAATAAACGGTCATACACACAAAACGCCACTCCCTTTGTTGGGTAGATGGGATTAATTCTTGTCTGTCTATACAGGGAGTGTCTGCAGGAGTATCAGCCTGTGAACGCAGGAAGAAAGAAAGAAAGAATACCAAAGAAGCGAGAGGCTAATTACAAGAATGAGCGAACTCTTCAAGTTGTTCTTGCTGATGGAGAGTGAGCATGCTCATCTTTTCATGCACTAATCAAAGGACTTTTCCCGTCGTTTGCAATAGAGCCCCAAGATTCTGTAACGATCTTTTAGCCAATGGCCTGTCCCTCTCGCTGGGAGAATCCACTATCAAAAGCCGCCTCTCGCGAACCGTGCGAGTTGCTCTTTAGTGAGGGCTGTTTGAAGGTGTGATGAATGTTGCGGTAGGCGACAGCGCGAGAGTTGTAATCTTCGGTGAGGGCTGTGTGCAGGTGTGATGAATGTTGGTGTAGGCGACAGCGCGAGTTGGTCTTTGGTCAGGGCTGTGTGCAGGTGTGATGAATGTTGGTGTAGGCGACAGCGCGAGTTGGTCTTTGATAAGGGCTGTGTGCAGGTGTGATGAATGTTAGTGTAGGCGACAGCGCGAGTTGGTCTTTGGTAAGGGCTGTGTGCAGGTGTGATGAATGTTGGTGTAGGCGACAGCGCGAGTTGGTCTTTGGTAAGGGCTGTGTGCAGGTGTGATAAATGTTGGTGTAGGCGACAGCGCGAGTTGGTCTTTGGTAAGGGCTGTGTGCAGGTGTGATGAATGTTGGTGTAGGCGACAGCGCGAGTTGGTCTTTGGT
>CM031597.1:9453833-9458833 GCA_018398815.1 Conus ventricosus
AATAACGGAGACACGAGGATCGAGCAATCAGTGATCTCCCCATGACAAACAACACTCAGAATAACGGAAACACGAGGATCGAGCAATCAGTGATCTCCCCATGACAAACAACACTCAGAATAACGGAAACACGAGGATCGAGCAATCAGTGATCTCCCCATGACAAACAACACTCAGAATAACGGAAACACGAGGATCGAGCAATCAGTGATCTCCCATGACAAACAACACTCAGAATAACGGAAACACGAGGATCGAGCAATCAGTGATCTCCCCATGACAAACAACACTCAGAATAACGGAGACACGAGGATCGAGCAATCAGTGATCTCCCATGACAAACAACACTCAGAATAACGGAGACACGAGGATCGAGCAATCAGTGATCCCCATGCAAAACAACACTCAGAATAACGGAAACACGAGGATCGAGCAATCAGTGATCTCCCCATGACAAACAACACTCAGAATAACGGAAACACGAGGATCGAGCAATCAGTGATCTCCCCATGACAAACAACACTCAGAATAACGGAAACACGAGGATCGAGCAATCAGTGATCTCCCATGACAAACAACACTCAGAATAACGGAAACACGAGGATCGAGCAATCAGTGATCTCCCCATGACAAAACAACACTCAGAATAACGGAAACACGAGGATCGAGCAATCAGTGATCTCCCCATATTCGGCTCAAGATGGGCGTTGAATCAGATAAGTGGTCGTTGTACGTTTTTGTCGTTGTACGTTTTTGTCGTTGTACGTTTTTGTCGTTCTGAATGTTGTTTGTCTGGCTTGAAGAAGACCTAATAGGTCGAAACACGTCATGTTTTGTCTTGTAATGTGTTTGTCCTTGCTTTTGGCGGACTGATTAAGAATTATTTTAAAGATTTGTCCTGTGATTGGCCGACAAAAATTTATGATGTCCACCAGCCGCCGTGGCGAAGTGGTTAGCGTCGCGGACTCCCGGCTGGGAGATCGTAGGTTCCCATCAGAGTCATGTAGGATTTTTCTGCCTCGGCCGGCTCCTTCCCTGAGTTGAGATTGCTACGGGCTCAGTTGGAAGACTGGGACCACACAGTCCGAGTTTCATCCACTTAATGGATGCGTTTCTGAGAGTGTTGCTCAAATTTCCTGACCAACACTGCAGGTGCCTGTATCTCCCGGGCCTGGTTGACGCGGGATATATTATGAAAGGAAGCGTAGAGTACAGCCCTGTCATGTAGTCTCAGACCGAAATGGAAATCCTTAGCATCATCTTCATCGTCCTCATTCTTATCGATCAGCATAAAAAAGTCTCAAACTCTGTGGCCCTTCATGCCCTGCTCATGGTGATCTCAATTTCGATGTCCTCTCCACGTCCGTGGTCTTGGTTTGGTTCCGTCGGGGTCACCGGTATCGGCGAGTCCACGGGGGCTGTCGTTGGACAGACATGGTGGCGCCCTCCATGGGGAGAGCTCACTCACGCCGTCTCCGCGACAAAAACAATTATGGTCGTGAGTAGGGGGGCTTAATAGGTGGTGTCCTGCGTATGTTGGATCACAACAGGCGCCACTGAACACCACCGAAGTGACTCGGCAGCAGTGCAGTGTCTCCTCCGGTGGGTTGCCTTTTGACGACTTGACATTGACTGCTCCCTGTGGATTGATGGGGCCGGGCGTGCGGCGGGGCCGACCGGGCTGTGGCTGTGGACGGGAAGTGGGACTGAGCGGGCTGTGGCTGTGGACAGAATGTGGGACTGAGCGGGCTGTGGCTGTGGACGGGGTGTGGGACTGACCGGCGCTGTGGCTGTGGACGGGATGTGGGACTGAGCAGGCTG
Organism: Conus ventricosus; assembly: GCA_018398815.1. Classification (NCBI taxonomy): domain Eukaryota; kingdom Metazoa; phylum Mollusca; class Gastropoda; order Neogastropoda; family Conidae; genus Conus; species Conus ventricosus. Next base: position 9,455,655 of record CM031597.1, read on the forward strand.
TGGCTGTGGACGGGGTGTGGGACTGACCTGGCTGTGGCTGTGGACGGGATGTGGGACTGAGCGGGCTGTGGCTGTGGACGGGGTGTGGGACTGACCGGGCTGTGGCTGTGGACGGGGTGTCGGAATGACCGGGCTGTGGCTGTGGACGGGGTGTGGGACTGACCGGGCTGTGGCTGTGGATGGATGTGGGACTGAGCGGGCTGTGGCTGTGGACGGGGTGTGGGACTGAGTGGGCTGTGGCTGTGGACGGGGTGTGGGACTGACCGGGCTGTGGCTGTGGACGGGGTGTGGGACTGACCGGGCTGTGGCTGTGGACGGGGTGTCGGAATGACCGGGCTGTGGCTGTGGATGGGGTGTGGGACTGACCAGGCTGTGGCTGTGGATGGGGTGTGGGAATGACCGGGCTGTGGCTGTGGACGGGGTGTGGGATTGACCGGGCTGTGGCTGTGGACGGGGTGTCGGGATGACCGAGCTGTGGCTGTGGACGGGGTGTGGGACTGACCGGGCTGTGGCTGTGGATGGGGTGTCGGACTGACCGGGCTGTGGCTGTGGACGGGGTGTGGGACTGAGCGGGCTGTGGCTGTAGATGGGGTGTCGGAATGACCGGGCTGTGGCTGTGGACGGGGTGTGGGACTGTCCGGGCTGTGGCTGTGGACGGGATGTGGGACTGAGCGGGCTGTGGCTGTGGACGGGGTGTGGGACTGAGTGGGCTGTGGCTGTGGATGGGGTGTGGGACTGACCGGGCTGTGGCTGTGGACGGGGTGTGGGACTGACCGGGCTGTGGCTGTGGACGGGGTGTCGGAATGACCGGGCTGTGGCTGTGGACGGGGTGTGGGACTGACCGGGCTGTGGCTGTGGATGGGGTGTGGGACTGACCGGGCTGTGGCTGTGGACGGGGTGTGGGATTGCCCGGGCTGTGGCTGTGGACGGGGTGTCGGGATGACCGGGCTGTGGCTGTGGACGGGGTGTGGGACTGACCGGGCTGTGGCTGTGGATGGGGTGTCGGACTGGCCGGGCTGTGGCTGTGGACGGGGTGTGGGACTGACCGGGCTGCGGCTGTGGATGGGATGTGGGACTGACCGGGCTGTGGCTGTGGACGGGATGTGGGACTTAGCGGGCTGTGGCTGTGGACGGGATGTGGGACTGACCTGGCTGTGGCTGTGGACGGGGTGTGGGACTGAGCGGGCTGTGGCTGTGGACGGGGTGTGGGACTGACCTGGCTTTGGCTGTGGACGGGGTGTGGGACTGAGCGGGCTGTGGCTGTGGACGGGGTGTGGGACTGAGCGGGCTGTGGCTGTGGACGGGGTGTCGGAATGACCGGGCTGTGGCTCTGGACGGGGTGTGGGACTGACCGGGCTGTGGCTGTGGACGGGGTGTGGGACTGAGCGGGCTGTCGCTGTGGACGGGGTGTGGGACTGACCGGGCTGTGGCTGTGGACGGGGTGTCGGAATGACCGGGCTGTGGCTGTGGACGGGGTGTGGGACTGACCGGGCTGTGGCTGTGGACGGGGTGTCGGAATGACCAGGCTGTGGCTGTGGACGGGGTGGTGTTACTGACCGGGCTGTGGCTGTGGACGGGGTGTGGGACTAACCGGGTTGTGGCTGTGGACGGGGTGTGGGACTGACCGGGCTGTGGCTGTGGACGGGGTGTGGGACTGAGCGGGCTGTGGCTGTGGACGGGGTGTGGGACTGACCGGGCTGTGGCTGTGGACGGGGTGTGGGAATGAGTGGCGTGGGTGCAATGCCACTGAGGTGGCACAGAAGATGGGACAGAAAATAGAAAGAATTAATGATGTCCTGTGATTGTTGTATGGAAGTTTTTGACTCTTAGCTCTTCAGTACGAGATGAAGTTCAAGAATTAGCCATACTGTTGGTTTGAAATTGCCTAGCGTCCATTTCTTTGCTGTTCTTGTTTCTCGCTTTCCTCGCTGCGAGCACGGCAAACCATGTGAACAAATCTCGCGGATGTGAAACCCGTCTTGGATGTACAGTGAGTGTGGCACATTACGCAATGTTTTCATGGTATCAGCACGTGACACGCGCACCGACTGTGATCTACCCGCCGGTGTTACGTAAACATCCGTAGTGGTGTCAAAAAATTTCACCTAAATCTCACACCACCTATTCTACGACCTCTCTCCCCCTAGCCTACTTACTGTGCCCCCACCGCACACCAGACATACACCAAACCTCCCCATTTGGGTAAACACCTATTATGTCAATACACCAAATCTCCCCATTTGGGTAAACACCTATTATGTCAACACACCAAATCTCCCCATTTGGGTAAACACCTATTATGTCAACACACCAAATCTCCCCATTTGGGTAAACACCTATTATGTCAACACACACCAAATCTCCCCATTTGGGTAAACACCTATTATGTCAATACACCAAATCTCCCCATTTGGGTAAACACCTATTATGTCAACAGCGAAGGAAAAGAAAACGGAGAAGTAAGGCGCGTACAGCAAACCAATCTGTAAAACGGAGAAGTAAGGCGCGTACAGCAAACCAATCTGTAAAACGGAGAAGTAAGGCGCGTACAGCAAACCAATCTGTAAAACGGAGAAGTAAGGCGCGTACAGCAAACCAATCTGTAAAACGGAGAAGTAAGGCGCGTACAGCAAACCAAACTGTAAAAAACGGAGAAGTAAGGCGCGTACAGCAAACCAAACTGTAAAACGGAGAAGTAAGGCGCATCGAGCAAACCAAACTGTAAAGGACAAGAGAATCAAGTATCAGGAAGTCATACGAAGGTTGAACACTTGGAGTCGAAACTTTCTTCTAACTTTAATTGCTAAAAAGTATTGCCTTTAAAGACACAATCCGTATTGCGAAAGACGGGGGAATTCGAACCTATTACAACATCATTGGTTTAAACCTGAGCCTGCTTAGCTAAACGTTTTGCTTTTAACGTTTGCAGCATTTTCAGTCAGTGCGAATTCCACTGCCTCTGTAAGATTCTTGTGGTGATAAAACAAAACAAACACAACAGAGCGTACGAAACCAATCTGATAACGGATTACATGCCGTACAGTCAAACCAATCTGTTATCATTGTCGGTGTACTCTGTACACAACACACTAAAACGACAGCACAACAACCATGCACACAAACCAATCCTAAAACGGAGCAAGCACGACACAGCAAACCAATCTTCACAACTGGAGATG
>CM031597.1:9463833-9471333 GCA_018398815.1 Conus ventricosus
TCCTTCATTCTTTTCATTTCTCACGCAGGGTGCATGCTATGTGTAACGTGTCATCCATGCCAATGGTGTCATCCAAATCGTAATGGAGAGCGCTTCTATAGCATCCATATCAGTATGAGACCAAACTCCACGCTTTCCCTACACAACGGGTGACGAGACCAAACTCCACGCTTTCCCCTACACAACGGGTGACGAGACCAAACTCCACGCTTTCCCCTACACAACGGGTGACGAGACCAAACTCCACGCTTTCCCTACACAACGGGTGACGAGACCAAACTCCACGCTTTCCCCCAACAACGGGTGACGAGACCAAACTCCACGCTTTCCCCCACACAACGGGTGACGAGACCAAACTCCACGCTTTCCCCTACACAACGGGTGACGAGACCAAACTCCACGCTTTCCCCCACACAACGGGTGACGTTGCCAACCTGTGTAGGGCAAACGAAAGAGCTTCCTGTTGGCACTGATCATTCGTTTCCGACGTCACTCAAGTTGTCACCAGTTTCTCTCGAATATTTACGGAAGATACATGCCATGTGTTTCTAGGTGTCGTTATCCTTACCGACAGCCAAACTCGCTTTCTCTTCTGAAAATCAATCTTGGGATTTTACATGTGCACAAGCTGTTGAACGTGCATTCACACACGGAACCTCGGTTTTTGTACTCCCAGTTCTTATAGAACAGGGAGTACTTTAGAATGGGAACGAAGAAATGTTGTGTGTGTGTGTGTGTGTGTGTGTGTGTGTGTGTGTGTGTGTGTGTGTGTGTGTGTGTGTGTCTGTGGTCAAGATGTGTTCCACTCGCTCCAGACAAAACTACTGGGCTGATCTTTCTGAAAATGTTTAGGTATGTTTATTATGGGTTACGGATGATGCCCAATGTTTTATTTTACCTTTATATCCGTTACTAACGGCTATAACGGCCAATGACGGTTTTTCTTCTTTATGGAATATCTCAGAAAGTAGTTGGCCGATCTTTCTGAAATATTGTAGGTATGTTCATTATGGGTCACGGATGATGGCCGATGTTTACCAGCTAACGGCTATAACGGCCCAAAACGGTTTTTCCTTTCTATGGAATATCTCACGCGTATTCAAGATAAGCTGGGAGTACTTTATATGCTTTGCATCTTGTTAAGATTTACTTTAGAACTAACACTAGCTGAGAGGACAAAATCCCACTTTACCGGAGCAGCTCGGCGAAGATTTGAACTCACGATCTCAGGATTTCCAGGATCACGAGTCTGGCGCTCTGCGAACTGAGCTCCTCTGGCTCCCGGAATTGGCAGACCAGAGTGAGAAGCATGGAGTTATACCACGAAGGGAGGACAAAAGTTGAGGGCAAAAAAGGAAAAAAGAAACAAACAGCAAACATACAAACATATACACACATAAACGAACAAACCCACATTAAAACCTAGAAAGGCATGTTGGAGACCGCAGACCTCCCCTAAAGTCGAGCGATTCCTGGATCCGCCCTTAGAGTGGATTCATGAGTGGAAACAAAATTATTTCAATCACCAAGGGAAGTAACTGCTGATAGAGACAGAAGACGGTATGCCCTGTGTACTTTTTTCTTCTAAACAGAGCAGGCAAAAATACGAAGTCTCAACGTTTGTATTACTAGGGAGTGTTAACTTTCCATCAATTCAAATGATTTCCTTGATAAGCTATCAATTCACTGCTAATAATTTCACAGTGTTAGTGCTGAGTGGAATGTTTGTAATAATCGTGGTAATAGTGTAAACGGATATTGGACGCTCCGTCTGGAAAGTAGTATTCAGCAAGCATGAAAGGAGTTACTCCCCGTGAACTTGTAATCATGCTGAACGATCCTGGATCCTCAGCGTGCTTGGGATCCGCTCCATGGATCCACACCCAGCAGGTACTGGATTCGTTCTCAGTCACATTCCTTCTTTTGACAAGCTGGGTGACCATACGTTGTGCTGTTTTTGCACAAACCTTCGAACTGATACAAAACAATTCAGCAGATGCAAGAAGAAAACATAACCTCTTTGGCGAAGACGAATATTTGTCCATATTTGTCTTCACACACACACACACACACACACACACACACACACACACACACACACACACACACACACACACACACACACACTCACAGGCACGCACGCACGCACGCGACCACACAGACTGAGGTCCTCGTCACAGAAGTTGTAGCAAAACAGTTTTACGACTCATCGGCCTACAACCTCATGAAACACCTCTCGATATCCGAAAACAGGATGACCCTGAGGGCAATAGTAGAGGCAGCTGAAAAGAATTCCAGCTGGATTTGGACGAGAAGGGACAAAAGCGAACTTCACGAGGCTTTCATTTCCCGTCGTAGCTATGTGGGTGAGACTTCCGTGAACAGAAAAGGCGCAACTGGAGACGGCCCATCATCCAAGAGGTGCAGATTCCAATCCGGCAGTGCTAAAAGTATTTCTGACAGCAGAAGAGCGTCTGCTGACCATAACCTGGATTAGACCCGCCCCCGAAGAGAGTAAGAAGTCCAGGGCCAAAACACGTGTGTCTGAAGAGAGAGAGAGAGAGAGAGAGAGAGAGAGAGAGAGAGAGAGAGAGAGAGAGGAGAGAGAGAGAGAGAGAGAGAGAGAGAGAGAAGAGAGGAGAGAGAGAGAGAGAGGTTTCTCTGAAGACCGTCTGCTGTAAAGTTCCCTCCAGAGTTTCTTCTTCATTTGATCTCTTTGTAATTCTAATTCCAGAATCATGAAGACTAGATCGGGACGCTGGCATACGAAGATGCTCGAAAGGGTGTGAATCCAGGTCTAACTATCTACTCACCTCTCCCTTTCAGGTGGAAGGTCACGTGGCTCGACTTTCCAACAAAGGAAGAAGAATGAATACAACAAACGTGACTCCATGTTCAGGGGGGAGAATGGCACCCGAAATAACAAGGAGGAAATACGGGCCGTGTAGAGTACAAAAACAAATCTGCTTCACTAAAAAGATCCCTGGTATTTTTAATTTCACATTTCGGATCGGATCTACGTTTCCAAATCTTGCTTAACTCATCAAAAGTTTTGTTTTTCTGACAACACTTAATACGAGATGGGTTCGTTGTTTTTGTCACTGTTTGTTTCCAGGCACGCTTCAGGTATCTTCTGCAGAAGTGGACGCGAGTAGCAGGGGAAGGGAAGGGAGTGAGGAGAGGAGGGAAGAGAGAGGAGGCAATGAATTCCAATCCTCCAATTGTGAATGCAATGAAACAAGCATGGAGTGGCTGAACATGAAGCGAAGTCAATCATCACGGGGATAAGAATGTTTCCCATGTAATCTGATAAAAGAATGTTTGCTACAGATAACATGGGACAAGAATGTATCACGCTGACGATTTGGGATACGAATGTATGACGACGCCAACATGGGTCAAGAATGTATGATGTTTGTTAGAGAACAGGATCGGGGGTGGGGATAAGGACATGGGAGAACGTTTCGCTCTGTCTGACATTCCCGAGGGATGCCAATGAGAGACAATGCGTCGCAGCAGACCAGAACTGAAGAGGTGCCAAGGATACTTATGAAAACATCTAGACTGTCTGGACTTTGAAGAGGAATCTTCACAAACAACACACAGACTGCAGTGAAAGGTCGTCTCCACGAACAATACAAAGGATGCTTTCAAAGTTATTTATTTTGTCAATTAATAGATAATTTGATCAACAAATTTTGTTTTCCACAACTGTGATGATAAGAAACACATTTATTTCCTGATAATCCATCTCGTGCTTCTTTTTCACCGACTGATAGTATATCATGTTCAAAATATTTACGACGCATATAAGTTATGTACAAAACATAATCAAGATGCCTTAGAAATACTGATTCTGGTTATGGAGATTTTAGAATAAACTCTGCTTTATACTTCTACGAAAAAGATCTACTTTCATCACGAAAAGAAGGATCCTATACGATAATTATAATGTTTGTGCAACTGGGTAATTGCCTTGCTTTTTGCACAAATATGACACCATACAGGTGAACAGGCAAGTAACAAGTACTTGAGACCTGCCTGTTTACACGCGTGCGAGAGAGAGGTGCTAAGCCCTTGTGTCACTGCCGAAGGGTTCATAATCATTGTTTTGTTTTCTTTAACACTCCGTGTAAATGGATGAACAGACAAGATAATAATTTTCATATCGAACCCTTATGGCACTCCGCAAAAAGAATGACTGAAACTATATTGGTGGTGTTTAACCACCTGGTCATAATTCAAGTCTTGTCAGGTCATGCGCAACCTGGAAGTCAGAGACCTGGAAGTCACGGCCGTACTCGCTAATTTATGATCAATGTGATTTTTTCCCAAGGAGTCAACCATATTCTGTAAACCTTATGGAGACAGCAATTTCCCATAGGGCGGTTGCGGTCCTCTACAACAGTGCTCAAAGAAAATAGGAGAGGAAAAAAGACAGCCTGGGAATCCCCAGAGGCTGCTAAATCAATGAGCAGAAGCTTTTAGCTGATGCCCCTCTAGTCAGATACGACAAAGGACGCAACCTCCGCCACCCCCCCCCCCTCCCACACCCTCGCCTGTCCCTCTGCGGAGACCGACGAGCACCTGTTTGACCTTTTCTTCCACGTGGGCCAGAATTTAAAGGAGGAAAAGTGAAAGTCTACTTCAGACAGCACTGAAAAGTCCCTAAGAAATCCTGTTAGCAGGTCAGAGGAACAAAACGCCGTCACTCAGAAAACCACGAACGAAGCGAAGTGTTCCGGCAGAAAAATTAATGCCGGTTAACTTTGTAGAAAACTGTATGGGGAGATTTTGTTGAAACCTTAGGCGCTTTCAGCGTCCATTGGAAATGAGCAGGCTGTGCAAGAACTGTCAGGTCTGGAGTTGGTCAATACGAAAACAACTTGAAAATATGGAGAACGATCGATTCATTGATGAGGAATCCATTGCTCATAAATTCGTAGCTTTCCGTTTCCAGGACATTCCAACCTACAGTTGGGGATACAAAGTCAAATCTTTACAAACAATTTTAAACTCTAAAAACAATATGGGTTTTCAAAAAAACAAACAAACAAACAAAAAACAGTTACGCGTTTTCACAGGAGGAGGTACAAGAGACTGCCCCTCCAACGCAAGTGCCTCACTCTTTCACGAAAATATTTTTCCAAAGAAGTCTCACAAGCGCTTGAGAAAAGTCAATAACACACCACTTCATAGTGCTGGTGGCAACAAAAGGTATGCCATTGCATCACCTTCTCTTAAAGCCCACTTCTTTGAAAATACCGAAAAGATGAAGAGATAGAATTCCTTTCTTTAAAAAAATGTAAAAATTGTGAATTACACTCAACAGGTGTACAGACACATGAAACGTCTCATGAATCTGATACCTTCACGGCCTTTTTAGGCACGATGGGCATTGAAGGGTACATAATTATATAAGTTTGTTGAATGAAATAGTGAAAGAAACACTGTATACCAGAATTTTGAAAACACCAGCAATGTTATACACATCCTGACTAAAAAGCTTTGATCCAAAATGTGCGAGCCGCTGGTTTGTGGGAGAGAGAGAGAGAGAGAGAGGAGAGAGAGAGAGAGAGAGAGAGAGAGAGAGAGAGAGAGGAGAGAGGGGGAGAGGGAGAGAGAGAGAGAGAGAGAGAGAGGAGAGGGATGTTGTTGTCGAGGGGACATCAGATGCTTCTGGGTAGGAAAAAGAGAAGGCCGAGGGCAGAAATAAAAGGACGAAGACTGAGCGGGGAAGGGGGAGGGGGGGGGGGGGGGTCATCAAGCATTGCCGGGGACTGTTTGTCTAGGTCTACAGCCTCATGAGCAAAGCCGCTGAACCTCAAGACGAAGAGTGACGGACGGCGTGAGCCTTAGCTGCTTGTTGTTCACATCTGAAGTGAGGCGTTAATACTCCTTCTTCAGCACGCTGTCTTCTTCCTCTCTCTGTCATAGCCATAAGCAGGACAGGTTGCCGTGAGGTGCTCGGTGCCGTCAATGAAAGATCAGTGTGAGACCATTGACGGCACAGCGCTTGCTCATGATGTGCTCTCTCTGTCTCTGTTTCTGTCTCTGTCTATCTCCCCCGTCCCCTTCTCTCTCTCTCTCTCTCTCTCTCTCTCTCTCTCTCTCTCTCTCTCTCTCTCTCTCTCTCTCTCTCTGTGCATGTGTGTATGTGCGCGCGCGGGTGTGTGTGTGTGTGTGTGTGTGTGTGTGTGTGTGTGTGTGTGTGTGTGTGTGTGTGTGTGTGTGTGTGTGTGTGTGTGTGTGTGTGTGTGTATATAAGCACGCCCACAAACAGTTACATAGATCTTTATTAAAATTTATAAGATTCTTTGTACGGTCAATATCTGCAAAAGATTATACAAACTAACGAAGGACAGACCATTCCCAAAAGATCAATAGTGTCAAAAATGGGAGATAGCAGTATGCTGCTGCTGAACTCGTCGCGGTTGTGTCCCTTTCGCAAAAAAATACGTTTCAACGTTCTCAAATAAGAAATGATCTTTGATGTCGCCGGGCTATGAATAGCAAGAATATAAAATTCAAATTTAAAACATGCAATGTTCGTTGAGATTTCAGTTTAAGTATAAAAAAAATCCATATAGTTTCCTAGAATAGAATAAAATCTGTCGATAAGTCTGTATTTAGAAAAAGAAATCTTCCTTCGACATTTTTTTTTCAATAACTCTTTCTACCTATTCATTACATTGAGTCCTATCTATCTTTCTTTCTTTCGTTGCTTATCTCGTTACCCGGGGCAACAAATAAGTGGAATTCCGCACGTACTAGAGCCGACGAAGTCTGTCTGGCCAGTAATATTCAAGATTAATGCTCAAGACACTCCGCGTGCCATGTGGGGGGAAACTGGAGCAAATTGCTCTCTTCTGAGAGTAGGCCTACTTATGTGTGTCCTTCGTGCTCAGCATATGACGGGGGTACGCGCGCGCGCGTGCGCACACACACACACACACACACACACACACACCACACACAGAGCGTGCGCGTTTACCTCACAAGGAAGTACTGTGGTGAAACGAAACGTTTGATCGATAACCGAGTATACCGCAGCAACCTGCCGACGGATGTGACAGAGAGGAACGCAGTGGTACGGAGTTTAAAACGCCTCACTTAAGCTGTGAACGACTACCAGCTAAAGCTCATGCCGTAATTCTTCGTTTAGGTGGTCAGCGCTTTCGACGTGCTCATGAAGTTTCAGAACGGCACAGACAGACTGGCAGTGCCAAATGACCGACCCCCCCCCCCACCCCACTCTTTTCATGCCCAGCAGTTTCAGCAGCAAATCCCACTCCATTCCTCCTGCTTGCTAACCCTTAGTAGAGCTGACACGTATATCATTTTGAACTGAAGCGTTTTCGTCAGGAAAGAATGCAACGTTTCTGGTGTTTTGTTTTACTGCGCTTCTGTCACTATTTCATTCCACAAGAATTTTGTGTTCTCTTTAATGAACGCTCACCGCATCCCCAGAGAAGGCTGTTGAAATGTCAGTTGATGAGC
>CM031597.1:9478833-9481333 GCA_018398815.1 Conus ventricosus
CTCTCTCTCTCTCTCATCATCATCATCATCCCTCCACTTTGAGGTGAGAGATGTAATAGCATGTAGCATTCTAATTGTACAGATTTTGTGCTTGAAATTTCCCATTCTTCGTCGATCGCTTCGTATCAGCCTTGACTCACACGTGGACACAACTTAAACACAACACAACACAACACAAAACACAACACACACACACACACACACACACACACACACACACACACACACACACACACACACACACACACACACACACACACACACACACACATCTAGCAAGCTATCTATCTATCTATCTATCTATCTATCTATCTATCTATCTATCTATCTATCTATCTATCTATCTATCTTCACACACACAAACACACACACCTCAAGCACGATTCCCAACCCACAATCGATATCCACCCCCTACCCACCCTCAGCTAAACATACATACTCGACCAGTTATTCTTAGATACTCTGATTATGGAAATAAGAGCAGAAACAATAACATTTAGCATTCATAAAAATAAAAACATAAATGAGAAAGAAAAACACATTGAAAAAGAAATTCAAGCTTTGGAAAGCAAAACTCCTTTATTGGAAGCGGACGTGGCAACCCTGAAAAGAAAAAAGATGAATTGAATGAGATTAGGAAAACAAAGATGGAAGGAATAATAGTAAGGTCCAGGGCAAGATGGGCGTCACAAGGGGAAAAAGTAAACAAATACTTCTGCTCACTGGAAAAAAGAAACTTTGTAAGCAAAAGAATGCTCAAACTAGTCACGAACAAAGGAACTACTTTAACAGAAACGGACCTTATGTTAGAAGAAACAAAGAACTATTTTAAACATTTATATGCAGAAAAGAAAGTAAAAGATATTGAAATTGAAAAATATGCCAATAATCTACCCAAACTAACTCAAGCAGAATCCGATGAGTTGGAGGGACCAATTACCTTAGAGGAAGCTACTAAAGTCTTAAAAAACATGGAGAATGATAAAAGTCCTGGGACAGATGGTATGACAGTAAATTTTTTAAAATTCTTTTGGAGACAATTGGGTGATTTTGTTGTCCGTTCATTAAACGAGGGATACAATAAAGGCGAAATGTCTGTAACACAAAAAGAAGGTATAATAATTTGTTTACCAAAAGGAGATAAGCCACGAGAATACATAAAGAACTGGAGACCAATTTCACTTCTAAATGTTACTTATAAAATTGCTTCTGCCTGTATTGCAGGTAGAATAAAATCTGTTCTACCCCAAATCATAAATGAGGACCAGTCAGGTTTCATTCCCGGTAGATACATAGGAGACAGTTTAAGAACCATATATGATGTAGTTCACTATTTAGAGGTGAACCGCTTGCCTGGATTATTAGTATCTGTCGATTTCGAAAAAGCATTTGACTCTGTTGACTGGTCATACATGAGTAGGGTTCTACGTGCTTTCGGGTTCGGAAAAGGAATACAGCAATGGATATTATCTTTTTATGAAAAGATAAGGTCTTATGTTATAGTGAACGGGAAGGTTTCTTCAGGATTTTCTATTGGAAGAGGATGCCGACAAGGAGATCCTATATCTCCCTATTTGTTTGTTTTATGTGCCGAAATACTAGCAAACAAAATAAGGCAAGATCAAGATGTTAAAGGCATAAAAATAAAAAATACAGAATTCAAGACAAATCAGTTTGCAGATGACACCACCTTCACACTGGAAGGAGATAAGAAATCATATGAAAAGTTGTTCACAGATCTCTATGAATTTGAGCAAATATCTGGACTTAAATTAAACTATGAAAAAACGTTTAATGTTTGGTTAGGGATAAAAAAGAATTCGTCGAACACGTACTTACCCTTATATAAAATGGAATGGAACCCTTTAAAATTTAAAATCCTAGGGGTGTGGTTTACGAATAATCTGACAAATATGACTCAAATCAATGTGACAGATAAATTTTTAGAAGTTAAAAATCTATTTAAAATATGGTCAAAAAGAGTGATTACACCTCTAGGTAGAATAGCAGTGCTAAAATCATTAGTGCTATCAAAACTTGTATATTTGTGGATCCTCCTGCCCAACCCTCCAGACTCTCAGATAGATATGTTGCAAAATATGTGTTTCAAGTTTGTTTGGAACAACAAAAATGATAAAATTAAAAGAAAATATTCTGTGCAAAATATTTGGAAAGGAGGGCTAGGTATACCTAATCTTAAGATATATATCCAAGCCTTAAAAATCGCCTGGATTAGGAAAGTATACGTGCAAAATTGTAAATGGAAAACAGTACTACATTCATTATGTCCTGAAATCGATGCCCTTGATTCTTATGGACCAGATAGATTTGTCACAAAGCAAAATAAATATTTTTTGGAGAGATGTTTTTCAGGCATATAAATTTTTTTGCAACCGTGCAGAATTAAAAAATAACACAGATCTAGCTATCGAACCTATTTTTTGTAACGAAAAGTTCAAAGTGGGAAATAAACCGTTCTTTTACAAAAAATGGATGAAGA
>CM031597.1:9486333-9498833 GCA_018398815.1 Conus ventricosus
CTTTACTGAACACATGGAAACCAGTTTTGCTGACCAATGGGTATAAAAAAGTCGCTTTTGGGGGTGTTTTTAACCATGCCACCAAGACGGAGATTAAATGACACTGACCGCGGAAGAGCTGTTGCTTGGCTTCAAGAAGGTGTAGGCGTCAGAGAAGTTGGTCGTCGCCTTCAAGCGCATCATGCTGTCATCCAAAGATTTCGTGACCACTTCAATGCCACCGGTAGTACTGCTGAATGAAGACGGTCTGGCCGACCTAGGTCCACCACCAGACAGCAGGACAGACGCCTGGTTCTGACAGCGCTGAGACAAGGAACTGCAACTGCAAACAACCTCAGGCGAGAACTGCGTGCTGCAGCGAACGTCAACATGTTCAAACAAACTATTCGGAACCGCCTGAGAGAAGTTAACCTCCGAGCAAGATGGCCAACTGTTTACCTGTGCTGACAGCCGCTCACTGTATGGCGTGACTGACCTGGTGCCGAGCTCATGTGGCCTGGACGAGGCAGCACTGCGCCCGGATGATGTTTTCTGATGAGTCGCGTTTTGCTCGGCTCTTCCACAATGGTCAAATACATGTCTGGAGGCGGACAGGGGAACGCTACCAAGAAGCCAACGTATTCGAACGGGACCGGTATGGACTCGGTACAGGGGGGTTCTGAAGTTCCCTCCTATGCCACACCACACCATGATAGACCCCCCGCCATACCGGTCCCAGACGGGGGAACGCTACCAAGAAGCCAACGTAATCAAATGGTACGGGTATGGTGGGGGGTCTATCATGGTGTGGGGTGGCATAGGAGGGAACTTCAGAACCCCCTGTACCGAGTTGAAGGCAACCTAACTGGTGTGGGGTACAGGGACAACATTCTTCAGCCTCTGGTCCTGCCTGCCCTGCAAACCCTGGACCCTGACGCCATCCTCCAGGACGACAACGCCCGTCCCCACCTTGCCAGGGTGGTAAACGTCTTCTTGGAGGAGCAGGTCAACCGCCTCGACTGGCCAGCGTCCTCGCCCGACTTTAACCTGATCGAACACGCCTGGGACGTCCTGGGGCGCCTGCTTCACGAGAACCACCCTCCAGCAGTGAACCTGTGCCAGCTCTTCGACTTCTTGCAGCAGGAGTGGAACAATACCTCCCAGCTGACTCTCAGGAGGCTTGTGAACTCTATGAGACAGATATGTCTAGCTTGTATCTGCGCTAATGGCGGCCATACTGAGTATTGATATTGATTGTCATTTGATTTGACTGTTCTGATTTCTGAAATGAAGGTGTTCATCAATTAAGGCCATGAAGTTTGTTTTTGAGCAGCTGTTATTCCTTTTTTATGTCATTGTATCGTTCCATAGATGAATTTTGAATTAAATTGTTTGAAGAAGTTATTTGTTTTTTCGATTGAATTGTGTGTGAATGTTTTCAACTGGCTCTTAAATTGTTTTGTGCAGTATACATTAGGGATGCAGAAAGTTTCTTTGATGCGTATCAGGCATGCGGAAAGTATTCCCTGATATATTATCTATTGGGGATGCAGAAAGTTATTCTATGTCCTATTTCTAGAATGCTGAGCATGCTTCTCTGATATATATTAGAGAAGTAGACAGTGTTCCTGAAAGTATTTAAGGGGTACCTCGAAAAAACGAGATCCACTAGCCACAGTGAACAGAAGGCTGGAGGTGTTTTCTGTCAGCATGATGTACACTTTCATTGATCACAAAGAAAAAAAGAAGAAAGAAAACGAAAGAAAAAACAAAGAAGAAAAAGACACATAATATCCATGTGCCAAAATTCTCAGCATACATGCAGAACGCTGAAGATATATTTATCCGTGAAATGTGTAAGGAATACAGATGAGAAAAAAAATCAACGTAGCAATGTCTGAGTCAGGGCGTCGATCTGCCCTGTCAACAGACACTTTGGCCCTCCATGTGCTGGTGCGGATCTGAGGCTGCGTAATCCAGGGAGCAGGTGTGATGACATGAGAGTTCACATGCTCCCTTGGCTAAATGGAAATATAGAGATTTAAAATGAAGTGCTCAGCACGTAACACAAAATGATCCGACAATGGGGGACACACACACACACACACACACACACACACACACACACACACACACACACACACACACACACACACACACACACGCACGCACGCACGCAAGCACGCACACGCACGCACGCACGCACGCACACACACACGCACATACACAGACACACACATAGACACAGACACACAAACACATGCACGCACACACACTCATTCGCACGCACACAAAGACACACATATGCATGTTCAGACAAGAAGGATACACTGGTATTAAGACCTGTATTCGTCACAGTCATATGAATATTGCATGATGAAAGTGTTGTCCATGTGTATTGACACATTATAAATCTTCACACATGTAAACACACATATTGTGTTACTGCCCTGATGCAAAATGTCGCTGACAATATTATCGTGTCCAGCGTTTCATCTGTCCATCTGTCCGTCTGGTTTTGGATCTTGAACAGTAATTGAACTAACTTCCATAAAAATGGTTCTGATGATAAGTGATAGAGAAAGCTTTCAACAACAGTTACAAATGATGACTGGTTTATTTTTCAGCTACCGCTATCATGTTTTTTGTTAAAGGTACCTTTGATAATGTCATACAGGCCAGTAAATCATACAGGCCAGTAAATCATACAGGCCAGTAAATCATACAGGCCAGTAAATCATACGAGCAGAGGACCTAGCTCTGGTGTTAAAGCGCCGTGCTTCCATTCTGATGACTAAAGCTGGATTTCCACAGAACGATATAAATGTCACATTTGTTTCCTTTTAACTTCACATCATTTACAAGCAGAATGTGTAGCAACTGATTCCATTGCCTTGAAAGTAATGAAAACAGCACGGATGTGCATGACCGCAAGTGTTTACGATCTTTTTCGTAGTGGATCACAAAACAAAGCCAGCCACCACAATACCAACATCCCATGTTTCAGTGTCCTCTTTACCAACATCCCATGTTTCAGTGTCCTCTTTACCAACATCCCATGTTTCAGTGTCCTCTTTACCAACATCCCATGTTTCAGTGTCCTCTTTACCAACATCCCATGTTTCAGTGTCCTCTTTGGAACGCTCCTTTCAGTAGTCAGCAGACAGCAGAATGTCCGCTACAGTCTATGTTCACAAATATGCAGAAACTGCTTCAATGGTTGCCTCAATATTTATTTAAAAAAAAAGACCAAAAAAAAGAAGAAGACAAAAACATGAAACATGTACATGTAGACACAAATTTCATGCCATAATTAAACAACCTGACGTTGTTGGAGGTACGTTGCATGCGCCCCTTGTTGTGGCTGATTTCTAAGAGTTCATTAACAAATCTGCTGCCTCCTTCACGATTCCAGACTTGCAGAAATTTTACTGACTTCCTGCAAACTGTCAGATTAAGTTTTTTTTTTTTTTCTGAATCAATGGGTGTATCTCCGCGAAATGATTTGGGACGTGCGTATGAAGTCACTCTCTCTGGATCATTGGGTGATCCCTGGGAGACTTTGGAACAGTGTAGGACAATAAGAAGCTGTCATTACTCTCCATGACAACAGTGTACTTTCCCACTACATTGTCACTTCTGGTGACTATGCCATGACAGATGGGTTTAGTGGGTATCGTGCTGCTGACTTGAGAACTGGGATGGTGATTTCTTGTATGATACATACAGTTCTTGATAACATGCAAGTGAAAATAGGAACAAAATAGGAACAAGCGGTAACTAGGGTTAACCAATGGTAAAATATGAAAGGAGAGAGCGGAAAGGGATGAAAGGACCGATGGCACGAGAGAGAGAGAGAGAGAGAGAGAGAGAGGAGAGAGAGAGAGAGAGAGAGAGAGAGAGAGAGAGAGAGAGAGAGAGAGAGAGAGAGAGAGAGAGAGGAAAGGGATGAAAGGAGCAGTCGCAGAGAGAGAGAGAGAGAGAGAGAGAGAGAGAGAGATTGATTGATTGATTGATTGATTGATCTTTAATACCCAAGGATGAAGATTTTAGGCCAAAGCCTAGTCTTACAATCTGTCCTTGTCATGCATACATTATTTCGGCACATATCATTCATACAGACAATTGAACATAACAACATGATAATCTAATTCTACAATGGTAAGCAAACTGGTCATAAAAGCACTAATGAGATGGGGGATGGTAAAACAAAAGGAAACTTACAAGCAAACAAACAAACAAAAACTACAGAGAGAGAGAGGTCAGAGGAGGGTGGGGAAGAGAGAATGGTAGGTAGGGGGAGGAGAGAAAAGGGATGGTAGACAGAGTGGGAGTGGGGATGAGCGATTTTAACGGAGTAGGTTTTATGTTGAGACGATTTATCCAAAGTATGGTTCACAGAAGACTTAGCGAATGGACGCTAATCATTGTAATCGAATAATTTAACTACTGAGACATGAAATGTTTATGCAAATGTTCCTTGAAAGGTTTTAAAGTATTCATGTTTTGTAGATTCGGTGGAAGTGAGTTCCAGACATATGGTCCAGAGTAAGCTAGACTTGTTTTGTATAGATCAATGCGTGGGTAGGGAAGAAGGAATTTCGTCGAGCCAGAAAAGCTGTTCGATCTTGTAAAAAGGGCATTGATATAACATGGCATAGTATCTGTCAAGATTGTAAACATAAATGATGCCTTGTTGAATTCCAATTGCCTATTCAGAGGAAGTATGTTCAGCGCTTTTAGTTTTTCGTCTGTTGTTAGAGATACAGCTGGATGGAGTAGCTTTGCTGCACGTCTATGGAGAGAATTCAGCCTTTTTTTGTGGATGTCACTACTGCCGTCCCACACTGTTGAGGCGTAAAGAGAGAAGAGAGAGAGAGACAGAAAGAGAGAGAGACAGAGAGAGACAGAGACAGAGACAGAGAGACAGAGACAGGGAGAGAGTCAGAGAGACACACAGAGAGAGAGAGACACAGAGAGAGAGACAGAGACAGAGAGACGGAACAAAATAGGAACAAGCGGTAACTAGGGTTAACCAATGGTAAAATATGGAAGGAGAGAGCGGAAAGGGATGAAAGGACCGATGACACAGAGAGAGAGAGAGAGGAGATGAGAGAGAGAGAGAGAGAGAGGAGAGGAGAGAGGAGAGGAGAGAGAGAGAGAGAGAGAGGAAAGGGATGAAAGCAGCAGTCGCAGAGAGAGAGAGACAGAGAGAGAAAGAGCGAGGAGAGAGAGAGAGAGAGAGGAGAGAGAGAGAGAGAGAGAGAGAGAGGAGAGGAGAGAGAGAGAGAGAGGAGAAAGCGACAGAGACAGAGAGACAGAGAGAGAGAGAGAGAGAGAAGAGGAGAGAGGAGAGAGAGAGAGAGAAGGAGAGAGGAGAGAGAGAGAGAGAGAGAGAGATGCCCTGGGGAGAAGGAAAGAGGAAGCTGAAACGAAAGTCTTAGGAGGTAAGGGAAGGGAAGGGGGGAGGGATACGATGCTTTCAAGGAGAGGGGTATGGGGGAGGGGGAGGGAGTAGGGATGTCAATTAATGGGCGGGGATCGTTGAGACTGCCAGAGGCTATAAAGGTCAGGGAATTGATTAAAGTCCATTTAGGAACACTATTTAGAGTATATGGAAACAGATTATTGTTTGACAGCGATTGTCTCTGTATTTCCTTGCTCTGGCAAAGGGTTGGATGTCAAGATGGGAATGATCTGGAGAACTGAAATGTTTGGAGATTAGGATGGCTGAAGCCTTGATATTCTGGTCATGTCAATATCAACAGGGCTTGAGAGAATTGCCTTTTTTTTTCTCCAGCTTACTGTGAAAGGTTATATTACGTATCCAGATGAGAAGAGAGATGATTTACTTGCTTCACAGGTCATAAGGTAACGGATGGTGAAGGTTTGTAGGGTTGTTGACGGATGGTGAAGGTTTGTAGGGTAATTGACGGATGGTGAAGGTTTGTAGGATTTTTGATGGATGGTGAGGGTTTGTAGGGTTATTGACAGATGGTGAAGGTTTGTAAGGTTATTGACGGATGGTGAAGGTGTGTAGGGTTATTGTACACTGAACATTTGTTGTGATGCAGTGGGCAAGTTATGTTGCGTGCTATACCAAGCTGGACAGATTTTGGTGGTGGGGGGGGGGGGGAGGAGTAGGGCGACAGGAGGTCAAGAAGAGGTCATCAAGACATTACGTTGGATCCTGCTGTTCCTTTCACCCAGAACTGATGTAAGGCAGGCATTGGGAGAAGGAGGGGGTGGAGCAGGGAGGGGAGAGCGGGAAGGGAAGGTAGAAGGAGGGGGTGGAGCGGGGGAGGAGAGCGAGAAGGGAAGGTAGAAGGAGGGGGTGGAGCGGGAGGTGAGAGCGAGAAGGAAGGTAGAAGGAGGGGGTGGAGCGGGAGGGAGAGAGCGAGAAGGGAAGGTAGAAGGAGGGGGTGGAGCGGGAGGGAGAGCGAGAAGGGAAGGTAGAAGGAGGGGGTGGAGCGGGAGGGAGAGCGAGAAGGGAAGGTAGAAGGAGGGGGTGGAGCGGGAGGGAGAGCGGGAAGGGAAGGTAGAAGGAGGGGGTGGAGCGGGGAGGGAGAGCGAGAAGGGAAGGTAGAAGGAGGGGGTGGAGCGGGAGGGAGAGCGAGAAGGGAAGGTAGAAGGAGGGGGTGGAGCGGGAGGGAGAGCGAGAAGGGAAGGTAGAAGGGGGGGTGGAGCGGGAGGGAGAGCGAGAAGGGAAGGTAGAAGGAGGGGGTGGAGCGGGAGGGAGAGCGAGAAGGGAAGGTAGAAGGAGGGGGGGGTGGAGGGGAGGGAGAGCGAGAAGGGAAGGTAGAAGGAGGGGGTGGAGCGGAGGGAGAGCGAGAAGGGAAGGTAGAAGGAGGGGGTGGAGGGGAGGGAGAGCGAGAAGGGAAGGTAGAAGGAGGGGTGGAGCGGGAGGGGAGCGAGAAGGGAAGGTAGAAGGAGGGGGTGGAGCGGGAGGGAGAGCGAGAAGGGAAGGTAGAAGGAGGGGGTGGAGCGGGAGGGAGAGCGAGAAGGGAAGGTAGAAGGAGGGGGTGGAGCGGGAGGGAGAGCGAGAAGGGAAGGTAGAAGGAGGGGGTGGAGCGGGAGGGAGAGCGAGAAGGGAAGGTAGAAGGAGGGGGTGGAGCGGGAGGGAGAGCGGGAAGGGAAGGTAGAGGAGGGGGTGGAGCGGGAGGGAGAGCGAGAAGGGAAGGTTAGAAGGAAGGGGGTGGAGCGTGGGTGACTTGTTTGAATCGGTCAGTAGGGTGCAACACAGCCAAAAGTTCCAAGGAGGGAGGGAGGGGGGGGGGGGGGGGGGCTTTGTGGGCTGACTTACAATCAAGGGGATGAGGGACTGGGGAAGAGTCGGATGGAGGGGCTCTATTCCAAAAATTACAAACTGAATTGGGTCGGCACACGAGGGTTTCAGCCAGCTGTAGCCGAACGTGCATCAAATTTTCTGCCAGCGAGCTGCAAAGTGTCCATATTTAGAACAAAAGCCATCTGATATTCTAACCCGCACCCCATCCTTTTCCTCTTCCTCCTGCCCCTCCCTCCCTTCCTCCCTCTCTGTCTTCGTGAAACGCCCCCTTACAGCGAGGCACAAAGTCCCGAGATTTAGAACAGAGCTATTTGATTTTCTACTCATTGTCTCTGTCTGTCTGCCCGTTTCTCCACCCTTCCCCTCTTCCCTCTGTCTGCCATTCTCTCTCATTCTGTCTTACACACACACACACACACACACACACACACACACACACACACACACACACACACACACACAACACACACACACACACACATGGAAACACAGAAACATACACATACACACACACATTTGCACATGCACACACACACACACACAAGCACGCACACGCGCTTAAACGCAAGCCACAATACGCACACACACACAAACCAACATAGCACGCACACGAGCGTACAAACACGCGTGCATGCACGCGTGCACACGCTGTCTTATACAGCTTTTGTGTAATTTTATCGTTGCCGCTCATTTCTTTATTCGTTTATTTTGACCTATGCGTATAACTCACTGTTTTGTTGACACAAAAGCCATTTCAGATATTTAACTAAGGCCAATCTCCCAACATCTCTCTCTCCCTCTCCATATCTCTTCTCTCTCTCTCTCTCTCTCTCTCTCTCTCTCTCTCTCTCTCTCTCTCTCTTTCGATGCATCTCTCTCTCCATCTCTCTCTCTCTCTCTCTCTCTCTCTCTCTCTCTCTCTTTTCTCTCTCTCTGCGGTGTTACAGAAGTACAATTTGAAAGACTCTAACGACCTCACCTTGTGGGTATGGAAGTGGAGGACTTAGCTGTTGTGCTGTGAGATGAAAGAAACGGAAGGCTGCCGACGTTTCAGGTCATCCACCTGTCCTCTGGGCGATGCTCAGACACGATGCAGGCGGAGGGGAACAAGGCGAACAGGAAATAAAAGAAAAAAGAATTTCCCTTTTGCCTCCAACCACCTCTGCCTTCACTGTTCAATCTTTTGTTCAGAATGTAAGGCACCATCCATTGTATTCTGCTGGCAGTGTTTTAAGCTACATACAGCACGGAAATAGGTTTCAGAGTGTTATAAACTGGCTAAGCCTTTTACCGTTTGGAATAAAATGTTGTAGTAGTAGTAGTAGTAGTAGTAGTAGTAGTAGTAGTAGTAGTAGCAGATAAACAACAGATATACTGACTTCCATAAAAAACGCGAAAAATTGAAAGGCTATTTTTCGGGTGAAAAGGGGTGAATATACAATATTGAACCATTGTGGCAAGTTGTTTGGGTCCAAGACTCACGTGCAGTGAAAAAATTGTTGTGAGCAACACATCATTCCCGGCATTGGAGGGTCAACAAAATGGCAAACTGGTTGCTGCATGTGAGGCATGTGCACACCATGCAGAGCAAAGTTAACCAGCGACAAGTACGCAGGCATGCAGCCTTTATAAAGCCGCGCTACAAGGTTCAGATAACGACTTGCCGTCTGAGCGCTACAGAGATGCCAAGACTACGAGCAGAGGAACGCAATCGTGCCCTAGGCCATCTGGAGGCTGGTGTGGATGCCAGGCAGGTCGCCAACATCTTTAACGTCCACATCTCAACCATCTATCGTCTGCAGCACCGCATGCGAGTCACTGGTCCCACTGATGATCGTCCCCGGCCAGGCCGTCCTCGGGTCACCACACCAAGAGAGGATCGCCATTTTGTTCAAACCCATCTGCGGGACAGGCGGCAAACAGCTGCTAACACTGCTCGACAGGTGCCTGGGAATCTCCAGCAACGAATCAGCTCAACACTGTGTGGCGGCGTCTTCAGGAGAACGGGCTGGCATGTAGGCATCTCACAGAGGTCCGGTACTGACACCAAGACACCAGCAGGATAGGCTGTAGTGGGCACAAGCCCGAATCAACTGGCGCAGGCAGCAGTGTGGACGCATACTGTTCTCAGATGAGAGCCGTTTTTGTATTGACATGGCTGACGGTCGTGTCAGAATATGGCGTCGACCTGGTGAACGCTATGCTGACTCCTGTGTGGTAGAGCGGAACCCCTGGGGAGGCCCGAACGTTATGATATGGGGTGCAATTGGCATTAACCACGCCATAGGACCAGTCATCTTTCAGAGCATTGGTCCTGGTCGCGGACAGGGTGTCAATGCACAGCGCTACATCCACAAGGTGCTCAGACCCCATGTCGTTCCTTTTTTTGCGCAACACCCAAACTGGACATTCCAACAGGACAATGCAAGACCCCACACAGCCAGGGCCACCCAGCAATTTCTTCAGCATAACAACGTCAATGTGCTGCCCTGGCCAGCCCTCAGTCCCGATTTAAACCCAATAGAACATTTTTGGGATGAACTTGGCAGACGGTTGGACCTCCTGCGTCCACGACCAGCAACAGCGGCTCAACTTCACCAGGCCATCGTCCATGTGTGGGCTGGTGTGCCAAGGGGACGCATCAACCACCTGGTCCACTCAATGAGCCGCAGGTGTCAAGCAGTTGTCCATGCAAATGGTGGCCACACACGGTATTAGGACTTCAAGCTGGTTTGTCACGTGACCTTGGATTTTCCACACAAAGACATATTGCTGATGACATTTTCACACATTACCAGTGTAATGAATCAAATCACGTTGAATTCTCGCTTCCACTCTGTACAATTGTGACCAATAAATTCGCCCCTAACCTTAAGCTTGTTTTGTTTTCGCGTTTTTTATGGAAGTCAGTATATATTACAAGCAACGTTTGAGCGATTGTAAACCATTCGTCCTCAATAATACGAACATTGCTTCGAAGCTTCCGATGTTTGAGCGTAGGCTCAAAGATTGTTCCAACATTTTATACTGCTTGAATAATGCTCTTAGTTTTTCAGCAACTTTTTTCCTCTCCACACTTTTGTTTTGTTCCATTTACTACCCTTCGCTGGCTGCTTTGGGGGTGCTGTTGGATTCTTTTTTGAACCCATTGTGGTGAGAACACCACAGAATTATGGACTGTGGTGTGTCTCTATTTGACACCAAGAGCACAGACACAATCAGCCGTGTCTCCCTGATGAGTCCGATCCCGCGGGCGAAAGGCCTAGGAGCAGGCAATACAAATAAATGTGCCTTCGAGAGGGATTATGATGATTCCCTCAGGCAGCTTGAGAAGGGCTTCTCATATTTATAATATATTCCCCCCATTGTCTTCATCTTCAATTATTTGGTTTTTTTATTTTTATTTTTTTTTAAGTTCAAATCTTTGCCAAGTCATTACTTTAACGACTGAAGAATTGTTAACCTGCACTTGTTTTCCATCACTACGTAATTGTTCAGCATTCTATATATATATATATATATATATATATATATATATATATATGAGCATTCGATTGCATATATATATATATATATAATATATATTATATATATATATATATATATATATATATGAATTGCTCGTGAATCCTCACTTTGTGTCAAGTTTTGCCCGAACTTCTTAGTAAGCAGAAAAATAAGAAAGGTTGTATGTACTGCTTCATGATCTGACCAATACTTCACCACTTCCTTTTTCTGACGCTCAAAATTCTTTTTCGTTACTGTTACCTTAGTTATGATTCAGGAATCTGCGTGTGTGTGTGTGTAGTGGATGTACACGTGTGTGTATGATGTGTGGGTATGGGCCCATGTGTGTGCGTGGACGCGCGCGTGTGTGTGTGTAGTGGATGTACACGTGTGTGTATGATGTGTGGGTATGGGCCCATGTGTGTGTGTGTGTGTGGTGTGTGTGTGTGTGTGTGTGCGTGTATGTGTGTGTGCACGCAGGCATGTGCGTGTGTGTGTGTGTGTGTGTGTGTGTGTGTGTGTGTGTGTGTGTGTCACAGCGCCAGCGTGATTGACCATCCTCCTCCAGAGAACACCATCACAAAGTCCAACAGTCTCCTTGAACTCTCAACATGAACTCACTGAGGTCATAAGCGTGGAAAGGAAACCGAAACTGAGGTCACCATGAGAGCAGGGCATGAAAGGTCACAGACTGAGATTTTTTAAATGCTGATCGATGAGGATGAAGATGATTTAATGCCGTGGGGTTCACTTGTGGTCTGAGACATCATGAGAGGGGTATGACAGGGCTGTACTCTGTGCTTACTGTCATAATATATCCTGGCATCAACCAGGCCTGAGAGATACAGACACCTGCATTGTTGGTCAGAAAATGTGAGCAACACTGTGAGATACACATCCATGAAGAGGATGAAACTGTATGGTTCTAGTCTTCCCAGTTGTGCCCATGGAAAAGTAAATGGGGGGTAGGATCCAGTCATGGGCTGTACATTATTAGTGATGCTACTCTGTCACTGCTCGTTTTGGTTTCCATGAGCACAAACACGTCCACATTAATCCTGTAGCAGCTCCAGTACTGGCAATCCACAGGGAGTCAATCAGGATCAGGACACCCATCAGAAAAGTAACAGTACTGAAGCTGAGTCACTTCCACGGTGGTTAGAGGTGTCGGTTCTGATCCTACAAACGCTACGACTACGACTTAGGAAGACTCCTACTGATGGCAATAATTGCTAAGTCACAGAGTTAATGTGACTGAGCATCTCCCTCTGGTGGGAACTACCACATCCACTAAACAACAGGCCCCATGATCTTTCTGATGTCTATGACTTTGCCACGAGCTCACAAGAGAAAGATTGTACAACAAAACATGAAGACATAATGAAAATAGGACATAAAGGACCAGTGTTAGAGACTTTACCCTTTAATGTTTAATGACAAATTTAATGCGTAGAGTTCTATTTCTTGGTCAGAGACCATACAACAGATCTGCACTCTACTGTTACGTCTCATAATATATCCCTATGTAGTCCAAGCCTGAGAGACACAGACATTTGCTGTATTAGTATGAGAATGTGAGAAACAAATTCATGGATCAAGTCACTGAAATTCTACTTTATATTTTAGCCTACAGCCATCAACCATTCTGGGAAGAAACTGCCTGGATAAAAACAATGCCATCAATAGAGGGCCTGTGCTGGGACTAGAACTTATTACCCCCTGCCAG
>CM031597.1:9508833-9513833 GCA_018398815.1 Conus ventricosus
ACGCACGCACGCACGCACGCACGCACGCACACACACACACACACACACACACACACACACACACACACACACACACACACACACACACACAGAGATTTGTTAAAAGCTCATAAACAGTCCAAGCGCCCTTTGGTAGAGAGTATATACAATTCCAACCATGTGTGGTAAAACAGGGGAGACATTTGCATTTCATTTGACCGCTTTGTTTTCCTAAGAGATTCATCTTTTGAATTTAATGTCATGATTTTAATTCATTTCTGTTGTTGCTTTCGTTACAATTTTTTTTCTCAAAGATTTGACTCTACGATTTTCCGACGTTTTTAGATTATTCTCAATTTTCAATGGTATGAAATACATTCTCTATTGTGCTTGTCCACTTTCCCCTGGAAGTCTTTATTTAGTCTAAGACCTAGGAATTCTTTAAAAGCTTCATCAACAGTGTCATAATAAGAGATGTCATGTGTATTGTCATGGATGTAATGGTTATAAAACGTAAGTGAATTTTCATGTTGAGGAGCACAGGTGGAGATTTTGAAAAAGAGAAATTTTGAATTTTGGAAGTATGGTCACAATGTTAGACCATGTGTGAACAGTGCTAAATTAAATCCCTAACCTTTCGTTCTTGTTGACTGGACGCTGAGGCACGTGATGGGTGAGAGAAGCTCACTGTTTGTAGGATGGGTTTGTTCCCGATCTGTATGGCAGACCAGGAGGTGCCAAACAGGAGGACAGGTTTCTTGACCTGGGTCAAAAGTAGTTAGACAAATGTTGTTTTCAACCTTGGGGGTTGAAAGGAAAAAACAATGGTGTTTTCCGGCACAGAACCTCTCCTCAACAAACACAACTAAAAATCATTAAGGCAAAAGATGAGTCGTTTGTAAACTAACAAACGGCGTCTTATTGCTGTTGTTATTGTTATTGTTATCGTTCGGTCGCTGTTGTCATTGTTGTTCTGATTCTTATTGTTGTTGTCGTTAGTGTTATTTTGAAATACCAGACACCAGCTACAGGAGTACCTAGACTGTTCAGGTAAATCCAACTCTGACCAGCAGATTCTAGGCAAAGATGCCCATGGTAAAGACATACAGCTTGCCCCCCCCCCCCCCCCCCCCCCCCCCTTTGTTCCTTAGCATTTTCTTTCATGCTGGTATCGTTCATGAAGGCGTACGCCTAATTCATAGTCCCATTATAATCACGTCGCAAAAGAGTGGCGAATTCTATCCAAAAGCGAAGCTATGTATTGTCATCGTGGATGGTATCAGCTGAATCTTAAATGTCTGAAAGGGAACAGACAGGTCCAAAAGCTGTGCTTTTCTGCAGTTTTGTCTGTGTGTGTGTAGGTTGAAGCTTTGCATGAAAAAACCCCATATGTTGTTTCTCTGATGGCATCAATGTCCAAGTGGGTTTCTATCATTTTTGCGCTGTTTGAGTTGTTTTCTTCCAAGGAAAAGCTGTTTGATTCGTGGAAGCCTTGCTAATGTTTTCTTGGAAGCCAGTCTGACGTTGTGGTGTGTGTATGTGTGTGTGTATGTGTGTGTGTGTGTGTGTGTGTGTGTGTGTGTGTGTGTGTGTGTGGTGTGTGTGTGTGTGTGTGTGTGTGTGTGTGTGTGTGTGTGTGTGTGTGTGTGTTTACGTCCATCGATAGCCCGCTGAACGCAGACAAGGACTGCACAGACACAGACACAGACACACACACACACACACACACACACACACACACACACACACACACACACACACACACACACACACACACACACACACACTCACACACACACACACACACACACACACACACACACACACAATCTCTCACTCTCTCTCTCTCTCTCTGTATATATATATATATATATATATATATATATATATATATATATATATATATATATATATATATATATATATATATATATATATATATGTAAGAGATCGAGGAAGACTGACAGGTTTACATGTATGTCGACTGCCGTGACTCCCATGCAGATTCAGAAATTGAGAGTCAAGTATTCTTCTTACGCAAGTAACGCATCTGTTCAGTGGCAATACAAAAACTCATAAAAGATTTTCGGATCTTGTTAAACACCAATAAAACCAAAACGAAACAACACACACACAAAAACAAAAAACAAAAAAACCCAAACCAAAACATGAAAAAGACATGAGAGAAGACTTAAGGAAAAAACAACAACAACAAATAAACAAACACACAGCAGAAATTTTCTAGGTCAAAGCTGGCATTTTTATCTCTCCAGTCTGCCAATCTTCTGCTTACAAAACCGCTCCTCTTTTCCAATCTTGTCTTCAACACTATCGCCAGTGTCTTTCATCGGTAAAAAGATTGCGCGGCTATCCACGCCTTGTCTGTCGCTTGTCATCCGCCCCTTCCTCAGTCGTGTCGTGAAATCTGATCACTTGGCCTTCTCCGCATAAAAGTTTGGCCCCTTGGGGGATCCCCCGGCCCACGCCATTCTTACCGCCCCCTACACACACTTTAACGAGCGCACATACAACAAGTTTGCCCCCCACCTCCACCTCCACCCCCCACCAATACATCAGTGTACTCACTCAGGGTGAGGGAAGGGAAAGTGGGCGGTGGGTTGGGAGTGTGGAAATGCATTTCCATGATGTTCTTGCAAAAAACTAAACAGAAAAAAGTCTCATGTGCCCTGGGAGCTACAAACCAGTTTTCCTTGCCCTGCTCGGATGGCGTCATTTAATTAATACCTCATGTTTCCGACTGGAAGGCGGGCACCGGGGATATCTGTGGAGAGAAGGCGGGATCAGTGGATGTCTCTGGAGTGCTGGCTAACACCGTCTGCTGCCAGAAGACTGCACGTTTCCCTGGCCCGGCAAGTGTGTGTGTGTGTGTGTGTGTGTGTGTGTGTGTGTGTGGTGTGTGTGTGTGTGTGTGTGTGTGTGTGTGTGTGTGTGTGTGTGTTTTGTGTGTGTGTGTGTATGTGTGTGTATGTGTGTGTATGTGTGTGTGTGTGTATTCGTTCGCATGTGCGTGCGCGGTGGGTTGTGTGTGTGTGTGTGTGTGTGTGTGTGTGTGTGTGTGTGTGTGTGTGTGTGTGTGTGTGTGTGTGTGTGTGAGAGAGAGAGAGAGAGAGAGAGAGAGAGAGAGAGAGAGAGAGGAGAGAGAGAGAGAGAGAGAGAGAGAGGCAGACAGATAGACAGATAGACAGACAGACACACACGCACACACACACACACACACACACACACACACACACACACACACACACACACACACACACAACACACACACACACACACACACACTGTCGGCTGAAAAATCCCGTATGATGTTATTTGATGCAGGTGAGTCTGCTCACAATACTCCTAACTTCAAAGTACATAATACCACATTGAGCTACACTTCTGAGATTAAATTCCTTGGTGTGCATCTTATGTCAAATCTTTCTTGGAATTTTCACTTGGAACACATAATAAATCAAGCGAGAAAATCTCTTAATCTGCTCAAAGTTATAAGCAAACAAAGTTGGGGCCAGGAAACAAAAAGTTTAATACATCTTTCTTCTGCTTTAGTTAGATCCAAATTGTCATATGCACAAGAGGTCTTTTTTTAGTGCTCCTAAGTACTTATTAAAAAAGCTTCAGTGTATAGACTCTAAGGCATTCAGATTAGCCCTTGGTGTTCCATTTCATGCTTCAGCTTTAGGAACATACCATGAAGCTGGTGTCTTACCTCTTGATGACCATCGTGAACTAGCCTGCGCTAAGTACATTCTTCGCTGCTCAACTATTGAAAGTGCTAACCAAATGGAACTGGATATGAGGTCTGATGTAGGCTTTCCTAAACGTGCTAAAAACATTCGAGCCACTAAAACGATACTCACATATTCTTCTCACTTGTTGACAAATTCAGGTATCAATCATAAAAAACTTGCTGTGCGTTTTCCCATAAGTCCCGTACCAAACTGGGAGCTCTTCAAACCAAAATTTGATTATAACTATACTACTATATCTAAAACTGATAACATTAATTATTCTAGCTTGCGAAGCAAAATCACATATCAATGATTGTTATCGTAACTTCGTAAAAGTCTATACTGATGGGTCTCTATTAAACAATAATGCTGGTTGTGGCTTTGTCATTCCATTTTAAAAATTGAGAAGTCCTTTCATCTTGGGGCAAATCTGTCCATTTTTACAGCCGAACTTATAGCAATATTAATGGCCGTAGAGTACATAAATGATTTATCATTTGACTGTTATGGTATTCTCTTCTGTGTAGATTCTAAGTCAGTTCTTCAAGCTTTAGAATCTACAAATTCAAAAATTCGTGCTGAAATCGTATCAGAAATTAAAATTCTTATTCACAACATTATGTCAAGAGGTATAATAGTTAATTTTTGTTGGGTTCCTTCCCATTGCTTCATATCCGGAAATGAATGGGCTGACAGGATTGCTCGAGCAGGTGCAAACAATTCTGACAATACGGCTTCTATTCATATTCCCTTGAGCTTACATGAAGGATATTCTCTCTTACAAAGAGCCTCTTTTGAAAAATTTGAGGAATACTACAAAGAAAGTGTTCTCCCCCGAATACATAAACCCGACTCTTCTATACTTTGTTGTACGAGCTCTCGAGCAAGTAATATTTTAAAAAGG
This sequence comes from Conus ventricosus, assembly GCA_018398815.1. Taxonomy (NCBI): domain Eukaryota; kingdom Metazoa; phylum Mollusca; class Gastropoda; order Neogastropoda; family Conidae; genus Conus; species Conus ventricosus. The sequence continues at coordinate 9,513,469 of CM031597.1, forward strand.
GCTTCCTCAGTAAATCCAGTAAACCGTAATATAAACATAGGATTATACCCAAGACACAGTAGACAACTTGCCTCCTTATTATTTCGGTTAAAAATAAATGCATTCAGAACAAAATATGTCAAGAATATTCGATGTGCTTGTGGCGCCTTGATAATTGTACAACAACACACGTTCTATACTTTTGCCCCTACTTTGATTCCGATTTGTCAGAGTTACGAAAGGATGCTTCAAAGTGCATATTTCAGGATACCATGACTCTCTTAAATTTTGTACGAATTCTTATGTTAAGCCTGTTGGCTCAATCCTGTAATTGCTGTTTCATGATCTTGTTTCGTACAGTTTGTTTTTACTTTTGATGTCTTTTT
>CM031597.1:9516333-9521333 GCA_018398815.1 Conus ventricosus
AAACTTTTTTGTTTCATGGTGCTACACTTGCAGAGAAAACCAACGAACGAACGAATGGACGAACAGACGTATGAATTTTAAGATGGTTTTGGATTAACAATAAATACAGTGGCGAGAGAGAGAGAGAGAGAGGAGAGAGGGGAGAGAGAGAGAGAGAGAGAGAGAGAGAGAGAGAGAGAGAGAGAGAGAGAGAGAGAGAGAGAGAGAGAGAGAGAACTCGACCTCGAACTCGAATACATTATGTAAAGGCCATAGTCCATTATTAAAAGGGGCATCTACAAGCAATCGTATTAACAAATTCAAAGACAGCATATTAACACACATATCGCATACATGACAAAAACTATGATACAGCAACTGCTCTTGCCTTGAATACCTGATGAAAAAAAAGATGCAAAGATTCCTTATGGTATCGCTGTCATTAGCAGACATTAAGAAACAGAAACAGCCGGTATAAGGATTTTTGTCATGTTTAGGGTGAACGTACTATTCCTTAAACTGTCTAAGAAAGGACAGCACAATGTAAGATGTAATTCATTTTCAACAGACACATTACATAATGGGCATAATAGATTCTGTGTTTCATACCTTCTGTATCTATGAAAAGGCACCTCGAAGGCGGAGGTACCAAAACGAAATCTTGTCATGATATATTTCAATTGTCTATCAATGTCTAGGAGTAGATATTGGGGTACACGGTGTAGAGAGTGACAGAACTATTGTAAGCATTAAAACGTTCACTGTTGTGAAAGTGGTCACTCATTTTGCCAGCTACAATCGATCAATCGCTGCTTAAACACACGTAAAAATTCATGCACATTCCCCACATCCTGATGAATCCATACATCTCCGAAACTATTTTGCTGTAACACAACCGAGAGAGAGAGAGAGAGAGAGAGAGAGAGAGAGAGAGAGAGAGAGAGAGAGAGAGAGAGAGAGAGAGAGAGAGAGAGAGAGAGAGAGAGGAGAGAGAGCCAGGCAGCCAGAGACAGGGACACACACACACACACACACACACACACACACACACACACACACACACACACACACACACACACACACACCACACACACACACACACACACAGAATTTGATACGAGGGGTTGGGAAGGATGAAGGTGAGAGGAGATGACAGGGAAGGGACTTTTCTATGACACATGGAAGCCAAGAAATTTCATTTGCCGGGATTCCTCGTTCTCTTCAGCTGCAGACATGGAATTAACACGGTCGGTTTCAAACTGGAAAGCAGGGTCAGGCAAAGTGTCTGGAATGCTGCAGCAGTCACGTGACTCTTTGTGTATGCTCCTCGCTTGGCACAGTCCTGATGATTGGCAGTTAGTGTTTCGTCATTAAGACATTTTATTCCTTCCTTTCTTCTGTCGTTCTTTGCACTCTTTTGATCGTTCTTTTCCCTTCCCTTATGTGGGGTTTGATATTTGATTTAACGGTTGAACGTTTAATTGAAATGAGTGTGTTTTATTCGCATTCCCTTTATTGAAGCACTTTTTTTCTGTTGCGCATGTTTCTCCTTTGTTCTTGAAGGAGAAAAGTACTCTTGTTGTTCATCATCAGTGGGTTTCACTGATATAACACTTAAGATCTCCAAAGCCTTTTTTTCAATCTTTATTCCATGCATCTTTCCTCGTTCTCGTTCGTTTGCATTTTTATTTCCTGTCCCTTTTGTGGTGGTTTGTGATGAATAGGTATACGATTGCGCACTTTGCAATTCTGAAACTACAACACGATAGTAGTAGTAGCGCAAAAGGCGGTTAACCACTAGCTTACTAAAGCGAAAACTAAGTGGAGACACACAGTCACAGAAGATCACTTATGGACTTGATCTTCCGCAAAATAATCACCGTAGAAATCTTCACTAAGTGAGAGAAAAGCAAACAAAAGCTAACCACTGAAACTAATGCCCAATCGCACAAGGTAACTTCCCTTGAATTGAGCTACAAATCAACTAACAGCTCGTAAGTGTTGAAATCTACTACAAGAATGTGTATGGCCGCAGAGAATACCCTACAATATACCGATCAAAAACAATGACACCTCATTGAAGAGAAACAAAATCGGGGGAAAAACCTCTCCCCCCCAAAAGAATAATCAAATAAACAACGACAACCTATCAACCTTCGGCAGTCATTCCTAAGTCAACTTCCTTGGAAGAAAACAGCTGATAAGTGTGCCCACACACGAGAAAGAAACTCCAAATGAACGATAACAATGTCCTTAAATTACAAAACGGCCAACCAAGACTGAACAAATGGTTATGATAAATCAGTTCGTGCACAACATAGGAAAAAACACCTCGTCTTCTTTCATTTCTTTACATAATGGACAAACACCGACAACTAAAAAGTATTTCTCTCTCTCTCTCTCTCTCTCTCTCTCTCTCTCTCTCTCTCTCTCTCTCTTGTTCTTATTCTCTGAAACTCCCAGCCTTTTTCTCACTTTCCCCTTTTTGTTTCTCTCTCTGTCTTCAGCACAATAGTTTTGTTTTCAACAGGTCATACATAGTACAACCAGTTGTGACCTACCCTTACTCCTCAATCAGCTCTGCCCACGCTTAACTCTTTTCGTCTGTGTCCCAGCACTTTTAGCACCACCACTTCATATTCCATAGACCGTTGGTGGCACACCTGTCATGCCCATCCTTCCTCAGCCCCCTGCCCCATTGACACTGAGGAACCGCAGGAAAACCAAGCCCACATGGATTGTTGGAGAAACTCCAACCCCATCCCCATCTCTGCCTATTCTGTCAGTTTATGCATGCAAGATTTTTACACACACACACACACACACACACACACACACACACACACACACAACACACACACACACACACACACACACACACACACACACACACACACACACAATTGGATGTGAGTTGTTGGGAAGTTTGAAATGGATGAGAGAAGAAGGAAAGAAGGGAACGAACACGTTGACGTCTCGTGAAGCCTAAAAAATTCATTTTATATGGGCGATTCAATCTGGGTTTCGTCACTCTTCTTGGCTGGAGACATCTCATTAAGACTCTGTCTCCGACAGGAAGGCAGGATGAATGGAATCACTCTAAAGTGCTGGCAGCTGTCAAAGGACATTGCACGTGCCACTCGTCTGACCATAGACCTGGTGGTTGTTAGCAAGTGTCGGGTTGAACTCTTAACAAAACGGTTAAGGTAGAGTCCACTTTTTTCTTGTATACCAAAATCATTTACATCTTTCTGCATCCTAATTTCACACAGTGCAACCCAGGGATTTCTTTCCTCCTAACATTTCAGAAAGAAAATCGCACCAAGGACTACAAGCTGAAATGGTTATGTTCGAAATTTTCGGCTTTATTGGCCTTCGACAGCTATTGACCTCCACCCTGATTGCCAGCTGGTAGGTAAGGTAGTGAAGGAAGAGATGCAAGTCATTTGGTATGACGTAATAAAACACTTTATACACAAACAAATTCAATAACTAGTCAGACCTACTACAGAAAGTAATTTTGATGAATGAAAAGTGTGTGTGAATGTGTGTGTGTGTGTGTGTGTGTGTGTGTGTGTGTGTGTGTGTGTGTGTGTGTGTGTGTGTGTGTGTGTGTGTGCATGTGTGTGTGTGTGTGTGTGTGTGTGTGTGTGTGTGTGTGTGTGTGTGTGTGTGTGTGTGTGTAGTTGAAAGCACTGGAGAACAAGCTCGTGTGAAAAACAAACAAAAAACAAACATTGACACGAGGGCATAAAATTATTCGTTGGACGCACAGTGCATTGAACGCAGATATCAGTCCATTGATGTATGGTGTAATACAATCAGTAGTCTGGTGGACCATACAGTGACACGTCTGATGGAATGATTGATTTCTATGATTTTGTACAGAGTGCCTCACTTTTAAGATGAGTAGCAAGTTGGGTGGGCAGAGTAGAGGGGCACGGGTGGGGAGGGTGGGAGAAAGTGGTGGGAGCAGAAGAGAGGTGCGTGACAGAGCAGAGAGGGGTCAGGGGCAAGAGGTGGGGCTATGTTGCAAATGTGAGATAAAACTGCACTTTATGTAAAATACAGGCTATTTACCTCTTTCGTACTTTATCTACCTGTCATTTGTCAGGGCGAGGGATCCATCTTCTCAATGCAGAGGTGCGTATGACTAGTGCTCAAAGTAGATCATTGTGTCACGCGTTATCCGTGTGAAAACTTGCAGCGAAGCGGTCTGAGTCTGTAATGGTAAGAATGAGGCAAGGATTTCCAGTGAAGAGGTTTGTACCACACAACAAAGAACATGAAACACAAATTTGTAATGGTGAGAATGAGACAGGGATTTCCAGTGAAGAAGTTCGTACCACACAACAAAGAACATGAAACACAAATTTGTAATGGTGAGAATGAGACAAGGATTTCCAGTGAAGAAGTTCGTACCACACAACAAAGAACATGAAACACAAATTTGTAATGGTGAGAATGAGACAAGGATTTCCAGTGAAGAGGTTCGTACCACACAACAAAGGACATGAAACACAAATTTGCCGCATGACAAATGAGCTGGGTAAAAAAAAAAATTTCAATTTTCAGTTATCGGGCTCTCTCTGTCGACTTTCAACAAACAGTACATGTTTGGTACACTTTTCTTAAGTCTTTCTTTTCTTTCTTTCTGCGTACGCAGGCTGATACTCCTGTGGACACTGCCTGTATAGACAGGCAATGGACTTTTGTGTGTATGACTGTTTTTCATCCTGCCATTAAGGCAGCCATACTCCATCTTCGGGCAAAGTGCATGCTATGTGTAACGTGTCATCCATACCAACGGCCAAACTGGCCTTCTCTTTCAAAGTTGGTGATGGGATTTTACGTGTGTGCAAGATGTTGTGTGTGCGTTCACACACGGAACCTCGGTTTACGGCCTCATTCCAAGGACTGTATGGGGAATGGAGTCAGAACCAATGTTAACTCCGAGGAAAAGAATAACCTGTACCGAAATTCTAACCCGCAACCCCATGATCACGAGTCCGACGCTCTAC
>CM031597.1:9523833-9543833 GCA_018398815.1 Conus ventricosus
CACTGAAAGGGACATCAACAGGGGGAATGTAAATAACACACACATGAAAGGGACATCAACAGGGTGAATGTAAATAACACACACAATGAAAGGGACATCAACAGGGGGAATGTAAATAACACACACACTGAAAGGGACATCAACAGGGGGAATGTAAATAACACACACACTGAAAGGGACATCAACAGGGGGAATGTAAATAACACACACACTGAATTCAATTAAATGTTAAATCTTCAATCAAGCATCAAGCCCCACATAAGAGATAGGAAAAGAACGATCAAAAGAGTACAGAGACGACATGAGAAAAGAAGATAAAAGAATGTCTCGACAATGTTGATTGTTATTACAGTGAAGCCTGCTAAACTCTTACTAACAATCATTAGTACTGTGCCAGTCGAGACACACACAGAGTCACGTGACAGCTGCAGCATTCCAGAGGCATTCACTGACTGTACTGTCCAATCTGAAACACATGGTTCTAACTGGCAATCTGAAACATATGGTTCTAACTGGCAATCTGAAACATATGGTTTTAACTGGCAATCTGAAACATATGCTTTTAACTGGCAATCTGAAACATATGGTTCTAACTGGCAATCTCAAACATATGGTTTTAACTGGCAATCTGAAACATATGGTTTGAACTGCAATCTGAAACATATGATTTTAACTGGCAATCTGAAACATATGCTTTTAACTGGTGATCTGAAACATATGCTTTTAACTGGCAATCTGAACCATATGGTTTGAACTGGCAATCTGAAACATATGCTTTTAACTGGTAATCTGAAACATATGCTTTAACTGGCAATCTGAAACATATGCTTTTAACTGGCAATCTGAAACATATGGTTTGAACTGGCAATCTGAAACATATGCTTTTAACTGGCAGTCTGAAACATATGGTTTTAACTGGCAATCTGAAACATATGATTTTAACTGGCAATCTGAAACATATATGCTTTTAACTGGCAATCTGAAACATATGCTTCTAACTAGCAATCTGAAAGATATGCTTTTAACTGGCAATCTGAAACATATGGTTTTAACTGGCAATCTGAAACATATGCTTTTAACTGGCAATCTGAAACATATGCTTTTAACTGGTAATCTGAAACATATGGTTTTAACTGGCAATCTGAAACATATGCTTTTAACTGGCAATCTGAAACATGGTTTTAAACTGGCAATCTGAAACATATGCTTTTAACTGGCAGTCTGATTCATATGGTTTAACTGGCAATCTGAAACATAATGGTTCTAACTGGTAATCTGAAGCATATGCTTTTAACTGGCAATCTGAAGCATATGCTTTTAAACTGGCAATCTGAAACATGGTTTTAACTGGCAATCTGAAACATATGCTTTTAACTGGCAGTCTGAAAACATATGGTTTTAACTGCCAATCTGAAACATATGCTTTTAACTGGCAGTCTGAAACATATCGTTTTAACTGGCAATCTGAAACATAATGGTTCTAACTGGTAATCCGAAGCATGTGCTTTTAACTGGCAATCTGAAACATATGCTTTTAACTGGTAATCTGAAACATATGCTTTTAACTGGCAATCTGAAACATGTGGTTTTAACTGGCAATCTGAAACATAATGGTTCTAACTGTAATCTGAAAGATATGCTTTTAACTGGCAATCTGAAACATATGCTTTTAACTGGTAATCTGAAACATATGCTTTTAACTGGTAATCTGAAACATATGCTTTTAACTGGCAATCTGAAACATATGCTTTTAACTGGTAATCTGAAACATATGCTTTTAACTGGCAATCTGAACATATGCTTTTAACTGGTAATCTGAAACATATGGTTTTAACTGGCAATCTGAAACATATGGTTTTAACTGGTAATCTGAAACATATGCTTTTAACTGGCAATCTGAAACATATGCTTTTAACTGGCAATCTGAAACATATGTTTTAACTGGAGGTCTGCAGTTGACGAGGATTAGGAACCCCGGCAAATGAAATTTCTTAGCTTCCACATGTCATAGAAACGTCCCTTCCCTTCATTCTTTCATCTCCTCTCAACTTCATCCTTCCCAACCTCTCACATCGAATCATATGTGTGTGTGTGTGTGGTGTGTGTGTGTGTGTGTGTGTGTGTGTGTGTGTGTGTGGTGTGTTTTTTGTGTGAGTGTTGTGTGTGTGTGTGTGTGTGTGTGTGTGTGTGTGTGTGTGTGTAGTGTGTGTGTGTGTGTGTGGTGTGTGTGAGTGGTGTGTGTGTGTGTGTGTGTGTGTGTGTGTTGTGTGTGTGTGTTGTGTGAGTGGTTGTGTGTGTGTGTGTGTGTGTGTGTGTGTGTGTGTGTGTTGTGTGAGTGTTGTGTGAGTGTTTTGTGTGTGTGTGTGTGTGTGTGTGTGTGTGTGTGTGTGTGTGTGTGTGTGTGTGTGTGTGGTGTGTGTGTGTCTTTCTATGTTTGTCTGTATGTTTTTTTTCTTTCTGTTTTCTCTTTGCTCCGAATTCTTTATGTTTAATCTCTAATCCTCTTAGAATTCGTTCATCCGTTTGTTTGTTTGTTTATTTGTTCGTTGGTTCTCTCTGCAAGTGTAGCAGTATGAAACAATGACATGTACAAAAATAAATCAGAAACTATTAAACACTCTGTCTTACAATTATTTGGTTATTGGACAATCGCGCATAAGATAAGAATAAGATAATGTTGCTTATAGCCCAGCTGACCGCAAAGGGCCACATCAGGGCTGTCACCACGTTAAAATCAACTCACCAGTCATTTGAAAAAAACAACAACAACAACAACAAACCTTTCACACATCTCAGTAAAAGACATCGTCTACAAACGCACCAGAAACTTCGTTAAAAATCTTTCTTCCGTAAAATCTTAAATCAGATGAAAAATGTTAATCTCTCTCAAAAACTCAAGGATCACATCAGGCGGGACATCCCTGAACAGGATCTTCATGGACTCCGCTGTAAAATGTTTGTGTCTCACATCGTGCAAGTCCCAACACTCTAAAAGAACATGTTTCATTGTGAGTGGCGCATGACATGGAATGCACCACGGAGCTTCTTCGCTCTTTAAAAGGTAAGAATGGGTAAAATACGAATGGCCGGTGTGCAGCCGGCACAGAACCGTTTCCTCTTTACGACCTCCCGACGTAGATGGAAGTCCTCAAGGTTTGGACGGATCTGAAAGAGTTTGTTACTCGTCTGTGTGTTCCAATCCTCCTGCCAGAGGTCTCTCACATAATCGTTAATTTTGGATTTCACATCTGAGCAGGGGATATAAATGTTGGACAGTTTCTCTCTTGTGGCGTTCTTGGCTAAACGATCAACCATTTCGTTCCCGCCGATGCCAACATGACCAGGAACCCAAGCAAGAGTAATGTTGTAACCGTCCGCTTTCAACTTGCTAAAAAGTTCAAAAAAATGCAAAAGTTCTGGATGCTGAAGGTTGCGGCCAGCTATGGCTTCCAAAGCTGACAGCGAATCCGACAGAACCAGAAAGTCCCTCTTTGAAGAATGTGAGATTATCTTCAAAGCCAGAACCAGAGCAGTACGTTCAGCAGAATAGACAGAAGCATCTGAATGTATATGTTCCAACAGTATCTGAGAAGGAGCCCCAGGGCAGTAGGCTGCACAGGCCACTCCATCCTCAGACTTGGAACCATCAGTGAAAACTTTTTGATAGAATGGGAATTTTGAACAGAGGTCAGCATACAATGCCTTGTACGCCAGAGAGCTGGTAGACTCTTTGCGAAAAGCTGCAAGATCGAAACGAATCTCTGGTGTGAAAAAGGTCCACGGAGGTTGATCCGGAAACTTGGAAAAATCGGAAACTACTCCCAGGTCTAGACCTGCATTCCGCACGTGAGGCTGCATACGAAGACCAAACGGCGGAATACATTTAGGGTTGTTTTCAAACTTACTTTGGAACGGAGGGTCAAAGACACAGTCATAGGCAGGGTTTTCTGGTTCTGAGAACAGTCGGATATATAATTCAAAGAACAGTTTCAGCCTGCGGTTTGGACAGTGAAGGTTCCCTGCCTCTGGTACAGGCTGTACACAGGGGTGGTGCGGAACGCTCCAAGAACAGAGACGAACCCCTTTGGGATGTGGAAGGCCCAAGAGTTTGAGGTAGACGATCTTGCGGAGCCGTACACGCACAACCGTAGCCAGTTTGGACGGACCAGCTCTGTAGAGGTGCAGCCAAATTTTCTTATCAGGCCCCGTCGGTGTGCGCTACAAACCGCGAAATTCAGTGCTTTCTGGCCAAGCATTTTGGTTTTGAGTGGTGGAATTTAAGTTCTGGTCAAAAATGACTCCCCAGAATTTGGCCTCTTTAACAGCTGGAATGGAGATTTCCCGATTTGAATTTCAGGATCTAAAATCCGGAAATTATGGAAGTGAATCACTGTGTTTTTTAAAGCAGAAAGGGGAAAGGTGAAACCGTTTCATCGCACGATGGAATTTACCCACGAAGCTGGAGCCTCGCTGGACCTCGGGACAGGCTTCAGTTGCTTTAGACAGCAAATCATCCACAACATGAGCATTTCTGAACCCTGCTGGCCTGATTGAACAATGTTGTTGTCTTAATACAAAAAGAGGGCAGGAGACAGTTGTCCCTGTGGACACCAAACCCCTGCTCGTGGACATCAGGGAGTGGTGCCTACCGGACTGAAACTGTCGTTTGCCAAAAATTTTGATGAAAGCGGAAGATGGGCCCCCGCCCAGACATGGAGAGAACGTATCCCCGACTCAGGTGGTGTCGTGGTTTTCTCCAGGCAGAAAATTGCCATGCAGCTTTTGTTCAGAAGGCGTTCCGAAGTGTAGTTCCCAAATCAAAGGGGTCAACTGTAGACCGATGTTTGCGGAAACCCACTGTTCTTTCGAAAAAAGGGCCCATCGGTTTCGAGTTTCCACATGACCCTTTAGCATTGACCATTTTCTCCATCAATTTACGATAACAGCTGGTCAAGCATGGGTGGGTTTATTTGTGGGTTAGAAGATCTTTTCAGTTTGGATTGGAATAATGAGGGCTTTCCCCCAAAGGGAAGGTGGAAAGAAACCATAGCCCAACTGTTGTAACTGTAGCGGGAAATTTTTAGACTTTTTGCGGAAGATGTTTCAGAGTTGATAATGGATTTCATCTAGACCTGAGAGGAATCGTGAAAGAGCTAGAGAGTAAGGCGATTTCAGCTGTTTAACGTGAAGGATTGTGTCTTCCATTTTTTTCTGACGAAAAGTTTGCAGGGTGGATTTTTTTTTAAAGGGCTTTTTTTTTGACAAAAGTGGCTGATTTTTTAGAAGGGGGGAATTCTTTTCAATGGTAAAGCGCGAAAGCAACTGCTTTTTCTTGTTACTTAAGAATCGAAAACTTGGATGGTCACGTGGAAGTGTTCTTCCTTTGATTTTCTTAATGATGTTCCACATTTTTTCTTGGAAGTTTTCGATGTCAGCCTGGAGCAAAAGCTTCTCCAGGACGACGTTTTGATTTTAAAGTTTTTGTCTGATTTGCACGGAGTTTCTGATGGGCTCGAGCGTTGGAACCGAAGGTCGTTGGTTACACTGACGCTGAGCCCGTTTTTCGACTTTTTGTTGGCAGTCTAAATCAAACCCAGGGTGTTTTTGGATTTGAAGTTTATCGGGAAGGACTGGAATACAAGCTTAGCACATTGATCTAGTGTTAGTCAGGATTCGCTGGGGCCCGGACTCTGAAGAAAATCAGTGTCCGGGAAATTTCCCGTAGAAATAGGGCTCCCAAAATGACCCCGTTTGCCTTCTTATAATTTAGATGTTGAGAGACAGAGACGTGTTCGTTATTACAGGTTGTAGAAGGACAGGGAAATGGTCACTTCCGTGCAGATCGTCATGGAACAGACCATCTAGTCAGGACCAGCGAGGGGTCACAACCGACAAAATTAAACACGAAGTGAACTGTGGAGAGTGGAGTAATTTGCAGATCCGTCGTTCGACAACCAAATCCAAATCAAAAGGGGACATCCTCAATTAGCAGACCTTGGATGACGTGCTTGACCAAACCCAAAGAGGATTGGGGCCCGTTAAAGTCACCAACAGCAAAAAAGGTCGAGGAAGTTCACTATTAGGATGCAGTCTGGACGAAAACCGGGACAGAAGGTGGAAGATAAGGGAACGATTGTCACAGTTTTGTGGAGAGGATCTCGCAGCTACACCTGAAGGGAGGTAAGATCAAAAGGACTATACAGCAAAGTTTGTGTAGGAGAGGGCAACCCCGCCGACAGTCCAAGTGGATGGTTGTGAAGGTTTGAAAAGAAAATTAAAGCAGAAAGAGTGAGGTCTTCTGGCTTTGAATTTGGTTTCCTGAAGAGCCACGAGGGAAAGGTCTTATAGATTGACACAGAAGCTGCAGCTCCTCAAAGTTGGAATTTAGTCCACGGATATTCCAATGGAATATTGTATTATCCATGGTGCAGAGGGCAAAAAGGAGGGGAGATCGGTCATCTCCTCCTCACGTCTGGGGTCCAATGGAGAGAATTTATTATTTAGTTTCGCTGGACTGTGTTGGTCTACTGACTGCTGGCAGACTTGCCAACAGGTGAAGGGGTCTGGATTTGGGAGACGGTGGAGGTTTCTTCTTCATCTCCACCATCTCCACACTGGGTGGAACCCCCTTCCCCGCACGGGAAACTGGACAGAGGGGTTCGAGGGGGATTGCTGGTTTTTTTAATCTGCCCAGCAGCAGAGGGTTGTAGATGCTGGGCAGTCTGAGGGGTGGCGGATTTTTGCTCCACCAGGGGCAGTCACTTTGGGTTGGAAGGTGGTGGCCCTGCTTCACCAGAGTTTGACAATTCGTCCTTGCAATGTTTTCGAAAAAGTAAAGTCATCAGTCTACCAGCAGACTGACCGAGTAGGAACTGTGGGAACTTTCTTTACGGCCGAAGCATAGGAAGAAGCTGTCGGCGTCTGATTGCCACAACCTGTTTCCGGGCTTCAAAAACGAGATTTCTTTTCTGTTTTTATTCTTTGTATTGCGGATTCCTGAACCCAAAAGAGGACAGTTTCGTGAAGAGGGGGATGATCGCCACGCAGTTGCACAATGTGCCGGATCTTTACACGGGCCCATCATGGGTCGCCTTGCAACAAACACCGCACACCTCCTGCCCAGAACAGCGGTCTCTGACATGGCCAACCTCTGGCATCTGAAGCACCTCAACGGGGACGGCACATACAGCTGAACACGAACATTCAGGTAACAACTTTGATGACCGGAGGCAGCACAGGGTTGAAAATGTCAGAAAGAGGGTTTTGGGGGCCACTTTTTCTGAACCTTTCTTTACCGTCACCCTGCGCCCCTCCGTCACACCCTGGGACCCCCAGCTCCGTTTTGACCCTTCTCCCTTGAGCACCTGTAAATCGCGGCAGCGAATCATCCCTTCGACGAATTCAACTGTTTGTGGGGAGTCACCTTGATCTCCCTGTCCACAAGTTTAGTTGCCCTCAGCAGCGTTCAGATTGTTTTTGTGATCTACATTGAATAAAAAACGAGCCATTCCTAAACCCTCTTGATGGACCGAGGTCACCTGCTATAACCTTGAAAGCCCTTTTGGATAGCAAAAGGGCTCAGAGCTGAAAGGGGTCTTTCTGCTCCGCCCCTTTCCCATCACGGCCAGGAAGCCCAAAAACCCTGTCCTCTGTCGTACTTCTGTATCGGAATCGCTGTCAGAATCGAAATCCTGAAATGGGGGATGCTGCCTTCTCTTTTCTTGGGGGGGTGTTTTTAAAAAAAGCCATTATATTGTTATGATGTTTCATCTTCCCTTACCCAACCCCCTTGGAGTCCAACTAAGGGCCAGGGCCAAGAAACCAATGTCTTGACCCTTCCAGGCTTCGGGAGAGATATACGACAAACAGAAACCCCCAAACCCTATCCCCCTGATCATGCTCACTCCCGGGGACAGAGAGGTGAGCACTGCAGGGGTTCACATGGCCAGCAGGGGAACTCCCTGTCTTGACCCAACCCCAAGAAGGGGAGCCAATTAGTACACCCGGGCCAAAGTGTACTCCTGTCTAGGAGAGGTCCGAGCCAAATTTGATGTTTTGAGAGCGTGGCCCTCTCAATCCCCAGGATCTCATTCCCCCCGACACAGGTCGACCGCACGGCAAACGCGGCGGATCAAAAGGAGGACCACAGAGAGAAAAGGAGTGTAGAAAAAAGACTTGAAGGGGAGACGAAGCTAGAAAAGGGCCAAATAAGGAAGGCGGGAAAACAAGAAAAGGAAAAAGGCGGGTTACTCTTAGTCAGGATCCTCCCCCTTAGCCTATCGGGACATGGAAAGCCCTACCAGGGGCTCAACTCCTTACCACTTTTACGCTTAGGCCAGACAGCTTCTTGGCTTTTCGGACCTAGAAGCGTTTGAAAAACCAGCCTATCTCCAAGTATTGATGCCCCGCCAGCAAAGCCTAAGGGATCACTGGACCGCCCCAGCCCTCGGACCACGACAAGGTCCCCAACCCCCGGAGGGGGACAATCGAGCATAAACATGTCATATTAAAGGGGATTAAATAGGAAAGATAGGAAAGAAAGACAGAAGAAAGGACGAAAAAACCCACTGAAGTTGATTGTTATCAAGGAAAAAGCCCAGCTAAACACTCACAAGCAACCCCCAGTTACAGTGCTGTACAAAGGACTACGCAGAGTCTAGAGACAGCTGCCAGCATTCCAGACACATTTCCTGATCTGCTATCAACAGTATTAATTTGATGATTCCAGCGAAGGACGATGAAGAAAACGAGGTTGTGTTTTGGTGCCAACTGAGTTATCTTGGCTTCCACAAGTCTTAGGACGATGAGGAAAAAAGAGGTTGTGTTTCTGGTGCCAACTGAGTTATCTTGGCTTCCACAAAATCTTAGGACGATGAGGAAAACGAGGTTGTGTTTCTGGTGCCAACTGAGTTATCTTTGGCTTCCACAAGTCTTAGGACGATGAGGAAAACGAGGTTGTGTTTTTGGTGCCAATGAGTTATCTTGGCTTCCCCAAGTCTTAGGACGATGAGGAAACGAGGTTGTGTTTTGGTGCCAACTGAGTTATCTTGGCTTCCACAAGTCTTAGGACGATGAGGGAAAACGAGGTTGTGTTTTGGTGCCAATGGTTATCTTGGCTTTCCACAAGTCTTAGGACGATGAGGAAAACAAGGTTGTGTTTCTGGTGCCAACTGAGTTATCTTGGCTTCCCCAAGTCTTAGGGACGATGGGAAAACGAGGTTGTTTTTCTGGCGCCAATGAGTTATCTTGGCTTCCACAAGTCTTAGGACGATGAGGAAAACGAGGTTGTCTTTCTGGTGCCCCAAATGAGTTATTTGGCTTCACAAGTCTTAGGCGATGAGGAAACCCAGGTTGTGTTTCTGGTGCCAACTGAGTTATCTTGGCTTCCACAAGTCTTAGGACGATGAGGAAAACGAGGTTGTGTTTCTGGTGCCAACTGAATTATCTTGGCTTCCACAAGTCTTAGGACGTGAGGAAAACGAGGTTGTGGTTTCTGGTGCCAACTGAATTATCTTGGCTTCACAAGTCTTACGACGATGAGGAAAACGAGGTTGTGTTTTGGTGCCAACTGAATTATCTTGGCTTCCACAAGTCTTAGGCGATGAGGGAAAACGAGGTTGTCTTTCTGGTGCCAACTGAGTTATCTTGGCTTCCACAAGGGCTTAGGACGATGAGGAAAACGAGGTTGTGTTTCTGGTGCCAAACTGAGTTATCTTGGCTTCCACAAGTCTTAGGACGATGAGGAAAACGAGGTTGTGTTTCTGTTGCCAACTGAGTTTTCTTGGCTTCCACAAGTCTTAGGACGATGAGGAAAACGAGGTTGTGTTTCTGGTGCCAACTGAGTTATCTTTGGGTTCCACAAGTTTAGGACGATGAGGAAAAACGAGGTTGTGTTTCTGGTGCCAACTGAGTTATCTTGGCTTCCACAAGGTCTTAGGACGATGAGGAAACGAGGGTTTTGTTTCTGGTGCCAACTGAAATTTTCTTGGCTTCCACAAGTCTTTTGGACGATGAGGGAAAACGAGGTTGTGTTTTGGTGCCCAAATGAGTTATCTTGGCTTCCCCAAGTCTTAGGACGATGAGGGAAAAAGAGGTTGTGTTTCTGGTGCCAATGAGTTATCTTGGCTTCCACAAGTCTTAGGGACGATGAGGGGGGAAAAAGAGGTTGTGTTTCTGGGTGCCAACTGAGTTATCTTGGCTTCCAAGTTTTAGGACGATGAGAAAAACGAGGTTTGTGTTTTGGTGCCAACTGAGTTATCTTGGCTTCCACAAGTCTTAGGACGATGAGGAAAACGAGGTTGTGTTTCTGGTGCCAACTGAGTTATCTTGGCTTCCACAAGTCTTGGACGATGAGGAAAACGAGGTTGTGTTTTTTGGTGCCAACTGAGTTATCTTGGCTTCCACAGTTTAGGACGATGAGGAACGAGGTTGTGTTTTTTGGTGCCAACTGAGTTATCTTGGCTTCACAAGTCTTGGACGATGAGGAAAACGAGGTTGTGTTTCTGGTGCCAACTGAATTATCTTGGCTTCCACAAGTCTTAGGACGATGGAAAAGATGAGGAAAACGAGGTTTTTGTTTCTGGTGCAACTGAATTATCTTGGCTTCCACAAGTTTTAAGACGATGAGGAAAAAGAGGTTGTGTTTCTGGTGCCAACTGAGCTTTCGTGGCTTCCACAAGTCTTAGGACGTGAGGAAAACGAGGTTGTGTTTTGGTGCCAATGAGCTATCGGGGCTTCCACAAGTCTTAGGACGATGAGGAAAACGAGGTTGTGTTTTGGTGCCAACTGAGTTATCTTGGCTTCCCCAAGTCTTAGGACGATGGGAAAAAGAGGTTGTTTTTCTGTGCCAACTGGTTATCTTGGCTTCCACAAGTCTTAGGACGATGAGGAAAAAAGGGTTGTGTTTCTGGTGCCCAACTGAGTTATCTTGGCTTCCCCAAGTCTTAGGGGCGATGAGGAAAACGAGGTTGTTGTTTCTGGTGCCAACTGAGTTATCTTGGTTCCACAAGTCTTGGACGTGAGGAAAACGAGGTTGGGGTTTCTGGTGCCAACTGAGTTATCTTGGCTTCCACAAGTCTTAGGACGATGAGGAAAACGAGGTTGTGTTTCTGGTGCCAACTGAGTTATCTTGGCTTCCCCAAGTCTTAGGACGATGAGGAAACGAGGTTGTGTTTCTGGTGCCAACTGAGTTATCTTGGCTTCCACAAGTCTTAGGACGATGGGGAAAACGAGGTTGTGGGTTTTGGTGCCAACTGAGTTATTTGGCTTCCACAAGTGGGACAATGTTCTTTCCCTTTCGTTTGTTCATCTGTTTCGTCTGTCTTTCATCTTTCCCAACCATGGCATCGAGTCTTCCATGACAGAGAGAGGGGGGGAGAGAGAGAGAGGAGAGAGAGAGAGAGGAGAGAGAGAGAGAGAGAGAGAGAGGAGAGAGTGAGAGAGAGAACGAACGAACGAATCTTTTTTAATGAGGGATAAAGAATAAGCACAATACAGGCTTTTTTACTCTTGCCCTCGATGAAGCAGAAAAAAAAAACAATATGTGACTTCAAAATCAACGAACCATCTAAATAGTGAACAGAATATTAGCCTGAAATACAAAAGGCAATCCAAAAAAATTGACAGTCAACTTTTCTCAACACACACACACACACACACACACACACACACACACCACCAACACACCACACACACACACACACACACACACCACACTCAAACACACACACCCCACACACACACACACACCACACACACACACCCACACACACCCCACACACACACACAAAGAGAAAACAACTTCCGCAAATACATTTAAAAAAAAAAAAAGGAGAAGAAGAGAAATGAAGGACGTCAATGGAAAGGTGGACAGGTGAACAGTTTTTGTCATAACAAAGGTATAGAGAAGGGGGAAAGAAGGAATACAAATGAACATTCAAAATACATTTAAACATCATTTGTACTTAAATCCAAACAATAATTTTGAAATACCCATAAAGAAGGTTATATGATGTTCTCATTTAGTCACACTGTTTAGGAAGCTTAGCATCAGATATGAGAAGTATTGTTTTTTGAAAACGTTTAGACTAGAAATTACATTAAATGAAGACATGGTCATTCACAAACAACCCCCAGAGTAAATGAGGCTAGATTTAAAAAGATCAATCCTCGGTAGGGGTATCTGAATCTTTTGACATTGCGAATCAGGTTCGTTTTTAAATTTATTTTTCAAAATTGGTGGTGCTTGACTGGACATTATCTTAAACCCTGAAAAAATTTCTTTGTTATAAGTGGGGGTTTCCATTTTAGAGGCAAAAAGTCTAAACGTTTATAATCAGAGGGAGTTACAGTTGTGATTTGAGAAGAACGAGTTTCACAGCCCCTCTTGAAGACTGAAGAGTGGTTTTAATACGTTAATAAAATGGCCGAATCCCAAAAATGTAGAAAAAGTAATTCAAATGAGATTCAATGTACGAAGTAAAAAAACAGCTTACGACAATGTTGGTCTAAGAAATATTTTAGTTTTGAAAGCTGGTGAATCTTTTGAGACAGACGTTTGCAAAGCATTGTGACATGAGAAGACCATGACAAATTATTGTTACAATGACACCAAGGACTTTATGATGATCAACTTCTTCAACTATTTCATTATTTTACTAAGAGATAGGGGAAACATAAGAAATATTTTGACGCTTTTGTCTGGTGGTTATTATCAAGTACTTCGTTTTTGAGGATGGAGGACACATGTTATTGAGTTCAGACCATATGATTAATTTGTTTATACTTTCTTGTAAACTTGCATATACATTTTCAATCCTTTTTTTGACTACAGTGTATTTGTGGTGTCTCAGCGAACATTTCACAGAGATATCAATGAATAGAGGTAAATCGTTTATATATATGGAAAATAGATAGGTCCGAGTTCTGACCCTTGAGGCACACCATGGGTAATAGATAATGTAGGAGATACAGATTCATTTACTGAGACCCTTTGCTTTCTACCCGGAAAAGATATGAAGATAGGGTTCTAACGAAATTTTCTGATAAGTTGTATACCTTAAGTTTTTAAGAAGAAGATTGCGGTCAATAAACGTCAAGGCTTTCATAAAATCTACCATGAGAACACCTGTAATTTTGTCGTTATTTATATTAGTGAGGCCCTTGATCAATACTGATTTGTCAGTGCTGTTTGGCACGAGTGATTAGCCCTAAAACCGGATTGGTCTTGATGAAATAAATTGAAAAATTGAAGTGATCGAGAAAAATGTTTTTCAGATGGTTTTCCCAAAGGTTTAGACGCACAGACAGAATAGAAATGGGCCTTTTAGTTAGACGGAAAAGGTGTGATCACCTGTTTTGTAGATCGGCATTACTCTAGCAATTTTAAAAGCCCTTTGGGGGAAATGGGTTTTTAGAAATGCAGAGATTATATTTATACGTAAGTGTTTCAGCAATTACAGGGGTGACAGTTTGGAGAATCTTTCCGTCCCAAAGCCATCAAGGCCAGTAGTCTACTTTGCTTTAGTGAATAAGAGCATTATATACTTCGTTTTACACATAACAACGGAATATCTAGAAATGTTGTGATATTTTTGGACTGACAAAAAATTTAGAAGAACATCTAAATCGTTTTGTGAGGATCTGTTTGTTTTTATGGTGAAATTGGCAATATTGCAGAAGTGTGTGTTCAACATTTTCAGCTGATACATCTTTCGGTGTTGTAGCACGAGCGTTAGAATGTTTATTGCTAAGCTGATTGATAGCCTTCCAAACTGATCGGTTGTCTGTTTTTTGAGTAAATAAGATCTTTAAAATTTTCTTTTTCGCTGAGCGTTTAAATAGTTAACAGATTTCTTTGTTTCATAAATTCTATACGATTACCCGATGCTAGATGTGAGTCTCTTAAATCCATGGATTTTTCTATATCACTTGTAAATTTCCCAAAGGGTTTTTAGGGGTACTTTTGACACGAACTGTTTTTAATTTGGGGCGTGCTTATTGTAAACATTGGAAAAGTGTGATACCAAACTTCTAAGGCTTCATCGGGATTAGTGAACTGATACACAGAGGAAAGTGAGGAATTCATCAGATCTGTAAGGAACAAGTCTTATTAAAGCCCGAAAAGTTTCTGTACGTGATTACTTGTGATGAATTAGGGGGATTTTAACGCTCGTTAGACCAAGTAAAAACGACAGGGGAGTGATCGTGCATCCAAAAACTGGTGAACATATTTCTATTATGGTACGTACGAAGATGTGTAAACATGGTCAATGAGAGTTTGGGAAGTAGCAGTGATTCGTGTTGGCTTATCGATTAACTGTGTCAGATTAAAAAAAAGTGTAGGTTTGAATCCAGGATTTTTTTCGCTTTCAAAAGATCAATGTTAAAATCACCCAGTAAAATAATTTCGTTGAGAGTAAGGACGCCTCCTCCTCATTGAGTAAAGTTATCTAAACCAGTCAGCGTTCTGCTGGGTTTCTGTAAATAAAGCCTAAGAGAGTCGGTTTGGAAGTTTTAAACTGTAACTCTATCCATAGTGATTCTATATGATATTTTTCGAGCGAAGCGGCTCGATTAATTTAATGATTCGTGAACATAAAAAAGTAAACCCGTTTCTCTTGGTCTGGACGGGTCATTTCGAACAAAGTTATAACCCGGCAAATTAATTCAGCGTCGGAAATATGGTGTGTTAATCTTGTTTTTCCCCAAACAAATAAATGGAAACAAATTTCCATGATTATATAAAACACGAGACACGTCGCATAACTTATTAATCAAACTGTTAATGTTCAGAAATCCAACCTTTTAAGGCCCTCTGCAGATGGCCAGGGCTTCTTTCGTTCGCAACATCTTGACACAATAGCAAAGCAGGAATATAAATTGCAAGAAAAAAGTAATACCAAATACCAACAAGGGATATTGTAATACCAAATAATTTAGTAACAAGTCAACAATGAGGCAAAAAATTAACGACACGTAATCAAAAATACAATAGAAAATGGAACGTATATTATATGCGAAGTTATTTAAGTTTAAAGATCAATGAAGGCTAATAGCTGTCTACAGTTAAGTAAGCAACAGAAACACACACACAGAAAAAATTCCGAAGCAGTCAAAAAAAACAACAACAAACAAAAAACAAACAACAAAAAAAAAAAAATGAAAACTGTCGTATCAGCAGGAGCAACCCTACGATTCTATGACAAAGCCAAGAACAGTCATCTTGGTCCGGCAAGTCTGTGGGTGCTCCATTCAATTCATGTCATTCTAACATCGATCACAGACCTAATCCCTCACCAACCCCATCCCATAACAAATATACCCCCTCGCGCGTGGCCACTTCTTAAAGCACGCTTTCCGATTTACTTAGGGACAAGAATATGCCCACAATTCGTTTACATCACAATCATCAGGGAAATAAAAAGGAAGCATTCAACGACAAATATACAGTTCAGACACATTTTTAAATCTCATTACAGCAAAAGTTATGAGAACACATGATGACATTGAAATAAAATACTTTACAGATTAGGATAAGAAGAGAAAGAGTGCTGCTGAGACAAAAGATGTGATGCCATTTTCAATAATTGTTCAGGAGAGGAGAGAGGAGAGAGAGAGAGAGGGAGGAGAGAGGGAGAGAGGGGAGGAGGAGAGAGAGAGGAGAGAGAGTGTGTGTGTGTGTGTGTGTGGGGTGTGTGTGTGTGTGTGTGTGTGTGTGTGTGTGTGTGTGTGTGTGTGTGTGAGAGAGAGAGAGGAAGAGAGGGGAGAGAAGAGAGAGAGAGAGAAAAGAAAGAGGAAAGAGAGAGAGGAGAGAGGGGAGAGAGAGGGGAGAGAGAGAGAGAGAGAGAGAGCTTTTGACCTGATATTTTATTGGTCATTATCAAAGAGATCTTGTGACAAGGGGGGTTTAAACAACACACACACACACATACACACACACCACACACACACACACACACACACACACACCACACCCACACACACACACACACACACACACACACACACACACACACACGAGAGAGAGAGAGAGGGGAGAGGATGGGGAGAAGGGGAGAGAGAGAGAGAGAGAGAGAGAGAAATCGTAAAACTGACGCGACCATACACTAAGTTGAAGGGGAGAGAGAGAGAGAGGGGAGATTGGGGAGAGAGAGATGAGAGAGAGAGAGAGAGAGAGAGTGTGTGTGTGTGTGTGTGCGGGGTGTGTGTGTGTGTGCGTGGGGTGTGTGTTGGGAAAAAATGTGTACAGCACCCCTGCATGTCAGTAGGAGTGGTCACTAAGGTGGACTGTCTCCATGAATTCATGTGGGCAGAACATTCTCAGTGTAATGGGAAACTCTTGTTGACAAAGTGAGGGAGGGGTGGGCACGACAGTTGTCACACATATGGGCTGTGGTGGACAACGTGACGGCGTGATGAAGACACTGGAGCAAACAGAAGGGTGTATGGTTGATGAAGGAAGTGGGGGTCATGGCTGGTCGAACAGTGTACAACATAAAGCAGGACACATTCGAATAGTGTGTAACATAAAAAGGAACATTCGAACAGTGGTTACATAAAACGGACACATTCGAACAGTGTATAATCTTTAAAAAAAAAGACACAGTGATTGTGCTCAAGACAGGTCGGGAAAAGGAAGGTTGGGAGAATACACATCTTAAATATTTTCAAAGAAAGGACTCTCTCTCTCTCTCTCTCTCTCTCTCTCTTCTCTCTCTCTCTCTCTCTCTCTCTCTCTCACACACACACATACATACATACACAACCACACACACATACATAAATACACAACCACACACACACACACACACACACACACACACACACACACACACACACACACACATGCCGGGCCAGGGACACGTGCATTCTTCTGGCAGCAGACGATGTATGCCAGCACTCCAGAGACATCCACTGATCCCGCCTTCTCTCCACAGACATCCTCAGTGCCCGCCTTCCAGTCGGAAACATGAGGTATTAATTAAATGAAGCATCCGAGCAGGGCGAGGAAAACTGGTTTGCAGCTCCCAGGGCACATGGGACTTGTTTGTTTTGTTTTTTACAAGAACATCATGGAAATGCATTTCCACACTCTCAACCCACCGCCCACTTTCCCTTCCCTCACCCTGAGTGAGTACACTGATGTATTGGTGGGGGGGGGGGGGGGGGGGTGGAGGTGGAGGTTGGGGGCAAACGTATGGTATGTGCACTCGTTAAAGTGTGTGTAGGGGGCGGTAAGAATGGCGTGGGCAGGGGATCCCCAAGGGGCCAAACGTTTATGGGGAGAAGGCCAAGTGATCAGATTTCACGACACGACTGAGGAAGGGGCGGATGACAAGCGACAGACAAGGCGTGGATAGCCGTGCAATCTTTTTACCGATGAAAGACACTGGCGATGGTGTTGAAGACAAGATTGGAAAGGAAGAACGGGCGTGTGGGCAGACGTTAAGAGATTGGAGAGAGAGGAAATACCAGCTATGACCTAGAAAGTTTCTGTCGTGCTAGTTTGTTTTTGCATCATCGTTTATCTAATGTCTTTTTCATGTTTTGACTTTTTTGATTGGTGTTTGACAAGATTAGAAAATAAATATTATAATGATTAGTTGTGTTGCCACTGAACAGATGCGTTGCTTGAGCAGTAAGAATGCCTGAATTTCAGTTTTAGAATGTGCCGGGAAGTTGTTCTAATCACCAGAGTCAACACACACACACACACACACACACACACACACACAACACACACACACACACACACACACACACACACACACACACACACACACATCTCTATCTGTCTATCTATCTATATTTGTTTATATGTATACACACACACACAAATATATTTTATATATATATATAATATATATATATATTATATAAAATATATATATATATATTATATATATATATATATATAATATATTTATATATATATATACAACAAACTAATAAATTCCAAGGATAAGTACCGACCACCGTTCCAGCAACTTACAGAGCAGCTTGGTGTTGCAATGACTGCAAGAAATATTGAATTATAAACAAAGCTTGCTCTTATGTCTTAGATTGAAGAAATAGGGGGAGATACGCATTCATATCTGCAGTGGTAGATGATTCTGCCTAACTAACAGTATGTGCTTGAGTGGGTGAATGGGGAAAAAAAAAAATAAATGCTTCTCAAGATGAGCCTACAGCAAGCTTATATTCTCCAAGGGGGAGAGACATCCTCCAATAGGGAGGGAAACTCACTAACATATAACTCCTGGTCATATACCGATATTTCGAAACTTGGTTGTTTCTCCTCAGTGACCGCGGAAAGTGGTAATTTGACTCCTCTGCCTTTTCAGTTTTAAGAAGAATGCAACCCCAGAAAAGGCTGGTGTGCAATACCGTAGTATGTTTATATATATATAAATAAAAGAAACCTTTTCTGCATTCAGTGTGTTATTGATGCACGCAAACATTTAGAGGAGGTGGGCGCTGCTGATCGTTCTTTCCTGGTCACTGACATGCTTTGATGAAAATAGCAGTACCTGAATGTCCATGTGCCATTCGGATGTTCCTACAATCTTGGTTTCATTTCATTTCATGTCATATTGTTTACAACCTAGTCCACTGTAGGGGACCAAACTGTCCTTCTCTTCCAAAGGTTGGTGATGGGATTTTATTGTTGTGCAAGATGTTATGCGTGGTTCACACATGAAACTTTTGTTTTATAGTCTTATTTGAAGGACTTGACGGGAAATGGACTCAGTATCAATCTGAACTCCAAGGGGAAAAATTCCCTTAAATGGAAACCAGTTCAAGAGTATGGTCTAAATGCAGCTAACTTTATTCTTATAGTAGTATTATAGCTACAGCTTGTACATTAAAGCTGTGGCAAAGTGGATGCGGTGTTCATTTGGACGTGAGAGGATCCAAGGCTAGTGTTTAAATCACAATGGCGATTTCCTTCTGTACCCCTTCTCTCAACCATTACCACGCCCATTCTCATCCCTGAATTTCTGCACTCGAATGTTGGTGAAGATCTTAATGTAAATCATCCAAAATGAACAATAAACCCATGTTTTTGCACTAAATGCACATTAAACAACCCACTCTGGTTGGACTGGTTTGGCAAATTTTTGCTGAAAGAAAATAATCCACTTTCATGGATGACTAACAACATGCAATAAACCCATGTTTTTGCACTAATGCCATCAAAAAAACCCACTCTGGTTGGACCGGTTTGGCAAATTTTTGCTGAAAGAAAATAATCCACTTTCATGGATGACTAACAACATGCTGTTAAAAAAATCTGGTTACTCACTGATAACTGGGAAATTACGTCTTATTTCATTCTGCGGTGAAAAAAAAAGAATGTTTGTGGCGATTCGGAAAGCCTCACAATTACTGTAGTATGAAATTTGTTGACAGCATTCTTCCACCATTCACATACTTTTCACGAATGCTAAGGAAACAAATGAGTTGAACCAGGTGTGCCCAGTTAGAAGACCTCCCAGTACGTATTCAGTGGAGTCGAGCTCAGACCCTGGAATTGTCAATGTCCATGTTAATGGTGATGTCGGTATAGTGATAACCAGCTCAAGAGTATGGTCTGAATGTAACTAACTTTATTTTTATAGCAGTACTATAGTTACAGCTTGCAGTGACAGATATTCTCCTCACTTCCGTCACCTCCACCTCCTCCCCCACCCCACCACCACTCCCATTTCCCTGTGCGTCCCTTCACTCTGCTGGGATGTTTATCCCTACTAGCCATGTTGACTGAATTAGATGTCGACGTTAAACCCGAACAAAGCAACAAAATCCACGACCACTCGTCGACCTCGTCGACAACCTTCATCCCGCCCGCTACAAAATGTTTCTACTGACACCACGACATTCAATCAACGAAATTAGACGACCTTCCTGCCGTCGTTCCCGCTCCCACTAATCCAATGAAGCTCCTCTAATCAAGGCCAGGGACCATCGGAGTTTGGGGTCCATGTCCCAGAGGCAGC
>CM031597.1:9548833-9571178 GCA_018398815.1 Conus ventricosus
CCAGCAGTCACTAAGAGTGTGGTTAGCTTCTAGCGGACCCATTACCGATCTGTCAGGAAAACGAAAATAAGGCAGGAAACAGTAAATAGTGTATAACGAACAAGCAGAGTAACAAGCGACTTCCTCCATGTAAAAAGTCAGTTTTCGTTTAATCTTTTCCACTCTTGGCTCATTAGCATAACAAAGGGATGAAGAAAGGAGCCATTTCAAGCTACACAGTAGTAATAGTCGCAGTTTCAATGCGACAATATGTCGGAACAAAGCTACGTAGGAAGTCGAAGCAGGTATTAAGGAAAAAACCGTAGGCGTGGAAAGATTGGGGAAAACGGGGTGCGGTAGGTCAGAGCAAAGGAGTATGGGAGTACAGGGGGATTACCTGGGAAGGAAGGGGCGAGGGAGAGGGGATGGGATAAACTGGAAGGAAGGGGCGAGGGAGAGGGGATGGGATAAACTGGGAAGGAAGGGGCGAGGGAGAGGGGATGGGATGGGTACAGGAAGGGGCGAGGGAGAGGGGATGGGATGGGTACAGGAAGGGGCGAGGGAGAGGGGATGGGATGGGTACAGGAAGGGGCGAGGGAGAGGGGATGGGATGGGTACAGGAAGGGGCGAGGGAGAGGGGATGGGATGGGTACAGGAAGGGGCGAGGGAGAGGGGATGGGATGGGTACAGGAAGGGGCGAGGGAGAGGGATGGGATGGGTACAGGAAGGGGCGAGGGAGAGGGGATGGGATGGGTACAGGAAGGGGCGGGGGAGAGGGGATGGGATGGGTACAGGAAGGGGCGAGGGAGAGGGGATGGGATGGGTACAGGAAGGGGCGAGGGAGAGGGGATGGGATTAACTGGGAAGGAAGGGGCGAGGGGGAGGGGATGGGATGGGTACAGGAAGGATGAACAGCTACTGTGAACTTACGTTAAGCTGCGAGATGTGGAAAAATCATTCACCAGGTGTTGCCAGGTGTTGGACCCCAACCTCCACATGGTGAGTCAAGCATTCTTAAGACCCGACCTCATGCTTAGTATAGTAATGCATGTTAAATGTGGCTTTGAAATAGCAGTAGTCCGTCAGGAGCCGACGAAGACAATGGGATGCTCATAATCATGCGCAGCGATTGCATATGGAACTGTTCAAGCTGCTTGATGCTTTCGATACAGGGTCCACGTTTCACATCCATACAGTAGTCAAGAAAGGACTACAGCATTATAAATCTTAAGCTTCATCGACAGTCTTATGCCGTTCTGCTGGACGACCTTCACTCTTAATCTTTCGAGGGCCTGGCTGGCTTTCTGAATCCTGGACATGATTTCTTTGTCCAGTGAACCATCTGCAGAGATAACGCTGCCCAGATACTTAAAGCTCTCCACGACCAGGACCTCCGTTTTTCCAAGACTGAGCGTCAGTCTGAACAGCTTGGATGCGTTTGCGAAGTTGTCTACAATGACCTGCAGGTGTTTCTCCTTGTGTGCCATGAGAGCACAGTCATCCACAAAAAGAGTTTCAAGGATGAGTTTCTCCAGGGTCTTGGTACGAGCAGCAAGACGACGGAGGTCGAACACGATTTCATCTGAGCGGTACTTGATGTATACGCCCAAGTCCAGATCTTTCACAGCATAAACAAGAACAAGTTGAATAACATGGGGTGAGGATACAGCCTTGTTTCACTCCGTTTGAAATGTTGAAGGAGTTTGTGTATTCACCATTAGAAAGGATATGTCAAGTCATGTTGTCGTGGAAGAGTCTTATCAAGGGGTTGAACTTGTGTGGACAGCCAAGCTTCATCAGGATGGTCCACAAAGCTTCTCTGTTGACAGTGTCAAAAGCTTTGGTCAAGTCTATGAACACTGCGTACAAGTCCATCTGCTGCTCAATGCATTTCTCGTGGATTTGTGGCACAGCAAACACCATGTCTATGGTTCTGTGGCCAAGGTAGAAACCACACTGGGCTTCAGGAAGGTTGCCTTCAGACATGTTGTTGATGAGCCTGTTGAGGAGGATGCAGGCAAGTATCTTTTCAGCAATGGAGAGAACAAAAATTCCTCTCTAATTGCCACAGTCCGATTTTGCCCCTTTGTTCTTGTAAAGTTCCACAATAGTGGCATCAAGGAGGTCTGCTGGCATGTCCTGTTCCTCCCAGATGGTCGAGAGGACGTCTTGGAACGCTCTGAAAGCTGTGGTTCTCATTGCTTTATACAATTCAGCAGAAATTCTGTGTTTTCCAGGCGCTTTTCAGCACCTCATCTGCTTTATAGCAGTCCTGACTTCATCCTCAGTGGGTGGTAAGTCGAGGTCCGCCTGTGTAGATTTCTGGGATATCTTCTGTAGAGCTTCCTGGTCAACAGTGGATGCCCGGTTTAAACGCTGGTTCAAGTGCTCTTCCCCACCTTGCGCTGATTCCCTCCTTGTCCTTGATAACGATAGAACCATCCACAGAAAGCAGAGGGGCTGTTCCTCCTTTTGAGGGGCTGGAGATAGCCTTGATGGCACCGAACAGCATCTTAGAGCTGTTAGTATCTGCAAATAGCTGCACTTCGTTGGCCTTCCTTTCCCACCAACGGTCCTACATGGCTCGGAGTTCTTTTTGGGCTCTGGCTTGACTGTCCTTGAACCTGTCACGTCGTGAAGAACAGTTGAGATGGTTCTGCCAAAGTAGGGGTTATTCTTATTGTCCAGCAGCGCTTGCACGGTCTCATTTTCATCAAACCAGTCTTGGTTGAGCGTCCTCTTTGGGCACAGTACTGTCTTGGCTGTCTCTGTGACCACGATTTTGAATAGGTTCTACTTTTCCTCTGGTCCACCAGATAGTGGTCCTGTCGCCTCAAACTTGTCCTCAAGGCTAGCTTGAAATTCTTGCTGGTATCTGGGTGACAGGGGTCTAGCTCTAATGAGCTTTGGGCGTTCACTAAGGAGAGGGACTGTGCGCATGTTGAGCTCTGACAAGCCGGTGATCCGTCCAAAAATCTGCACCACGCATTGTTCTGGTGATGAGTACGTCGCTGCTGTCACGTTGGTGGGTGATGATTAAGTCGATGAGATGCCATTGTTTAGATATGCGGTGCATCCACGTCGTTTTGTACTTATCAGCCTGCCTGAACGTTGTGTTGGTTATCAACAGGTCGTACTCTGCACATTTGCTCAGTAGAAGAAGGCCATTACTATTCACCATCCCAACGCCATGCTTGCCTATCGCTCCTTTCCATAGGTTATAGTCTCTGCCAACTCTGGCGTTGAAGTCGTCTAACGCTATGAGTTTTGTCGGAGGCAGGTGTGGTGTGCAACAGATTGTCCAGGTCAGCGTAAAACTGCTCTTTGATCTCCTCTGTGCTCCTAAAGGTGGGAGCATATGCATGCATGATGGTGGCGAAGCGCATGTTGATAATAGGGAAACGGAGTTTCATCAGTCTTTCATTGATACCAGTGGGTAGATCAAGAATGTCCTTAAAAAGGTCAAACCTCATGGCAAATCTAACTCCGTGTATTCGGTCCTCGTTCTGGGCCTTGCCTTTCCAGAAGAACATGTATCCACTGACTGACTCACCCTGATCCTTCTTCAGCGAGCCGAGTTCCACCTAGAGCTGCGATGTCCATGTTGTATCTTAACAATTCTTTTGCAATGAGAGCTGTCCTTCTTTGATGCCTTGAGGGTTTGTCTCTGTCCATGAGGGTACGTACGATCCACGTCCCAATGGTTAGTTGTTTCTTTCTCTGTTGTAATCGATCGCAGGTTGGTAAATCTGCCTGCCGCGGTGAGCTGGCCGGCCAGTTGAAGGCAAGCTTTATTTAGGCCACCTTTTTCTAGGCTCCTCCCTTTTACTAGGGTGAGCAGTGTTGTCCTGTAGTCAAAGTTGTGAATAACTTTCATTCTGTTTTGTCTTACAGATATATGAGATTTGGCAGCAACAACTGACAAAAATAGGCTATTGTGTTGTAACTAATTTAATCCATGTCATTACTTTTAACTTCTTAACTTTGTCCATTTGTCTCAGTCTCTTATGTCACCACCAGTATACGTGCAAGTCACATACTTTTGTGCACGTGCATGAGTGCGTGTGCACGTGCATGTGCGTGCATGCATGTGCGTATGCATGCGTGTATGCGCTTGTGTGTGCGCGCATGTGTGTGTGTGTGTGTGTGTGTGTGTGTGTGTGTGTGTGTGTGTGTGTGTGTGTGTGTGTGTGTGTGTGTGTGTGTGTGTGTGCACGTGTGTGTGTGTGTGTGTGTGTGTGTGTGTGTGTGTGTGTGTGTGTGTGTGTGTGTGTGTGTGTGTGTGCGTGTGTGTGTGTGTGCACGTGCGTGTGTGTGTGTTGTGTGTGTGTGTGTGTGTGTGTGTGTGTGTGTGTGTGTGTGTGTGTGTGTGTGTGTGTGTGTGTGTGTGTGTGTGTTTTTCTCGAGAAACAGCTGGGCAAGAAGCAAATAGTAAAAAAAAAAAAAAAACACGGACATGTAAATTAGTGGTTGTCACATTAAAATTCTTGACTACAGTAAAATATATCTGTCTATTCATAGTAAAATATACCTGTCTATTCATTCATACCTATGCTTTTTGACACTTTACAACACCTTGAAATGAGGGGGTGTATAATAAATGCCTGTAAAGTACTCTTAACATACACGAGCAGTATTGTCCATTTTCAAATAACAATCACTTTAGTCACCAGATCACTGTACAAACCCACATGAATAGGTCATCCAACGACCGCTAGAACAAAGCCCCAAATACTAAACCCACAAAATCTTCAAGAAATAAACGCAGACATTCACTAAGTGTGTGTGTGTGTGTGTGTGTGTGTGTGTGTGTGTGTGTGTGTGTGTGTGTGTGTGTGTGTGTGTGTGTGTGAGTGTGTGTGTGTGTGTGTGTGTGTGTGTGTGTGTGTGTGTGTGTGTGTGTGTGTGTGTGTGTGTGTGTGTGTGTGTGTGTGTGTGTGTGTGTGTGTGTGTGTGTGTGTGGGGTGCGTGTGTGTGGAGAGAGAGAGAGAGAGAGAGAGAGAGAGAGAGAGGAGAGAGAGAGAGAGAGAGAGAGAGAGAAGAGAGAGATAGAGTAAAAGATAACTGTGCTAAGAAAGAGTGAAAAAGAAGCAAAAATAGGAGAAAAAAAGGGGGGGGGGTTATTTTTCTATTTTCATTATAAAAGAGAGACATGTGAAACACCATGAAACAAAGAAAAGACAAAAAGACAAAAAGAAGCCGTGCACTTTGGGTAAAATAAATGGAAAAAAAAACATTGATAAACAATTGCTTCCATTTGTTCCTTCTTTCTTCAGAGAAAGAGTTAGAAGGGAAAGGAAGAATGAAGAAAAAAAAAGCAGAAAGAAAGAAGGAAGGAAAATACATGAAAACGAAGGAATGAAAAACTCAGAAAGAAAGGAAGAAAAGAAAGGGGAAATGGAAGGAAAAAGGAAAAAGAAGTATGAAAACAAAAGACAAAAGGAAGAAAAAAAAAAAAGATAGGGAAATGAAAAATACAAGTTATCAAAAATAAAAGGAAAAAAAAACATAGAAGTCAGAGAGACAGACAGGTAGACAAAGCAAATTCAGAAAAGAAAAAAAAAATGACGATGACAACAATGAAAGGAAAAAAGAAAGAAGAAAAATAACTGAAATGAAAAGAAAGAGAGGAAGAAAGAAACTAAAACTACGAAAACTAGAAAGAAACAAGATGCAAAGCATATAAACGTACTCTCAGTTTATCCTGAATATGCGTGAGATATTCCATAAAGAGGAAATACCATCTTGGGCTGGTGTAACCGTTAGTAATGGCTATTCTGGTAAACATCGGCCATCGTCTGTGACTTATAATGAGCATACTTACAAATACTTACAAATACTTACAAATTTTCAGAAAGATCGGCCAAGAACTTTCTAAGATTTTCCATAAAGAAGAAAACCATTATGGGCCGTTAGTAATCACTATAACGGTAAACTAAAACATCGGGCATCATCCGTTACCCATAATGAACATACCTACAAATTTTCAGAAAAATCGGCCATGTACTTTCTGAGATATTCCATAAAGAAGAAAAAGCGTTACAGGCCGTTACAGCCGTTAGTAACCGCTATAACGGTAAACTAAAACATCAGGCATTATTCGTGACGCATAATGAACATACCTAAAAATTTTCAGAAAGATCGGCCAAGTACTTTTTGAGATTCTATAAAGAAGAAAACGCGTTACAGGCCGTTACAGCCGTTAGTAACGGTTGTAACGGTAAACTAAAACATCGTGCATCATCCGTGAGCCATAACGAACATACCTGCTAATTTTCAGAAAGATCGGCCAAGTACTTTCTGAGATATTCCATAAAGAAGAAAAAGAGTTACAGGCCGTTACAGCCGTTACTAACGACTGTAACGGTAAACTAAAACATCAGGCATCATCTGGGACCAATAATGAACATACCTACAAATTTTCAGAAAGATCGGTCAAGTACTTTTTGATAATTATAGTCTATAAAGAAGAAAAACCGTTGCAGGTTGTTGCAGCCGTTACTAACGGCAGTAACGGGCTAAACTAAACATCGTGCATCATCCGTGACCCATAATGAACATACCTGCTAATTTTCACAAAGATCAGCCAAGTACTTTCTAAGATATTCCATGGAGAAGAAAAACCGTTACAGGCCGTTACAGCCGTTAGTAACGGATGTAACGGTAAACTAAAACATTGGGCATCATCCTTGACCCATAGTGAACATACCTACAAATTTTCAGAAAGATCGGCTTAGTAGTTTTGTCTGGAGCGAGTGGAACACATTTTGACCATGGACACACACCACACACACACAGACAGACAGACAGGCAGACAGACACACAGACAGCATTTCTTCGTTCCCATTCTAAAGTACTCCCTGTTCTTTAAGAACT
Source organism: Conus ventricosus (assembly GCA_018398815.1). Lineage (NCBI taxonomy): Eukaryota > Metazoa > Mollusca > Gastropoda > Neogastropoda > Conidae > Conus > Conus ventricosus. The sequence continues at coordinate 9,555,689 of CM031597.1, forward strand.
GGGAGTACAAAAAGCACAGTAAGGAAGTTAAAAAAAATGTAAAAAAATCCAAAACAAAACAAAGACTGTAAGCACACACACACACACACACACACACACACACACACACACACACACACACACACACACACACACACACACACACACAAAACAGAAAAAAAGGGAGAAAACATGAAAAGAACAAGAGAAAAAATAAACAAAGAAAAGAGGAAAAGGAAGTAGGGTGGGGAAAAGAAAGAACACGATGCAAACACCAAGGGAGACAAACCCCACTCTGAGGTAAGCAAATCACGTAAACAGGTCAACCCCACAAGCCACAATGGGGCCCAAGAAAAACTTGCTCTCCAACCCACATCCGGTGATACTGTGTGGAGACAACCGCCGTGGATTGAGGGGAGACAACAACAGCAAACACAATGACAGTCCCCCACCCATAATGACTGCCTGTGCTCTTCACAGATCCGGGACGTGGACCCCAAACTCCGATGGTCCCTGGCCTTGATTAGGAGCTTCATTGGATTAGTGGGAGCGGGAACGGCGGCAGGAAGGTCGTCTAATTTCGTTGACTGAATGTCGTGGTGTCAGTAGAAACATTTTGTAGCAGGCTGGATGAAGGTTGTCAACACTGCTTGTGACTTTTGTTTCTTTGTTAAGGTTTAACGTGGACACCTAATTCAATCAGCATGGCTGACAGGAATCACTATCCTAGCATAGTGAAGAGAGGGTGGGGGTGGGTGGGCTGTGGGAAGTGAAGGGCATGGGGAGGGGAGGAGGGGGGACGAGGGGACCTCTCTATAACTATCCTTTGATCACTAAAACGACATCACTGCTAAAATGGGCAGTGCCCATTTCAATGTTTACGTTGGGTACCCAGGGTGTGTACTTGAAACCCTTGACCATGAACTGGGTGGTCTTCCTACTGAGCCCACCAGATCCAAACCATTGGTTTTACGAGCGCTGGTGCAAAGTTTGTGAACGGTGGAAAGTGCTGTCATGACAAACTTGATGCTGCACTAATTGTATGGCTTTCCCCATCCTCAGAGCATTCTCTCTTCTCCGCCAGGGTGAAACGGGAATTGCTTTTCCCGTGGACAGCAAATGGCAGTGTCGTTTGTAAGGTGTGGAAGTAGATTTGCTTGCTGACTGTAGAATTTTCCCAGATCAGTCTCGCTGGAGTGGGTTGTTTGTGCTGAAACACGGTTGATTGTTTCTTCTGTAGATTTACACCCAGACCATCATCGACAGTCGAGTGCAGAAGGACTGGGAAGGAGAATGGATGAGAATGGGGGTGGTTACGGTTGAAAGAAGGGGTATGAAACAAACTCGCTCCATTCTGAGACTTGAATACTCGCCTGGAGCTTCTCACGTTGTAGTGGACACCTTATCCACTTGGTCACAACTTAAGCATACACATTGTAACTTTACTACTGCTATAAAAGAAACTAAGGCTAGCTACATTCAGACTATACTCAGTCTGTTTCTGCTTCTGATTTAACTGAAAGAAAGGGCAAAATCAATAAATGAATATCAGTAGGTGTCAGTTCCACGATTTTATATTCTTTGCTTTGATGTCCTGTATTTCAAACTTTAAAAGGTGATTGATAAAGAAATACAGTTTGATTGTGTGTCTTTTTCCTTCTTTGATGTACACATTCCCTACTTTGATAAAGAAATATTGTGTGAATATATGTATTTTACCATTAGAGGCACTTCATAATCCTGACAAATTCATTTTGTAGTCTTGAAAAAAAATGTAATATTTTTTTAATCAATAAGAATTCCGTTTGTTTATGAATGTTTATGCTCGTAAAGGATCTACTCCTGAATATGCTATCAATAACAACACTTGTCCCCCCCCCCCCCCCCCACGTACTTGTTCAGAGCGCATGCGCACACATACACACACGAACACACACACACACACACACACACACACACACACACACACACACACACACACACACACACACACACACACACACACACTATATATATATATATATATATATATATATATATATATATATATATATACAGGCGTGCGCACGCGTGTGCGTGTGCGTGCCTGCGCACATCTCAGAAGAGAGAGAGAGAGAGAGGAGAGAGAGAGAGAGAGAGAGAGAGAGAGAGAGAGAGAGAGAGAGAGAGAGAATATTCACACACTTTAAAAAAAAATTATAACTCACTTCATTACAGTTGAATTTCATTTACTTGTTCTGACTTGTTTTCTAGGCCGTTTGTCCTCTCTGAACCCTTGCTCTGGCACAAAAGACGAGACGTTTGCTGGAATCAATGTGTTTATTCATTCATGAACCTTTTGTTTCAACAAGAAGTGTAGTCGGTCTGCTTGTTCCTTACCTCCACATCTCACCATTCATCCTCCCCCCATCCCTTTCCTGCTCTCCCTTCCAAGCGCCCCCCCCCCCCCCCCCCTTCACTCCCCTCTCACCTTTTCTAATCATTAATCCTATTTCCGTTCTATCTATTGCTGTTTCTGTCGTCGTTGTATTTGTTGATTTTTTTATTCAGTCAGCTAGCAGCTAAATTGATTTTTGTTTGTGTGTTTCAATCGCTTACTGTTTGTTTTCCTGCGAGCAAGTGAGATAGATAATCACCCCTCTGCTTGCTGATTTCAGCTGGTTTGTGTTTACCGTTCTTTGTAACGAGGGGAACCTGCTGATGGGTTGTATGAAAGAAAGAGGTGCAAGAGGATAATGGCAGTTGGTGGTGGAAGCGGCTGGAGGGTGGGGGTGGGGGGGGGGATAAAGAATGGGGAGTTGAGGGGGACGAGAGAGAGAGAGAGAGAGAGAGAGAGAGAGAGAGAGTGTGTGTGTGTGTGTGTGTGTGTGTGTGTGTGTGTGTGTGTGTGTGTGTGTGTGTGTGTGTGTGTGCGTGCGCGCGCGTGTGTGTGTGTCTGTGTGTCTGTGTGTCTGTGCGCGCGCGTGTCCGCATGCGTGTGTGCACAGGCATGTGTATGTGCATGTGTGTGCGAATGTTTGAACGTGTGCGCAGACATGAATGCACAGGATGACATGGAAACTGAGAAAACAATTGATATAGACGTCAGTATCTAAGAACTATAAAAGGGATCAGTTCTGTTTTTCAATCGATATTCACAACAGTGGGTACTAACGTCTCACCCAGTAAGAAGATGGGGAGGCACTCTTTAGGACAACCACGTTCTGCACCCATGAGACCTACATCAAGCCATGAGACCTACATCAAGCCAGCAGCAGCACACAATGGGCAGTGCACCATCCATCATGAGACCTACATCAAGCCATGAGACCTACATCAAGCCAGCAGCAGCACACAATGGGCAGTGCACCATCCATCCGTCCATTGCAGCGCCAGCTACAGGTCAGCCTGTTGGTGTGGGACGTAAGATGGCCCTCTAGGGAAATGAAAGAGATCCACAATTCGTGTTCTCTGAGCGAAGGAACACCGTTGTTGGGTTGCTGTGTATTGAACAATGACCCGTTTTCAAGATCTGAGTGTCTGACCACACTCATAGTGCAGTGACTGTCGTATTAAAAAAATCGAGACTGTGTGAGGTGAGACCAAGATCTTTATCTTATTCAAAACCATTTTACGTCTTGTCTACAACACTGTAGATTTACGATGACATATTGAAAGAACAGATCTTGTTCTTTCGGTATTTTTAAAGTCTTGATTTGAACATAATAAATCAACCGGCACATGCTGGCAAATCGGCGAGAGTTTAGAGCCTTTATCCTTCAGTGATATAGATTGTTTTCGTCTGGAAAGTAACATAGTAGATTCACAACATGACAAAAGATCACGCATTTTCCAAATTCTGTACCCATCAGTACTTAAACTTTCATCAGCCTTGAGTGTTATGTCTTCTTATTTCTTTTATCGCTGCCATTACGTTGCTATTACATTGCCATTACACTGCTGTTGATTCCGTTCTTGACTTAAAAAAGGGACTCTGGTATTGTAAACACTCTGCAATTCTATTAACCGATTGGAGACTTTTTGTGTCTCTTTATTGCATCGGCACGTGTTGGGGTGGATGGTTTTACGCCTTTTCTTTTCTGCGGGCGTGACTAGTCAAGTGAACAGGCTGATTCCCACAGCGTGCTGTGGTTTTATATGTCCTAAGGATGCCATTAGCGAATCTGTTCTGTTAATGAATGTTGTTCATATTCGTACCTATTGATATGTTGCGGGTGCTCCTTTTTGCCATTGCCTTGCTAGTGTCTGCACATAAAAACAGCCCGGATAAGATTCCCCACCATTGGCTGAACTTGAAACAAGTTTAACTGAAATCGAAATTCGCTCTCCTTAAATTGATTTAATTGGCTCAGTGGTGTGTCAGTGAGGAAGCATCAAAGAATCGGATTTCAAACCTCACTGGCGAAATACACGAACTTGGCCATTTTTGCTGACAATCGTAATGCATGTTTGTCGTTCTGGTGCCATCAGCGTAGTGTAAGACCAGACTCTTATGTACACATTTTCTTGGATGATTGTTAACGTGTGCGAGATCGCTTTGGGAGAGAGGGAGGGACGGGAGGGGGCAGATTTTAAACTTGAATTTGAAATCTCTGTCTCCTCGTATGTCTCTCATGAGAGTGTGCATGCAAACACGCTTAAAACTTGTGCCCCCCCTCCCCCTCCCACCATCTCCCATTCTCTCCCTACTCCTTGTGCACGCGCGCGTGCGCGCGCAAGTATGTGTATTCGTGTGTGTGTGCTTTGTGTGTGTGTGATGTTTGTATATGTGCATGTGAGTGAGTGCATACATGCGTGCGTGCATTTATGTATGTGTGTTTTCGTGCTTGTGTGCACTTATGTGTGCGTGCAAGAGTGTTTGTTTGTTTGTGTGTGTGTGTGTGTGTGTGTGTGTGTGTGTGTGTGTGTGTGTGTGTGTGTGTGTGTGTGTGTGTGTGTGTGTGTGATTTTTTTTGTATGTTGTATACGCGTATCACAAACAAAGACTTTCTCAGACATCTTAGTGATGAATAAATGATGTGGATTGGGCCAATGATTGAAGAAAAGAAATTATGAAGATGTTGATTCCTTTTAGTTAATAGCCTGGAATCTCTCTCTCTCACTCTCTGTCTCTCTCTCTCTCTCTCTCTCTCTCTCTCTCTCTCTCTCTCTCTCTCTCTCTTCCTTTCTTTGTGTGTGTGTGTGTGTGTGTGTGTGTGTGTGTGTGTGTGTGTGTGTGTGTGTGTGTGTGTGTGAGAGAGAGAGAGAGAGAGAGAGAGAGAGAGAGAGAGAGAGAGAGAGAGAGAGAGAGAGAGAGAGAGAGAGAGAGGTTGCACTATATGACTGAATTAAGAAAGACAGAAGAACAACAACCAGAGGGAAGTGTGGGAGGAGGAAAAGGAATCATTTTCTCGTTTTTTTTAATAATGAAGAGAGCCATGTGAACACCAAAGAAACGAACAGAAGACATCCGGATGAAATCGTGCCCCATGAACTGTATGCAGCACTGGCAAAATAAATAAACACACAAACAAATAAATCTTTGTACTTGCTCCTGTATCATCAGAGAAAGAGTTAGAAAGGGAACAAAAACTACGATGAGAAAGAAGGAAGGAAGACTAGTAAGTGGAAACGAAGAAACAAACAAACAAACAAAAGAAATATGGTAGGAAAGGAAGAAAGAAATGAAAGAAAGGGGCAAAAAAAACACCCCGAAAGAAATGAAAACAACAACAACAAAAAGATGAAAAGGCAGTAAAGGAAGAGTAGAGAGAGAAAACAAATACGAAGTAAAGAATAAAAGGAAACAACAAAACGAAAATACAAGTCAGACAGACAGACAGGGAGACAGAGACAACGGAGGAAAGAAAAGAAAGACAACAAAACCCACTACAACAATGACAAGAAATGAAAGAAAGGAAGAAAGGAAATAAAATTGAAGTGACAAAACGAAAGGAAGGAACGAAACGGGGAAAAAAACGAAAAAAAAGAGTCCAAAGAAGAAAAGAAAAGAAATGAGAGGAAAGAAGGGAAAAAAAAGAGTAAATAAAGACAGAAAAGAAAGGAATATAGAAAACACAGCAAAACAAGAAAGAAAGATAAAAAGGAGAGAGAAAAAACATGAACAACAACAACAACAACAACAACAACAACAACAAAACAAGAGAGTAAGGATGGGTGGGAAAAGAACACAATGCAAACACCATGGGAACCCAACTCCTCCCTGAGGTAAGCGAGTCACGAAAAAACAGGTCAGTCCCACAAACCACAGTGCGGCCCCAAGAAAAACTCGCCTGCCATCCCACACCCCGTGATACTGTGGGGAGACAACCGCCATGGAACGAGGGGAGACAACAACAGCAAAGACAATGTCAATCGCACACCCATAATGACTGTCTGTGCTCTTCACAGACGCCGCTGCCCCCGGGAAGCGGACCCCAAACTCCGATGGTCCCTGGCCTTGATTAGAGGAGCTTCACTGGATTAGTGGGAGCGGGAAAGGCGGCAAACGGGTCGTCTAATTTTGTTGATTGAATGTCGTGGTGTCAGTAGAAACATTTTGTAGCAGGCTGGATGAAGGTTGTCGACGAGGTCGACGAGTGGTCGTGGATTTTGTTGCTTTGTTCGGGTTTAACGTCGACATCTAATTCAGTCAACATGGCTAGTAGGGATAAACATCCAAGCAGAGCGAAGGGATGCACAGGGAAATGGGAGTGGTGGTGGGGTGGGGGAGGAGGTGGAGGTGACGGAGGTGAGGAGAATATCTGTCACTGCAAGCTGTAACTATGGTACTGCTATAAAAATAAAGTTAGTTACATTCAGACCATACACTTGAGCTGGTTATCACTATAGCGACATCACCATTAACATGGACATTGACAATTCCAGGGTCTGAGCTCGACTCCCCTGAAAATAAGAACTGGGAGGTCTTCTAACTGGGCACACCAGGTTCAACTCATCTGTTTCCTTAGCATTCGTGAAAAGTATGTGAATGGTGGAAGAATGCTGTCACAACAAATTTTATACCACAGTAATTGTGAGGCTTTCGGAATCACCGCAACATTCTTTTTTTTCATTTCAGAATGAAAAAAAAAAAGACTTAATTTCCCAGTATGTTGTTAGTCATCCATGAAAGTGGATTATTTTCTTTCAGCAAAAATTTGCCAAACCGGTCCCACTAGAGTGGGTTGTTTGATGTGCATTTAGTGCAAAAACATGGGTTTATTGTTCATTTTGGATGATTTACACTAAGACCTTCACCAACATTCGAGTGCAGAAATTTAGGGATGAGAATGGGCGTTGTAATGGTTGAGAGAAGGGGTACAGAAGGAAATCGCTCATTTGTGACTTAAACACTAGCCTTGGATCCTCTCACGTCCAAATGAACACCGCATCCACTTTGCCACAGCTTTAATATACAAGCCGTAGCTATAGTACTAATATAAGAATAAAGTTAGTTACATTCAGACCATACTCTAGAACTGGTTTCCATTTACAGGAGTTTTTCCCCTTGGAGTTAAGATTGATTCCGACTCCATTCCCCGAAAAGTCCTTCAAATAAGACTATAAACCAAAGTTCCATGTGTGAACCACGCATAACATCTTGCACACACATAAAATCCCATCACCAACCTTTGGAAGAGAAGGACAGTTTGATTGCTGGTAAAGTGGACACGTTATACAAAGCATGGACAGTGTGTGAAAAACAGGAAGAATGAAGGAAGAAAGCATGAGTGGCTGACATTGACTGAACGATGTGCGAAATGACTGAATGTAACGCCAGCAGACAACTCTTCAGCTGCCTCCACACAGGCAGGCAACCCGTTGTGTGAACGTCAGCACGGATTGCAAAGCATGTGTGTGTGCATGTGTGTGTGTGTGTGTGTGTGTGTGTGTGTGTGTGTGTGTGTGTGTGTGTGTGTGTGTGTGTGTGTGTGTGTGTGTGTGCATTTGACTGTGTGTTTGTTTGTCTGTATGTCTGTGTCTGTACTTTGAGAGAGAGAGAGAGAGAGAGAGAGAGAGAGAGAGAGAGAGAGAGAGAGAGAGAGAGAGAGAGAGAGATAACTGTGTTAGAAAAGAAGGGAAAAAAGGAGAAAAATAGAAGAAAAGAAAGGGAAAAGGAAAAGGAAAACTATCCTCATTTTTAACCAGCCGCCATGGCGAAGTGGTTAGCGTCGCGGACTCCCGGCTGGGAGGTCGTGGGTTCGAATCCCATCAGAGTCATGTGGGTTTTCCTGCCCCGACCGGCTCCTACCCAGAGTTGAGTTTGCTGCGGACTCAGTTGGGAAGACTGGGACCACACAGTCGAGTTTCATCCACTTAATGGATGCGTTTCTGAGAGTGTTGCTCAAATTCCTGACCAACACTGCAGGTGTCTGTATCTCTTGGGCCTGGTTGACGCCAGGATATATTATGAAAGGAAGCGTAGAGTATAGCCCTGTCATGTAGTCTCAGACTGAAATGGAAATCCGTAGCATCATCTTAATCATCCTCATTCCCATCGATCAGCATTTTAAAAAAAATGTCTCAAACTCTGTGGCCCTTCATGCCCTGCTCTCATGGTGACCTCAGTTTCGATGTCCTCTCCACGTCTGTGGCCTTGGTTTTGTTCCGTCGGGGTCACTGGTATCGGCGGGTCCATGGGGGCTGTCGTTGGACGGAGGTGGTGGCGCCCTCTGGGGGGGGGGGGGGGGGAGAGAGCTCACTCACGCCGGCTCCGCGACTAAGCAATTATTGTCGTCAGTTGAGGGCTTAGTAGGTGGTGTCCTGCTAGATCAGAACAGGCGTCACTGAACACCACTAAAGTGTCTCGGCAGCAGTGCAGTGTCTCCTCCAGTGGGTTGCCTCTTGACGACTTGACATCGACTGCACCCAGTGGATTGCCGGTGCCGGGGCTGCGGCAGGGCCGACAGGGCTGTGGCTGTGGATGGTGTGTCGGAATGAGCGGCGTGGGTGCACTGCCTCTGAGGTGGCGCAGAGGTTGGGACAGCGAAAAAAAACAACACAACAACAACAACAAAACTATCCTCATTTTTCATCATGAAGAGAGGCATGTGAAGCACCAAAAAACAAAGAAAAGACACAAAGATAAAACGATACCCTACACTTCATGCAAAATAATGAAATAACACTTAAATAAACAAGTCCTTGCATTTGCTTATTGCTTCATCAGAGAAAGAGTTCGCTAGAAAAGAAAAAAATTAACATGAAGAAAAACAGCCAAACAACCAGAAAGAAGAAAGGAAGAAATCTAAATGAAAACGAAGAAAGAACAACCTAAAAAGAGAGGAATGACGGGGAAAAAGGCAAACAACGGGAAAGAAAAAGGGGAAAAGTGAAAGAGTGAAGAAAGAAACAGATGAAAAGCAGGACAAGACGAAACAAAAGCCAAAACCAAAAACAAAAATATAAGAGTAAAAGCAAAAAAAAACAAAACAAAACAAAAAAAGCTATAGAAGTCAGACAGACAGAGAGACAGATAGAGAAAAGGAAGAAAAAACCCATTGACAACAATAAAAGAAAATAAAGGAAGAAAAAAACCGAAAGGACAAACAGAAAGAGAACAATAGAAGAAAAGAAACGAAAACAAACAAACAAACAGCAAAAAGGGAAAGAAAGAGTTCAGCTAAAAGAAATAATGGAAAAGAAAACCCCAAGGAAGAAAAGAAAATAACTGAGAGGAAGAGGGAAAGAAAGTAAAAAGATATACAGAAAAGAAAAAAAGACAGAAAAGAAAACAAGAAAAATGCAGACGGAAGGACGAAAAGAACAGGGGTAACATCAATAAACAAAAGAAAAGAGTGAGTGAGAAGAGGATGAAGGCAATGCAAACACCAAGGGAGCCAACTCCACCCTCAGGTAAGCACGTCACGTAAAAACAGGTCAGTCCCACAAGCCCCACAAGCCACAGTGGCGCCCAAGAAAAACTTGCCCTGCCATCCCACATCCGGTGATACCGTAGGGAGACAATCACTGTGGAATGAGGGGAGACAACAACAGCAAAGACAACGTCAATCCCCACCCTTAATGACTGCCTGTGCTCTTCACAGACATCGCTGCCTCCGGGACGTGGCCCCCAAACTCCGATGGTCTGGCCTTGATTAGAGGAGCTTCACTGGATTAGTGGGAGCGGGAACGGCGGCAAACGGGTCGTCTAATTTCGTTGATTGAATGTCGTGGTGTCAGTCGTAGCATTTTGTAGCAGGCTGAGTGAAGGTCGTCGACGACTGGTTGTGACTTTTGTTGTTTTGATCAGGTTTAGCGTGGACACCTAATTCAATCAGCATGGCTGGCGGGGATAAACATTCCAGCATAGTGAAGGGGGCACAGGGAAAAGGGGGTGGGGGGTGGGAGGAGGTGGAGGTGACAGGAGGTGAGGAGAATATCGGTCATTGTACTGCTATCACTATAACGATATCACCATTAAAATGGGCATTGACAATTCCAGGGTTTGAGGACGACTCCCCTGAATAAGAACTGGGTGGCCTTCTTGCTGAGCACACCAGGTCCAAATCAATGGTTTCCTCAGCATTCGTGAAAAGGTCTGTGAATGGTGGAAGACTGTTGTCAGGACAAACCTTATTCTACAGTAATTGTAAGGTTTAATGAATTACCACAACATCCCCCTCCCCTACAGAATGAAATAAGGCTTACTTTCCTAGTGATCAGTGAGTACCCAAATTGTTTTAACAGTGTGTTGTTAGTCAACCATGAAAGTGGATTATTTTCTTTCAGCAGAACTTTGCCAAACCAGTCTCACTAGAGTGGGTTGTTTGATGTGCATTTAGTGCAGGAACAGTGTGATTCACACTCAGACCATCACGAACATTCGAGTGCAGAGGGACCAGGAAGGAGAATGGGCGTGGTGATGTTGGACAGGAGGGGTACAAAAGAAAATCACTCCAGTGTGATACTTAAGTACTAGCCTGGGATCTTTTCCTTTCCTTGTGGACACATTATCCACTTTGCCACAACTTTAACATACAAGCAGTAACTTTAGTACTGCTGTAAAAGTAAGGCTAGTTACATTGAGACTATACTTTCGAGTTTGTTTCCATTTAAGGGAATTTTTCCTTCAGAGTTAACATTGATTATGACTCCATTTTCCGAAAAGTCCTTCAAATAAGACTATAAACCGAGGTTCCATGTGTGAACCACACATAACATCTTGTGCACACATAAAATCCCATCACCAACTTTCGAAAGAGAAGGCCCCTTTGGCTGTTGGTAAAGATGTCACGGTACACATAGCATGCACTGTGCGTGAAAAAAGGAAAGAACGAAGGAAGAAAATGTGAGTGTCTAATATTGACTCAATGACAAGTGAAATGACCGAATGTAACGCAGGCAGGCAATGCTTCATTTGGCTCTGCCCGCATAGACAGCTCATTCTGTAAATGTGAGCACAGATTGTAAAGCCCTTAGAGCTTGGTATGTAACGGACAATAGACATGTATATAACTACTACTATTACTACTGCTACTACTACTGCTACTATTACACATTACCATAGGAGGTTAACAGAAAGCAACAACATTGAATTTGTGTGTGTGTGTGTGTGTGTGTGTGTGTGTGTGTGTGTGTGTGTGTGTGTGTGTGTGTGTGCGCGCGTGCGTGCGTGTGTGTGTGTGTGTGTGTGTGTGTGTGTGTGTGTGTGTGTGTGTGTGTGTGTGTGTGTGTGTGCGTGTGTGTGTGTGTGTGTGTGTGTGTGTGTGTGTGTGTGTGATGTGTGTGTTTGTTTGTTTGTTTGAATTCTTGTACCCTGTTTTGCTTAGTTGGCATAAAGATATACAAAGACTCGCAGACATCTTAATGAGGAATGGATAATGTGGATTGTGCCACTTCAAAACCAGATTTTCTGATGAGAAAACGAAATTAGATTCTAAATCGTTTTTGTTACAATAAATTTGCATCTCTCTCTCTCTCTCTCTCTCTCTCTCTCTCTCTCTCTCTCTCTCTCTCTCTCTCTCTCTCTCTTAAATCAGGTATTCTGTATTGATACGCGCGCGCGCACACACACACACACACACACACACACACACACACACACACACACACACACACACACACACACACACCACACACGAAAACATGAACACACACGAACACACCCATATACATACACATGCATACCTGCATGCAACCACACACCTGCACACACACACACACACACACACACACACACACACACACACACACACACACACACACACACACACACACACACACACACGCACGCACGCACACGCACAGAGAGAGAGAGAGAGAGAGAGAGAGAGAGAGAGAGAGAGAGAGAGAGAGAGAGAGAAGAGAGAGAGAGAGAGAGAGAGAGAGAGAGAGAGAGAGAGAAATAAAGAAAGAAAACATGAACACAAAACAAAACAAAGCTAATGAACAGAAAGATGCAAGGAAGGAAAATACACGATAACGAAGAAACATAAAGCTAGAAATAAAGGTAGAAAGAAAGGAAAGGAGGGATAAAACAATGGAATGGAAAAAAAAGACGAAAAAGAAGTAAAGAAGGAAAAGAAATAATACCACGAAAACACAAATGCAGCAGTAAAGACAAAAGGGAAACAAAGAACCAAAAACAGACAGACAGGCAGAAAGAGAGAAAGAACGAAAGAAAACAAAGGAATACACATCGACAATTGTACAAATGAAACAAGAGAAAGGAAGAAATGAAACAAACACACAAACAAACAAACAAACAACAACAACAACAACAAAATGTAGAGACAAAAAGAAAGGAAGAAGGAAAGAATTGAAACGAAAATAAAGAAAAAGAAAAGGAAGCAAATCTGCAGTTACCAAGAGAAAAGAAGAATGGAAGAAAAGAAGCGAAAACAAAGAGACGAACAGAAGGGAAAGAAACAACTGAAAAGATATACGAGAAAATTCAAGCAGCAAAGGAAAAGACATGAGAGGAAAAAAGGTAGAAAAGAAAAGAAAGCAGAACCCCCTCCCCCCAAAAGAAAAAAAAGAAAAAAAAGAAAAAAAAAAGAAAAAGAAAAACACACCAAAACAACAACAAAAAGGACAGGAAAAAAAACTAGGAGAAAACAAAAAAAAGAAAAAAAGTGTATGGGGCCTAGTGGAGGGATGGGAGAGAAATAATACAATGCAAACACCAACCCCACCCTCAGGTAAGCAAGTCATGTAAAAACAGGCCAATCTCACAAGCCACGGTGAGAAACCCAGAAAAAACTGGCCGCCATCCCACGTCTGGTAATACTGTAGGGAGAAAACTGCTGTGGAATTAGGGGAGACAACAGTAGCAAAGACAATGACAATCCCCATCCACAATGACTGCCTGTGCTTCAATCTGGCCTTGATTAGAGAAGCTTCATTGGACTAGTGGCAACGGGAAAGGCGAGAAAAAGGAAGGAAGAAAAATAAATGGAAACAGAAAAACAAAACCCTACAATAAAAGGAAGAAAGAAAAACAAAGAAAATTGGAAACAAAAAAAGAAAAGAAAATGAAATTAAAAGACGAAAAGACAGTAAAGGAAGAACAGAAAGAGAAAAAAAATAAGAAGATAAGGATAAAAGGTAGCAAAAAGAAAAAAAAAATGCAAGTCAGACAGAAAGACAGGCTGACAGAAAGAAGAAAAAAAAGAAAAAAAAGAAAAATAATCACTACAACAATAAAAAAAAAAATGAAGGAAAGGAAAAAAATGAAATACATCTGAAGTGACAACAATAAAAGAAAAGAAACCAATTTAAAGAAAATAAAGCATACAACAAAAAAGAAAATAAAAGAAGAACAAATGAAAAAGGAGAACCCGAGCAAGTTAAGGAAGAAATGAGAGGAAAAGAAGGGCAAAAAAAGCAAAAAGAAAGGCAGAAAAGAAGAGAATGTAGAAAGCACAACAAAACAAGATAGACAGAAAGAAAAACAAAAAGGGGGGGGGGGGGGGGGCACAAAACACAAGAGGATGAGGATGGCGGAAGAAAGACCCCAATGCAAACACCATGGGAGCCCAATCCCACTCTTTGGTAAGCAAGTCACGTAAAAACAGGTCAGTCCCACAAGCCTCCACAGGGCCCCAAGAAAAAGTCGCCCACCATCCACATCCAGTGATACCGTAGGGAGACAATCACTGTGGAATGAGGGGAGACAACAACAGCAAAGACAATGTCAATCCCCCACCCACAATGACTGCCTGTGCTCTTCACAGACATCGCTGCCTCCGGGACATGGACCCCAAACTCCGATGGTCCCTGGCCTTGATTAGAGGAGCTTCACTGGATTAGTGGGAGCGGGAAAGGCGGCAAAGGGGTCGTCTAATTTCGTTGATTGATTGTCGTGGTGTCAGTGGTAAACATTTTGTAGCAGGCTGGGTGAAGGTCGTCGACGACTGGTTGTGACTTCTGTTGCTTTGATCAGGTTTAACGTGGACACCTAATTCAATTTACATGGCTGGTGGGGATAAACATCCCAGCAGCGTCAAGAAGGGGAGGAGTGGAAAGTGGAGGAGAGATAGGAGAGAGGGAAGAAGGGGAGGAGTGGCAAGTGGAGGAGAGAACGGAGAGAGGGAAGAAGGGGAGGAGTGGCAAGTGGAGGAGAGAACGGAGAGAGGGAAGAAGGGGAGGAGTGGCAAGTGGAGGAGAGAACGGAGAGAGGGAAGAAGGGGAGGAGTGGCAAGTGGAGGAGAGAAGGGAGAGAGGGAAGAAGGGGAGGAGTGGCAAGTGGAGGAGAGAACGGAGAGAGGGAAGAAGGGGAGGAGTGGCAAGTGGAGGAGAGAACGGAGAGAGGGAAGAAGGGGAGGAGTGGAAAGTGGAGGAGAGAACGGAGAGAGGGAAGAAGGGGAGGAGTGGCAAGTGGAGGAGAGAACGGAGAGAGGGAAGAAGGGGACGGAATGGGAAGTGAGGAGACGTGTCTGTCACCATTCTGTTGTCACTAAAACAATATGTTAAAATGGGCATTTACAATTCTACTGTTTACATTGGCTGCCAAGATTTTAATCACGACACCCCTGACTAGGAACTGGGTGAATCTCAAGTAAATATTAGCGAACCGCCCAAAAACAAAACGTGGACAAACGAATCATAAGACAAAACACGACGCGTTTCGACCTCTTCTGTCTTCTTCGGGCAAGATACACAACAATTAGGACAATGAAAATAAACGAGCATTCACTTATCTTCAATCACTTCAGCGCAAGATAGGCGTTGAAGTTTTCCATGTGATTCGTTTGTCCACCTTCTGTTTGGCGGTTCGCCAACGTTTATTTAAGATTTGTTTACATTTCCGCCTGCAGTCGTCTCACTTTGCAACTAGGAACTGGGTGGTTTTCTAATTGTGCCCACCAGGTCCAAATCATTGGTTTTCCTCACCACTGGTGAAGAGGTTGTGAGCGGTGAAAGATGCTGTCACGACGAACTTAATGCTGCACCAATTGTTTGGCTTTACCAATCATCAGAACATCCCTTGTCTCCGCTAGGGTGGAACTGGAATTGCTTTTCCCGTGGACAGCAGATGGCCAAGTTGTTTGCACAGTGGGCTTTTAGTCAACGGTGAAAGTGGATT
>CM031597.1:9573778-9578778 GCA_018398815.1 Conus ventricosus
CTGTCATTTCATTTTATGTAACAAAATATTTGTTGGGTATATATTATGAACAATTTTCCACTGCAGCTCTCTTAATCTGGTTTCTTTCGTAGCAGCATGTGCCATTAGCCATGAATCCTTGTCTATTTCAAAGTTCAGATTTCTAAGCCAAAACCATGAGCACACGTCTTTAAGTCTTCAGTTGTATTTCCTTTATCGGTTAATATTTTCCTTATATGTTTTGGCTTTATACAGTAAACCCTGTAATCAAAGTAATTCTGTATCCCTTCTTGGCAAGGATTTTCACGTATCCAGTTTTTTCAGGATGCAGGTATTGAGTTTATTAAAGCATTATATTCAAAAAGACATTTCCTCTGTTTTGTACTACTTTTTCCAGAATTTCTTCAGAACTCAGCATTCTATTTTCATTTTTCTTTAATAATATCCTTTATTCTTTCAATTCCTACTCTTTTCCAGGAAGGAAAGAATAGAGTGCGACATTTATATTTTATAAGCGAATTGTTCCACAGTAGCTGTTTGTGAAAGTTTTGTCGTGACACATCGGTTTGTTTGGTTAGTGTTTTGTTATCTAAATGTGTGTGTAGAACTTCTTGCCAAAATGGGTTATTGATCTGACAATGGGGGGACAGCATTCTCGATGTACAGTTTATATCAAAGGCACCCATGTTACTTGTTAGTTTATCCAGATGCTACTTGGGATATAGCTCCAGTTATCGGTTGTGGCTGTAAATAATCTTCCTACCCACTGTAGATAGAAACTATCTTGCATCTTAAAAAGATTTACCATCTTGACTCCTCCTTGACTAATATCTGCTTCCATTATTTTTCTTTTTATCTTTCAAACGCTTTTTTGTTTGAATTCTTCTTCTGCCATAAGAATTTATATAGGGTTCTGTTAATTGTGGTCAAAACGTGCTTTGGCAGACCTATTGACTGCATTACAAACACAAACTGACTCAACAAAAAACACTTTATTGTAACTATTTTCCCATAAATTCCTAAATCTCTCTTACTCCATGTTCTAATCAATTTATTCATTGTTACAATTCGTTTTAACCAATTTTCTTCTATGTTTATTACTGCTTGGTTATTTTTAAAGTAAATCCCCAGTATTTTAATTTGTTCAGTTAACATAAATGGTATATTGTCTTCAAACCTCTGCATCCCTAGTCTCATTGCTTTTGTTTTCTGCACATTTAATTTGAGACCAGAAAAACAGAGAAATCATTTATTATGTCATGTGCTTTTATCATGTCATCTCTGTTATTTAGAAACAATGTTGTGTCGTCTGCCAGCTGTTTTTTTTTTAAAGCTTAACCAATTCATTATTGAAAGTGGGAAGATCGATTCCTGATATATTACTGTTCCGAATCTTTATTGCGAGTAATTCAACACCTAAAATGAAAGCCAGAGGTGAAAAAGGACAGCCCTGCCTGATGCCACACTTCACAGGGAAAGATTCCGAGATCCAGCCACCATGATTTATGCTGCTTACGGTGTTCGTTGTAATCACACTTACCCATCTTTTGAACTGGTTCCCAAACCCAAATATATCGAAAGTTTGCAACATAAATTCTTTAGAAACAGAGTCAAACGCTGTTTGATAATCTAGTGCTAATAGATATCCGCACTTTTTGGTTACATTTAGATAGTTGATGACATCATCTATAGTTCGTATTACTGTCGAAATATTTCGACCCTTCAGATAACCTACTTGATCATGGCTAATCAATTTATCAATAACTTTATTCAGTCTCAACGCCAATGCCTTTGCTAATATTTTATAATCTGTATTAGTTAGTGTAATTGGTCTCCAATTATTTACTTGGTCTCTTGGAAGGTCAAGGCTCTTGTGAAGAAGTATAATAATGCCTTGTTTCTGACTGTATGACATTTCACCGTCCCTGAAAGATTCGTTGAATGATTCAGTTACAACATCGCTTATAGTTATCCAGAAAAACTTCATAAATTCAGTTGTAAGACCATCACTACCTGGTGCTGATCCGTTTTTCAAATGCTTTAAAGCTAGACTTGTCTCTTGTACACTCATTAAACCTTCACAAGTGAAAGACTCTTCTTCTAATTTTGCAAATGGTTCATTCTGAATAAATTCTTTCAATTTTCCTTTCATATTCCCCTCTTCCTCTGGCGATTTAGAATATAACGCTGAGTAGAAATCTTTAATTTCTTTCAAGACTTCCGACTGGTTTGTAATTATTTCACCATTATCCTTTTGCACTTGTGTCATTGCATTTTGGTTACCACGAACCTTTTCCAATCCTAAGAAATATTTTGTATTTTTTTCTCCTTCTTCTACCCACTTTGTTCTTGCCCTTGTTTGGGCTCCCTAGCCTTTTCAAGTGATAATATGTCAAGTTTTTTCTTTATTTCTATAACTTCCTTTTGGTTTTGTTCGTTACCAGGATCATTTGCACATAGTTGATCCATCTTCTGGAGTTTACTTTTCAAATCTAAAAGTTCATTCCGTTTGTTTTGTGCTCTAAATTTGCCATACTCTATACAAAAGTGTTAATCTTTGATTTACACCAGTCCCATTTATCCCCTGTTTTCTCAAACATTTCTTTACTTTCACTTATCCATTTTTTTAA
The DNA here is from genome assembly GCA_018398815.1 of Conus ventricosus. Classification (NCBI taxonomy): domain Eukaryota; kingdom Metazoa; phylum Mollusca; class Gastropoda; order Neogastropoda; family Conidae; genus Conus; species Conus ventricosus. The sequence goes on from CM031597.1 coordinate 9,576,388, forward strand.
TACAACATTCATTCTGCCAACAAAAAAGGCATCTTTCAGATAACTGTTGTTAAAACGCCAGTAGCCAGGCCCTCTGACGAATTCATTATCATTTATTTCAGTAATTATTGCTCTATGATCCGTATTGGCGACAGACATAATGTCACATGATACACACTTATCAGCCAGTTCTTGGCTGGCAAAGCAAAAATCAAGCCTCCGTGCAATAAACGGACAAACCCATAAAGTGTCGCCAGTGCTACAAAGATGGTCACAAGGCGGGTGACCCTGTGTGTGACATGACCCCTGTGGTCCAGGGGGAGAACAGTGCCTGCCGAGGGAAGACTTCCGTTCGTGATAGGGCCAGTGGTAGTGCTGGCAGTGATCGAGCCGGATCAATTTCCGATCGTGACAGGACCAGTGTTAGTCCTTCGGGTTACAGGGTCAAAAGAAGCCCCTCCCCCGACTCAGCCGGTAGGACTACTAGCTGTACTCGGAAAAAAAAAATCATCAACTGGCTCGACTTCTCCAAGCGCTACAACCCAGTCGAGGAGATCCAGCAGGGGCAGAACTGTAAATAGGCAGGGAGCTCTCTCAAAGAAAGGGGATAGATCGCAGACAGTGCTGAAATTCCGGGCAGAGTCCTCACGCTCAGCCTCGACAAAACGTCCTCTTCCCGCGGACTCTACACCACCGCAGCACGTTGACAAACAACGTCGAGAGCAGACTAGGGACAATTCCGAATCTGACGGCGATGATGTTTACAGTGATGTGATGGTTGGCTGAATTCTTTGCGGTTTACTCTTTTCATTGGTTTACATCGGTTACGGACCAGGCAGACGTTTAATGGACAATGATTATGGCTATATTCATGTGTGTGTGTGTGTGTGTGTGTGTGTGTGTGTGTGTGTGTGTGTGTGTGTGTGTGTGTGTGTGTGTGCGTGCGTGTGTGTGCGTGTGCGTGTGTGCCGCTTTTTTTTTAATTGGGAAAATGAACAGATTACTATATCCTTTCTAGGAAAATGAATCGATTACGCGTTCTTTCTTTAAACACACGAGGACTGAAAAACAGATTAAAAAGAACTGCAATGTTTTCATTGTTCAAACAACAGAAAATTGACATAGTTTGTCTTCAGGAAACGCATATAACGGAAAGCGAAGCAAACTACTGGGAGAAACAATGGGGAGGGAAATTATTCTATCATAGTGGGACAGCTCATAGCAAAGGGCAAGTAATATTAATATCTAAACATTTCCAAGGAAATGTTGAACTTCAAAACTGCAGCGATAGAATAGTTGCCATCTCAATTAAGACGGAGAATAGGGAAGTCACACTGGTTAACGTGTATGCTCCTAATGAAACGCAGGAAAAAATTAGACTTTTCAAAAATTTACAAGACATATTATAAAATTGCAAATCGAAAAACTTATTGTGCATGGGAGACTTCAACACTGTTATGTGTAATAGTGTGGACATAATATCCGGTGAACGACACTGTGAAAAAGAAGTTACAAAATTAAACAAAATGGTTACAAACACTGGTTTGACAGATCTTTGGAGAGTGTTTCATGAGGAAGAAAAGGAGTATACTTGGTGCAGGCAAAAAAGAAGGACTTTCTGATTTTGTCGGTTTCGCTGTCACCTTTGGAGGCGATAGCTGGCCATAACCTCCAGCATCCTGAACTTTTACACTAAAAAACAACAACAACTTTCTACCACATTGAAAGCGGATGGTCACAACATTGTTATGGTTTGGGTTCCCGGTCACGTTGGCATCAGGGGGAATGAAACAGCTGATCGTTTGGCCAAGAATGCCACAACAGGGAAACTGTCTAACATCTACACAGATCAAAAACCAAAACTTAATAATTATGTCAGAGACCTCTGGCAGGGTAGGAGGATTGGAATACACAGACGGATAACAAACTCTTTCAGATCCGTCCAAACCTAAAAGAGTTCCTCTCACCCACGGGTGTGGTCGCAAAAGAAGAAACGGTTCTATGCCAGCTGCACACCGACCATTCGTATTTTACTCATTCATACCTTTTAGAGAGTGAAGAAGCTCCGTGGTGCATTCCATATCATGTGTCACTCACAATGAAACATTCTTTTAGGATTTTTTGACTGGCATGATGTGAGACACCAACATTTTACAGCGGATTCTATGAAAACCTTGTTCAGAGATGTTCCGCCTCTTTGAATTCTTGAAAGAGATTAACATTTTTCATTGGATCTGAGGTTTTATAGTGGAAATATTTTTTTTAACAAGATTTCAGATAGGTTCTTAGAAGATGTATTTTAAAGAGTGTTGTGAATGAATGACTTGAGTTGATTTTAACGTGGTGACAGCCCTGATATGGCCCTTTGCGTTCGGCTGGGCTATAAGCAACATTACCTTACCTTACCTTAAG
>CM031597.1:9591278-9601278 GCA_018398815.1 Conus ventricosus
ATTTTTTAACATTTCAAATCTTTGCCAAGTCATTACAACTATAATGATGGAAGAATTGTTAACCTGCACTTGTTTTCCCCCACTACTTAATTGTTCAGCATTATATTGTTTGGTCAATCAGTGGGCGATTACATCTCTTAGGAGATCCAAGTAAAGGTTGTTCTACACAATTCTTAGCCGCAGACAATGCTTGGGTTATTGAACAGCAGAGCTGACCACTTAGACTGTTCCATATTTTCTTTTTATCTCCCTTGCATCCTTAAACGGATCCTCAAGCATAGGCTCAAAGATTGTCCCCTACATTTTATACTGTTTGCAAAATGTTTTTTAGTTTTTCACCAACTTTTTACCTCTCCACACTTTATTTTATTCTACTGCCTTTCGCTGGCTGCTTTGGGGGTGCTGTTGGATTCTTCTTTGAACCCTTGGTGGTGAGAACACCACAGAGTTACGGACTGTGGTGTGTCTCTATTTGACGCCAAGAGCACAGACACAATCAGCCGCGTCTCCCTGATGAGTTCCGATCCAGCGGACGGAAGGCCTAGGAGCAGGCGATACATACAGATCTGTCTTCTTGAAGGATTGCGATGGTTCCCTCATGCAGCTAGTGAAGGGTTTTCATTTTCATAATATACATTTTCTTCATTTTTGTAAGATTTCAAATCTTTGCCAAATCATTATTACTATAATGATGGAAGAATTGTTAACCTACACTTGTTTTCCTCCACTACTTAATTGTTCAGCATTATATATATATATATCTATCTATATATCTATATCTATCTATATATATATATATATATCTATATCTATCTATCTATCTATCTATCTATATATATATATATATCAGTATATTTAAAATGCCTAAAACAATTTTTAAGTGCTCAACCCCTTGGGGAGCAACATTAGTTAAAACAAGTTAAAAGAGGAATCTTAAAACTATCTACAAATTTGTTTCAAGCGTGACAAAAAAAATTTGTGAAGGCTGATAAAACTAGCAATTACTACAAAATGGAACCAAAAGAATACTCTCAACTCCTTGACAAAAACATCCAGAAAAACTACAAAAAAGCCGACAAAAATATACATGACAGTATCCGCACTAAAGAAAAAGAACTTGCAGAGCTCATAGACCTAAGTGACAGGATAGAAGCGACAGCAACAAAAGAAGCTTTCATAACACTCAAAAGACCACAAGCCCAATTTTCATAACAATCCAACATGTAGACTAATAAACCCATCCAAATCTGAATTAGGCAAAATAAGCAAGAAAATTCTGGAAAAAAATAATAAAGAACGTAAAATCAAACTCTGAATACAACCTCTGGAAGAACACATACGAAGTTATCCAATGGTTCAAAAAACTCAATAAACAAAGTAATACAGTATTCATCACATTTGACATAGTAGACTTTTACCCATCTATAGATGAGGAACTACTCACCAAAGCCCTGACGTTTGCCAGTAACCACACAGACATAACAGGGTCAGAAATGGAAATCATTCTCCACACCAAGAAAACATTACTACACAGCAAAAATGAAACCTGGATCAGGAAAACCAACAGAAACTCAACATTCGACGTAACCATGGGATCATATGATGGTGCAGAAACATGTGAACTGGTCGGACTATTCATGCTGTCCAACATCAAGAAAAAACTCGGAAAACAAGTCGGACTATACAGAGACGATGGCCTTGCTGCACTAACCAACAATTCAAGAACCATCGAAAACAAGAAGAAAGAACTATGCAAAATCTTCCAAAATCACAACTTAAAGATTACCATTGAAGCAAACAAAAAGGTAGTGAACTACTTAGACATAACACTGGATCTCAACAATCATATATAAACCATACAAGAAACCCAACGATACACCTCTTTATGTACACACCAAAAGTAACCATCCACCATCTATATTAAAGACCATACCCCATGGCATAAACAAGAGACTATCAAACCTGTCATGCAGTGAGAGAGTGTTCAACAATGCAGCAGTAGAATACCAGGAGGCACTACAAACAAGTGGATACAATTACAAATTACAATACAACCCAGACAACAACACAAATAAAAGCAAGAAAAATACGAAAAGAAAAATTATATGGTATAACCCCCCATACGACGGGAAACTCAAAACAAACATCGGGAAAGAATTCTTCAAAATCCTAACAACTTCATTTCCAAAAGAACACAAACTGTCCAAAATATTTAACAAAAACACTGTCAAACTATCGTACTCGTGTATGCCCAACCTCAAAAACCTAATTGACGCATCCAACAAAATGAAAATCAACACAGCAAAGAAGGGTGAAGAAAGGAAATCTTGCAATTGCACCAGAAAGGAGCAGTGCCCGCTAAACAATAAATGTCTTCACAACAACATTGTATACCAGGCTACTGTGACATCAGAAAATGAAAAAGAAATATACATAGGGATCACTGAAAACCACTTCAAAACCAGATATGCAAACCACAAACAGTCATTTAATAAAGAAAAATATAAAAACCAAACAGAACTGAGCAAATATATATGGAAACTTAAAGACGCAAAAACAAGCTACAATATATCCTGGAAAATCATAAACAGAGCACCACCATACAGCAATGTTTCAAAAAGGTGCAACCTATGTTTAACTGAAAAATGGTTAATACTATGCAAACCACACGTAGCAACTTTAAACACCAAAACAGAAATAGTAAACAACTGCAGGCATAAATGGAAATCGTTGTTAGTGAACACACCCAAAACAAAAACCTGAAAGCCCCAGAAAACACGTGCAGCCAACCCGGACGTGCAAACAACCGCAAACGGGAGCCCACACGCTATATAACATCGGCGGTGGGCAAACCAAAAACCATCCTGATGACAGCGCAACACGCTTGAAACAAATTTGTAGATAGTTTTAAGATTCCTCTTTTAACTTGTTTTAACTATATATAATATATATATATATATATATATATATATATATATATATATATATATATATATTATATATATATATATATATATGGAGAGAACCGAATCAGGAAAGAGGGCAAAAACAGGAGGGGGGCGGGTGAGTAAAAGAGAAAAATGATCATTTTTTGATCACGGAGAGAGACATGTGAAGCACCAGAGAGACAAAGGAAATTCAAAAGAATAAAAAGGTGCCTGACAAACTGTATGGAACTGTGGCAAAATAAGCAGACACATGAATAAATAAGTCCTTCCATTTGCTTCTGATTTTGCCAGAGGGAGTCGGAAAGGAAAAAACACGTACAAAGAGAAAGAAGGAGGGACGAAAAATAAATGGAAACCAAGAAACAAAAACCTAAAACGAAAGGAAGCAAGCAAAGAAAGAAAATTGAAAAAGAAACGGAAAGAAAACTGAAAATAAAAGAATGAAATAAAACAGAGACGAAAATTTAGTAAAAGAAAAGAGAGAGAATTATGAAAGACAAAAGGGAACAGAAAAGAAAATGCAAGCCAGACAGAGCTGATAGAGAGAAGGAAGAGAAAAAGATCACTACACAAAAGAACATGAAGGAAAGAAAAAAAAGTATAAAGAAAGAAAAGAAAAAAAGAAGTGAAGAACCCTCAAAAGAAAAGAAAACAAAAGAGGAAATAAGGGGAAAAAAGAGTAAAATGAAAGGCCGAAAAGAAAAAAATATAGACAACACAACAAAACAAGAAAGGCAGAAAGAAAGATGAAGGGGAAAACACAAAACAAAACAAAAAGCCCTAGAGGATGGGGATGGGGGAAGAAAGAACGCAATGCAAAAACACCAAGGGAGCCAACTCCACCCTGAGGTAAGCAAGTCACGTAAAAACAGGTCAATCTCACAAGCTATCATGGGGGACCAAGAAAAAACTTGCCCACCATCCCACATCCGGTGATACAATAGGGAGACAGCCGCCCTAGAACTAGGGGAGACAACAACAGCAATTACAATGACAGCCCCCACCCTGTCGATGCTCTTCGCAGACGCCGCTCTCTCTGGTCCCTGGCCTTGATTAGAGGAGCTTCACTGGATTAGTGGGAGCGGGAACGGCGGTAAACGGGTCGTCTAATTTCGTTGATTGAATGTCGTGGTGTCAGTGGTTGCATTTTGTAGCAGGCTGGGTGAAGGTCGTTGACGACTGGTTGTGACTTCTGTTGCTTTGTTCAGGTTTAACGTGGACACCTATGTCAATCAGCATGGCTGGCAGGGACAATCATCCTAGCGTAGTTTAAGATTGGACAGGGGGGGGGGGGGGGGGGGGAAGGGGTGTTGGGTGGTGGAAAGCGAAGGGCAGGGGGATGGGGGAAGGACGAGGGAATGGGAGGCGAGGACACATGATTATCAATCGCTACGCTGTTATCACTAAAACGACATCACTATTAAAATGCGCAGTGACAATTTCAGTGTTTACATTGGATGCCCAGGGTTTGAACTTGATACCCCTGACCATGAACTGGGTGGTCTTCCAACTGAGCTCACCAGTTCTAAACCACTGGTTTTTCCCCCATCGCTGGTGAAAAGGTTGTGAATGGGTGGAAGAATGCTGTCACGACAAATTTGATACTACAAAAATTGTATGGGTTTCTCAATCGTCACGACATCCGTTCTTTCACCTGTAGGATGACATTGGAATTGCTTTCCCTGAGGACAGCGAGTTGCAGAGTTGTTTGTACCGTGTGTGTCTAGTCATCTGTGAACGTGGATTGTTTTTTTTTCTGCAGAGTTTTGCCGGACCAGCCTCACTAGAGTGAGTTAGTTGATGTGCGTTAAGTGCAAAAAGATGGGGTTTGTTGTTTCTCCTGGATGGATCTTCTATAGTTGGACCAGCACTGATAGTCACGTGAGGAAGGACTGGGGACAAGAATGGGCGTGAAGATGGTTGTGGAAGAAGGGTATAAAACGAAGTTGCTCCTTTTTTGTTGAGAACTTTAAACATCAGTCTGGGATATTTTCACTTCCTGGTGGACACGTTGTCTACTTGGGCACAGCTTTAGTATACCAGCTTTTGTAGTTGGAACTACTAACAATTCTTTTTTGGTAACAAAATGCTCTGTAAATGTATTTTCCTTTCCTTGTGTGTGTGTGTGTGTGCGTGCGTGCGTGCGTGCGTGCGTGCGTGCGTGCGTGCGTGCGTGCGTGCGTGCGTGCGTGTGTATGTGTAAAAAGGCCTTAGTAGACGACGAAATCGAAACGAATCGTTCAAATTAGTTTCTGTAAAGCAGGATTGAATTTTCAGGTGTCAGAAGGACCTAAATGTATCAATCCGAACGTTAATCGCCACTGATAATTTTCTTCTTCGTAGTTCATTATTATTATTTCGGTTGTTTTTGTATGTGTTCTATTATCTAAATGATGTTAAGAAATATCAGTGTTTTTGTGTTGTGTGTGTCTGTGTGTGTCTGTGCGTGCGTGCGGGCGTGTGTGTGTGTGTGTGTGTGTGTGTGTGTGTGTGTGTGTGTGTGTGTGTGTGTGTGTGTGTGAGTGTGTGTGTGTGTGTGTGTGTGTGTGTGTGTGTGTGTGTGAGTGTGCGCGCGCGCGTGCGTGCGTGCGTACGTGCGTGCATGCATGCATGTGTGAGTGTGTATGTGTGTGTGTGTGTGTGTGTGTGTGTGTGTGTGTGTGTGTGTGTGTGTGTGTGTGAGAGAGAGAGAGAGAGAGAGGAGAGAGAGAGAGAGAGAGAGAGAGAGGTGTGTGTGTGTGTGTGTGTGTGTGTGTGTGTGTGTGTGTGTGTGTGTGTGTGTGTGTGTGTGTGTGTGTTTGCACAAAATTGTCAGTATTACAGTCTCTATTTTAATTGTCCTTCGCTTAAAACGTCTCACAGCCTCACGTATTTTCCGAATTACCGCGATAAAGTAGAATATAGAAGAAAGAAGCTTAACTTCTGTGTTGCCTGGCTGTTCATGTTCGTGTGGTGTGGGTGTGTGTAGGCAATAATCGTTACATGCATCCAAACTTTTGAATGTGAGAGTCGGACAGTCATACACACAGCGCCACACCATCCGTAACAATCATGATTTATGTTAAGTTGATCTTTCGTTAATGAAATATTAGACATGTCCCTCTCTGTTTGGATTTTCATTGCTCTAGTGTCTGTGTTTTTCTTAGTTGCGAGTGTATACAGATGTCTGTCTGATTGTCTGTCTGTCTGTCTGTCTATTTCTGTCTCTCTGTCTGTCTGCCTCTCTCTCGTTTTCTCTCTCTCTCTCTCTCTCTCTCTCTCTCTCTCTCTCTCTCTCTCTCTCTCTGTAAGAGAAAACTTATATATCGTTATGCATCTCTATACACATATCCAGAAACATATCTAAATGCATCTGTGTATATTCAGAATACCGTCGTAAATACGAACATCTGTAGATAGATAGATCCACGAATGGACAAATAAATAGATAGATCGCCAGGTAGATAGAGGAATGTGTAAATGATTATGTAAGTCGCGTTCTAAGATTCAAACATAGCTGTGATTTGTAAACACGTGAATTTTTGCATGAAAAAAATAGCTGCAATGCACATCAATGAAATAATAAAGAACATAATTACTGAAAAAGAATACATCAAATCCACGAAAAGCAGAAAATAAAGGTAAAAGCAATATGAAAACAAAGAAAACAAAACAAAAGGGGAAACTGGTCTAGGGAGAGAGAGAGAGAGAGAGAGAGAGAGAGAGAGAGAGAGAGAGAGAGAGAGAGAGAGAGAGAGAGAGAGGAGAGAGAGAGAGAGAGAGAGAGAGAGAGAGAGAGAGAGAGAAGAGGAGAGAGAGAGAGAGAGTTGTATTTCATGTTTTGAACTGTTTTCTTCACCGTTTTCTCTGTCCGAGCCTTTCCTCTTTTATGGGAGACGAGACGTTTTCCTGAATCAATGTGTTTCTTCATTCATGAACCTTTTTTGTTGTTTCAACAAGAAGTCTAGGAGTCCTGTACATCCCTTAGCTCCACACCTCAACACTCCCCTCCCCCCTCCTTCCCTGCTCTCCTCTCCATCCATGCTTCCACCCCCCCCCCTCCACCTCTACTCCCCTCTCACCTTTCCTAATCATTAATCCTATTTCCGTTCAGCCTATTGTTGCTGTTGTTGTATTTGTTGTTTTTTGGTTTCTTTGTTTTTTGAGTCAGCCAACAGTTAAATTAACTTTTGTTTGCGCGTTTCCATTGCTTGTTGCTTGTTTTGTTTTTCTGCGAACAAGTGGGAGAAATAATTACACCGCTGTTTGCCGAACTGAGCTAGTGTGTGTTTTACGTTCGTCATAACGAGTTGAATCAGCGGTTGGGTTGTATGTAAGAAAGGGCGCATGGGGATAATGATGGTTGAACAGGAGGAAGATGGCTCCACTACAAAAAAAACAAAAAAACAACAACAACAAAGTGACCATTTTCTGCTTGTGAAGTTATATACCTGAAGATTAAAAAGGAGTGCGAGGCAGGAATGGGGAGAGAGAGGGAGTGGACGAGGATTGGGGAGGGAGGAAGGATGCGCTGGGAGACATTTGTTGTACGCATTGTGTGAAAATATCCTCCAAGCAACATCAGAAAATGGCGTTCCATCTGTTTTCACCACATCCCCCCACCCCATCTCTCCCTTCCCTTGGCCTTAGCCTCCATCTTCACACCCCGTCCCCCCATCCGCACCCCCCACCCCCCACCCCCCACCCGCACCACCTTCCTCCTGTTCAACCATCATCCCGCTGAAAAGAAAAGGCGTAAAAACATCGACCCCAACACGTGCTGGTGCAAAAAAGAGGCACTAAAAGTCTCCAGTCGGTTAATAGAATTGGAGAGTATTCACAATACCTGTCTCTCTTTTTTTTGTGGTCAATAACGTAATCAACAGCAATGTAATGGCAACGTGATGGCGACGTGTGGTCAATAACGTAATCAACAGCAATGTAATGGCAACGTCATGGCGACGTGTGGTCAATAACGTAATCAACAGCAATGTAATGGCAACGTCATGGCGACGTGTGGTCAATAACGTAATCAACAGCAATGTAATGGCAACGTGATGGCGACGATAAAAGGAAGAAGAAGACATAGTGCTCAAGACAGAAGCAAATTTAATTACCAACGGCTAAAGAATTTGGCAAGTGTGTGGTCTTTTGCTATGATGTAATGTTGTTTAAGATTAAACAAAATCTTTATCACTGGAGGATAAAGGTTCTAAGCAGTAGCTGATTTGTCAGTATATGCTGGCTAATCTGTTATGTTGAAATCAAGACTACAAAACACTGAATGAAAAAGATTTAGGCAGTGCCTGGTCATGTTCTAGACAAAATTCAAAAACGCTTGTGAGAAAGAGAAAGATCTTAAGCAGTTCCTGATCTCACATCATATACTTGCAAATCTACTGTGTTCTGCTGAAGACTCAGGAAAGTTTATCAACGAGGGATAAAGATTTTTAGGCAGTACCTGGTCTTTCAACATGTTATCGTGAATCTACTATGTTCCACACAAGACTCCAAAAATGCTTTAGAGAAAGAGAAAGATCTTAAGCAGTTTCGGGTGTTTCATCACATACTTGCAAATCTGCTATGTTGTGCTGAAGACTCAGAACAGTGTATCAATGAGGGATAAAGATTTTAGGCAGTGCCTGGTCTGTCCCTGCTGGTCTACTTTTGTCTACTCAAGGTTCAGACATTTTGCGTCCACAAGTGATTAATAAACACCTCGCCGTGAATTCCTTGCACTTGAAGAGAACAACCTCACTTCTTTCTTCTCCCCCCACCCCCATCCATCCCCCTCCTCATCCCTCCCTCACTGTGTGAACTGTCCTATCTTCTCCACTACTCTCGGTCACATTACTATTCTTCTACTGACAGCTAGCTGGGAGCATTATTTAATTTTGTGCTTTTTTTCTTTGTGTTACTGCTGAATTATACAGATATTAGACAGCGCCTGGTTTTCGAATATGTCCTTGTTAATCTGTTACTATTCTGTAAATTCACAGAATCAGATTGAAACATGACCATGACAACAACAACAATGATAATAACAGTAATAATTATGAGAATTTAAATAATAAGGATAATAATAATGATGATGATGATGATGATGATGATGATGATGATGATGATGATATTAATAATGTGATAATAGTAATAATGATAATAATGATGATAATAATAATAATAATAATAATAATAATAATAATAATAATAATAATAATAATAATAATAATAATGATAATGATAATAACAATGATAATAACAATGATAATAATAATATTGATGATAATGATGTAACGATAACAACACCCACTGATATTCATTCATCGATTTTGCTATTTCTGTCAATCAAATCAAAGGCAGAAACAGATTAATGAGTATAATCTCAGTGTAGCTACCTGATTTTCTTTTATAGTAGTACTACAGTTACAGTTAGTATGCTAAAGTTGTGATCAAGTTCATAGGGAGTCAACCAGAAAGTGAGGAGCTCCCAGGGTAGTGTTAAAGTCTCAGAATGGAACGAGTTTGTTTTGTACACCTTCTTTTCAACTATCACCACACCTTTTCCGTTCATTCTTCTTCCCATTCCTACACTGACCATGACAGTCTGTGTGTCAATATACGGAAGAAACAATAAACTATCTTTCGACATTGAACGCACATCAAATCATCGAGACTGATCTGGTTAAGATTTACAGACAGCCATAATCCACTTTCACAGATGACTAAAAGCACAGAGTACATACACATTGACTATTTGCTGTCCACGCGAAAGGCAGTTCCGGTTTCACCTCAGTGGAGAAAACAAGAATGCTTTGACGATTGAAAAAGCCATATATTTACTGCAGCGTCAAGTTTGTCCTGACAACATTCTTCCACGGCTCACATCCTCTTTACCGGTACTGAGGAAAACCCATGATTTGGACCTGGTGGGCTCAATCAGAAGACCACCCAGTTCATACTCAGGGGAATCAAGTCCAAGCCCTGGGCACTCGGTGTAAACACTGGAATTGTCAATGCTCATTGTACTGGCGATGTCGTTTTAGTGACAACAGCATAGTGACAGACAGGTCCCC
>CM031597.1:9622316-9631997 GCA_018398815.1 Conus ventricosus
TCAATACAGAAGGATTCAAAGTGTCACTGTTCTGTCAAAAATGAGCAGAAAAGATCGTGAGAGTGAAGTGCACTGGGGTGGATGGGGTATGTGGGTGGTGGGTCTGTTCTCCCTCATTATGTAATGCGCCACTACGTTGATTTATCTATCCAGGGTATTGTCTGTTTGTTTTAGCATATCTCTATAATTAGCCTCCCATTCCCTCCCTACTCTATCCGATCACATCCTCTCCCTCTCTCTCTCTCTTTCTGTCTCTTTCTTGCTTCTCTCTCTTCCTCTCACTCTCTATTAGTGTGTGTGTGTGTGTGTGTGTGCGAGTGATGAGAGAGAGGAGAGAGAGAGAGAGAGAGAGAGAGAGAGGAGAGGAGAGAGAGAGAGAGAGAGAGAGAGAGAGAGAGAGAGAAGCCAAGATCAAACAAAATTCTTCAGTTAAGAGGACAATAAACAAGCACTGGTGTGCTTCAAAAAGTTCAGTCTTCTCCCCGAGTAGGGTCAACCATGCAAAACAGACAAGACAATTAATGTATACACATGAAAAAAGAGGTTTGGTAAAACAAATAATAAATTAAAATACACGCCACATACACTTGTTTTGAGTGCTTGTTTGTTTGTTGACAGTTTCCACTGTCATAGCACACTGTTTCATCTTTTACAACAAAATAAGATGGAATGAGTAGTGAGAGAGAGAGAGAGAGAGTAGAGAGAGAGGATAGTGAGAGAGAGAAGCGAGAGAGGGGTGTAGGGCAAGAACATATAGTCACTGCATGTCAAGAAAATCAATCACCGAAACAAAGAATACTTGAGAAAGGAGAAGAAGCATGCAGAAGTATGGAGCAATTAATTCCTAAATCATGTAGAAAACAGAAGAAACTTAAACGCAAGAGAGAGAGAGGGAGAGAGAAGAGAGTAGAGAGAGAGAGAGAGAGAGAGAGAGAGAGAGAGAGAGAGAGAGAGAAAGAGAGAGAGAGAGGAGAGAGAGAGAGAGATGCTTGCGCGCATGTGTGTGGTGTGTGTGTGTGCGTGTGTGTGTAGTGTGAGGTGTGTGGTGTGTGGTGTTGTGTTCAACGACCGAACCCCTGAGTCTGCCCTGACAGGATCGGTCTAAGATGGGAAGTGAAGGGAGGTGACTGACCACACACGCCTCGCAGTAGACCACACAAGAAAGGTTACAACACAATACACCATTTATTCACACCAGCACACACTATCAGCAAACAAGCATTTCACCGCACACAATGTAACCATAATCATAAAATAAGCGTTTTCCAACACTCGTTCACATTTTGTGCTTCATGTGTCCCCCTCACCCCTGTCTCTCCAAAAGTCCTCTGAGAGTACGTGTCAGAATCAGGTTGTCCCAAACCGGGCTTTGTTTCTTGAACAGAGTCTTTCAATGCTGACACCCTTGACACCCCCCCCCCCCCCAAAATTGCACACACAGAGCTAACCCAAGCTGTCACATGAGCTGTAGGAAGTCCGAGGACACGGGAACGCATCCCGTGGGACGAGCGTTGTCTCTGAAGGTCCCGACAGGGGTTAGGACCTCCAGCCAAGGTCCACGTGCTGCTCACGCTCGCGTCCCCAACAGCGCAAGCTTTGGGTGAAATCCCCGGAGGAGAGAAAACGGAAGAAACTGAAGGACAGAAGGGTACAAGAACCCCGCAAGTCACGACGGTCTGAAGTTATGTTTCTGCTTAATCCTAACCAGCCACTCGCATGGTGGGCGAGGGAGGTGTTTGCTGAATACATTAGTAACACCAGCTCAACACAGACCTGAGCATAACACAGTCAACAAACAAATGAGGAATGTTCGCTAAAGTCTCCTCACACAAGCCGTAAAGATGACATTAACAGGCTAAACAAACTAATTAGCAATTTAATCTTCATCCTTCCCTCACCACGTTCTAACATTTTCCTTTCTTAGGAACTGAACTAATACAGCAACAATTGCCTTTATACTCCACCACAATTGCAAATACTCATAATCATGGCACGATTAACCCCCCAACATTTCTAGTAACATTTCAAAAATAACAATCTCCAACCACCATCCAAAAGACTAAAGCACGTGTGCGTAAGCTCGCAAACACAAAACACCTCGATCCTCTTGCAACACAAACAACGTGGCCCGAAGAATAAGGAGACCGGTGCTTGTGACAGGGGAGGACGAGCGAGACCACAGCAAGTCCAACCCTAATCACTCAGGTCTGCCTCCATCCCCACCGACTACCGCATCACAGAAAATTAAAAGGAGAAAGAATTTTGATAAAATGGCGAGGTTAAAAGTAGAAATTAAACCATAAAAGTGGTCTCAAACAATATTTCTTTTATATTTTTGGAAACAAAAGGAAATTTGCGCAAAAGAGAAGAATTACCGGCTAACAACAAAACAAAACAACAACACGAACCTGATGCTTATCCACTAACCCGTGGGTGACCTCAAAAGTGCGTCAAGTGACACTCTGCCCTGCTTGTCACAGTCGGAGAGGCCAGCAGAGCAGATGCGGAAAAGATGAAGTGGACGACCACCCCTACAGGCCGACTGCGTGATAAGGTACCGAACGTGCCTTCGCGATGGGGTAAGAACCAATACCGAGCGGGCGCACCCAGGGACCATCACCGCCGAGTGAAGAGCAAACCTCCCCTAACGATGGCACCAACATGCACCATAGCGTCACAGAGTGAGAATACCTCAAGCTAAGAGAATGCTGCACGTGCGGCAGGTAAAAAGACAGGTGGATAGGCCATAGAGACAGCCCATTAAAAGAGCAAGCTACCAGCCACTCCTGAACCTAGCAGGATGAATTGCACGGGCAGTGAAATTAGAGAGAGATAGAGAGAAATTAAACCTAACCTGAGCTGAACTACATTAAGGTGGCAACCACACCACAAGCCACATTAAGGACTGATACAGACAACAACAACGACAATAAATAAATGAATAATTCACCAGCCAAGATGGGCCAATCGTCATGGCCTCGTGACAAACCCCCCTTCTAAAAGCATCTGTTTCTCTGAGATACATGCTCCTTTGAACCCTTGACCGCATGTCAAATTCACAACAAAGGGACCGAACCCAACCCTCAGTGATCGACAGAGTACGATAAATCCAAAACAAACACCACGATAGAATAAACAGGAAAAACATAATACTACCAATATCAAACAAACAAAGCAAACCTTCAACAATGAAAGTAGCAATCCGAGACACTATGATTCACTAACGTCAACATGTCACTACACCTGGTACACAGACCAAAAAAGGGGACATAAACCCTGCTGAGGGATTGTCCCCTGACTGATTTCCCAATGGTGTGCTGAACTACGAAGCTCGGCTGAGAAAGTCAGCATCCGTATTGTCTAAACCCTTGATATGGCGAAAAGTGAATCATGACTCTGCAGTTCCATGCTTACTCATGAGTCGAACGACTGACTGGCCGGATCTGGTTCAGGCACTGGAGAGGAATGATGATCGCTCTCCAGTACAAACTTCCAGCCGCACTTACTTCTTGGGTACGCCCGTGCGCGTCCCAAATCTGCCAAGAGCTTCAGCAACAGTAGGGGGCATCGAGAGTTCCAAGCGTGACAGCCTCTGGGTATCGAGTCGCAAGTCTACTACTACCAAAACGTAGCGGGACCACGATCCGGATGGTGGATTTAATGGTCCCACCAGGTCGACAACCAACCTTGCTGAATGGCTCCCCAACCAGAGGCACTGATCCCTAGGGGAACACGCGTCAAGCGACCCTTAGCATTGTCCCGTTGCAGACCTCGCAACTGCGGCAGTACTGCCTAACCTGAGAACTCATCCCCGGCAGAAAAATTCCTGCTTACCGCTCGAGAGTCGCTTGAGCCATATGACCTGCATAGGTGAACAGGGCCTGTCCTTGCCGGAGAACAGATTCTCTCAATCTTTGGGGAACGACTACTGCTTGGCCACCCATCTGCCTGAGTGAAGACCCTAAAGAGATCCCCTTGTGGAGCTTAAGCTCACATGGCGTGTTCGGGCAGACTGAGCCGGGAACGATCCCACCATTGTCGTAGGCGTTGGACATCCAGTCCCTGGCCTGAAGACGGACCATGGTAGCAGGATCGGCCCTTGCAAGAACGCTCGTCCCATGAGATCGCTGAAGAACGGGACGCAATTCCTGCTCCCTGCTTCTTGGCTTTGGCGCCACGTGGTAACTCTCACACACGCCTGTACGGCAGATCGTGAACACAGACTGACTGCGTCCATCAGCAAAGGTGTTGGTATTACCTAAGCGAAGGAAATACAGAGGTCGCTCCACGCGTGGCCCATACTTCGCCACAGAAGTAGGGGTGGAGATAGAATGAGTTACAGAAGGACGGGTGGAGTAAAACCACCTCCAACCCGCACACAGATCGTAATCTGGCGCCCCGCTGAGCCTCAGGGGAAACCCAAATCCAGATCCACAAGAGCGTTGGATGCGCCCAATCCCTGATGGAGTCGACCAAGGAAGAACCCACAAACAGAAAGAAACACTGGACACTCTGTACCACGAAGCTGGGATGGACCCCACGTAAAGACCGAGGCACGAGGACGCTGAAAAGGACTAGCCCCATGACTACCAGCGCTTTAGGTCAATCTTTCCTAATTGGCCAGGCCACCACAAAGAAACACAGTCGGGTGCTGAGGTCCCTGATGAACTGCCTGCCCTGCACGACCCGCTAGCAGTCGTCGGCGCCTTATTGCCACAACTTCCTGTGAGGGTCTTCCCTGTCCGTATCTGGGCGATGCCCATAAGCTCTGCGGGCATCCAGCAAACACCTCACGGTATGAATCGCACCTCGAGAAATCCTGTGTGCTGCTGTCTCCACCTATACGGATCCTCAACTCTGGGGACACGGTGTTGGTAAGCTGTTCAATGAGAAACAGATCCTCAAGTCCAGCTTACCAACTGACGCCAGACCCTAGCGTTTTTGCGCAGCTATCTCAAACTGCACGAAGGTCTCGTCCGTTATTCTTTTCATGGACCGAAACTTCCTCCTGTACGTCCTCTGGGGTAAGGTTGGAAACGTTTACCAGAGCCAATTGCCATGTCTGTCATAAGACGGCGCCTTCATTTAGAGTGAGCACACACTCCCTGCAGCACCTGATAATCCCGAAAAAAGATGCATGGCCTTTTGTTCCCGACAATTGTACGAACTTGCACCTTGTCAAAATGCTCCAAGACAAATCAATGTCCTCACTAGTCTGAACTCAGGAAGCTTTATTTTGGCACTAACTCTATCACTTGCCTGTTGATTAACCCCTGATTTACCAGATGCGGAGTCCGGAAAGAAGTTTGTTCCATCTCTTTCCCTATGCAGAGCTTCCTGTCAGGGCAGTCTCCTCTCTGCGCAGATCTTCCTGTCTTCAATCTCCTCTCTGCGCTGACTAACTCATCCCGACGGATGGCTTCCTGTCTGACAGCCTCTCCATACACAGGCGTTTTCCTGTCTGGCAGCCTCCTCTCCCTGCGCAGAGTATCCTGTCTGGCAGTCTCCTCCTGCGCAGGAGCCCTCCATCTATCCAACTCTTCACAACGGAGGGCTTCCTGCTGACAGCCTCTTCCCGACGGAAGGGCCTCATCCTCTCGTCGCTGTCGCATCCAAAAACATCAGGACAGAGGCGATATCCTGAGCAGATTCAAACAACTCCCGACAACGGGAGATGACCCTTGGCCCGTCCTTGGTCTCGACTTTCACCATGAGGAAAGTCCCCCGGGCATGCTTCCTTACGAGGGGAAGCATGGAGAAGAGAGGGATTCGGTTTCTGCGACTCAACAGAAGCCCACCGTTGCTTCGCTATACTCTGATCTGACGCTTCCGAGCGGAAGTGCCAGTCCGGTTCTCAGCATGAAGATCCCCTAAGCGAAGAAGTAGTGAAAGTACTCGCTGGACTAGGCTACAGCACTGAATAAGTAGAAGTCACTGAGTCGAAGTGACTGGTACTAATATAAGTGACACATTTTGAAACCTTTCTCTTCACGCACTAGCGTCGCCATACAACAAGTCACCGGAAACTTTGCCATGACAACTCTATCCTAAGGTGCTCAAATACAGGGGAAAGACAATTCACTTGCAAGAAAACAAATACCGCTCGGCTATGTCCACGTCCCTTCTTTGGTACTGACAGAGAAACAGCAAATAAAATTAAAAAAAAAAAAAATTTCAAGGCTGCTCCCCCACTTGCAACACTGCCTCACAGCACGAGCAACTGTGCGGTGGGGTCACCGAAAAAAAAAAAAAAATTTCCACCTGGTCTGCTCCCACTCAGGCAACACCTCTCCGGCGCCTCCACAACCACCGAGCAACCAGTGCGGTGGGGCACACCGACAAAAAAAAATGACAGACGAATCCGGAGAAAAACAAAAAGGTACACTAACGTCCGATACACCCACCTGTACTTCAAATAACCACCTGGTAAAAAAAACTGGTAACTACAAACAGGAATGTTCAGACTGAGTGGCAACAGTAAAGGAAATCTTTACGCCGTATCTGCGTGAAAGGCACCCGCGGAAAGCAGGTCTGGACGCGGTTGATTCCCTTCATCTCAACTCGACTCCCAGTCACACCAGAATTTCTTTCAGTGGCCACACCAAAAGACTCCCTACACGCTAGAAGACACCCAGACGCCAACCACCCACAAACAAACACGACAAACCGACTAAACGATATACAAACAGACAGAACTAGACAGGCACTCCACGAAACGAGAGAGACAGTCAAGAACCCGTTCCATCCCGGACGAGCCCCCCACAAATGTCACGACCGACCCCCTGGAGGTCTGCCCTGACAGAATCGTTCTAGATTGGGAGTGAAGGGAGAGACTGACCTCACCACGCCTCGGCAGAACCCACACAGAAAGATTACAACCAATACAACCATTTATTCACAACCAACACACACATAGTAACAAACAAGCATTTTCACCGCACACAATATAACCATAATCCCATAAATAAGCGTTCCAACACACGTTTTCCTATTTGTGCTTCATGTGGTTCCCCCTCACCCCTGTCTCTCCAAAGTCCTCTGAGAGTACCGTGTCAAATCAGGTGTCCCAAACTGGGGCTGTTCTTGAACAGAGTCTTCATGCTGCACACCCTTGACACCCCCCCCCCCCCCCCAAATTGCACGACACAGAGCTAACCACACTGGTCACGTGAGCTGTAGGAAAAAAAAAAGTCCGAGGACAGCGAGGAACGCATCCCGTGGGACGAGGCGTTGTCGCTGAAGGTCCCGACTAGGGTTAGGACCATCCAGCAAGTCCAACACGTGCTCCTCACGCTGTGCGGCCCCAACACGCAAGCTTTTGGGAGAAGTCCCCTCGGAGAGAGAAAACGTGAAAAACTTGAAGGAAAGAAGGGTACTAGAACCCCGCCTCAACTCCTACGGTCTGAAGTTTGTCTGCTTAATCCTAACAGCCCTCTCATGGTGGGCGAGGGAGGTGTTTGCTGAATACATCGTAACACACAGCTACAACACAGACCTGAGCATAACACAGTCAACAAACCAAATGAGGAATGTTTCGCTAAAGGTCTCCTCAAACGAAGCAGGGTAAGAGATTAACATTACAGGCTCAAAAAACGAAATAGCAATTTATATCTTCATCCTTCCCTCACTCACGTCGAACATTTTCTTTCTTAGACTGAACTAATACAGCAAACAATTGCTTTATAACGCCACCACAAATGCAAATAATCATAATTCATGCACGATTATCCCCAACATTATCTAGTAACATTTCAAAAATAACAATTCTCCAACCACGCATCCAAAGCTAATCACCGCGCACGCACGCTCACCAAACACAAACACTCGTTTCCTCTGCAAACACAAACAGATGGTGGCCGAAGAATAAGGGACCGTGATTGTGACAGGGGCGGACGAGCGAGACCAAGCAAGTTCCAACCTTAAGTCACCAGTTCTCCCCCATCCCCACCGACTACCGCATCACAAGATGCATTGAAAGGAGAAAGAAATAGATATAATTTGAATGGCCAGAGAAAAGTGGTCTCAAACAATATTTCTTTTATAATTTTGAAACCAGAAGGAAATTGCGCAAAAGAGGAGAACTAGCCGGCTAACAACAACAACCAAAAAAAAAAACCCCACGAAACTGATGCTTACCAGCTACCCGTGGGTGACCCAAGAAGTGGCGGGTCAAGCGACTCTCTGCCCTCTGTCCAGTCGAGAGGACTAGCAGAGCAGATGCGGAAAAGATGACGTGATGTCCCTCCCCACAGGCCGACTGCAGGGATGAAGGTACCGACCGTACCTTCGGCGATGTGGTAGAGAACCGAAACCGGAGAGGGCGCTCCCAGGGACATCTTCCACTCGAGTGAAGAGAAAAACCTCCTAACCGATGGCAGCCAACATGCCACCCCTACGTCACAGAGTGAGAATACCTCAAGCCTAAGAGGAATGCTGCACGTGCAGCAGGTAAAAAGACAGGTGAGAGGCAGATAGAGACAGCCAGTTCAAGCGAAAGGTACCAGCCACCCGTGAGCCTGCAGGATGAATTGCACGGGCAGTGAAATTAGAGAGAGAGAGAGAGAGAGAGAGAAAGTAAACCTAACCTGAACTGAACTACATTAAGGTGCAAACACACCACAAGCCACATTAAGGGACTGATACACGACAACAACAATGACAATAAATAAATGAATAATTCTACTACCCTAGATGGGCCAATCGTCATAGGCCTCGTGACAAACTCGTGACATTGGTAGACATGGTATTCAGCTTTCTCCAGAACTACACTGAACTTGTGATTCTGTTATATGCTGACGATGTTGCATTATTTTCCGATACTGTCCACGGCGGCGCCCGCACACTCACAGCGACTGCATTTAGTCCGCCAACGCTTTGCCTTGTGACTGGGGCTAGGCCCTTAACGAGTCAGCCACCACACGGCCAGACGCTCTGTGTGTTTTTGGACGCTTCGAGACTGGTGCAACATTTTAAGTTATTTACTGTACAGAGATTTTTTAACATATAATTTCTGTATGAAAGCAATGGCGCAGTGAGTACTTGAGAGTGTGACAAAAGCTGGCATTTTAGTCTTCTCTGTGAGTACCATAATTAAGTTTCGTGTTTAAAACTTTCTGACAGAACTTTGCGACCGGCGCAAGCTGTGCTGCGCGCGCCGTGCGTCGTTGGGCCGCTGAAGCAAAGACAGCGGTGGAGGGCGAACTATCTTTGGCCGAAGTAGGCCAGGCGTTGTCAAAAACTTTTGTGAATGAAAAGTTAGTTAGCATTTGTAAAGGGGCCGTAATTTACACCGTTGTATATATACATATTTCTTCATTGTTGCTACATTTTATATGTACTATGGTTGCATGTAGAGCAACGTAGGCCTAATTAAAGGGAAACGTAGAGGATAACATTTACTACAAGCAAAATAATACTACTGATAACAGTAATGGTAGTAGGCATAACAATAATAAGTGAATAATTATTATAATTAAAATAATACTTCATTTCCAATCACTACTACTATTTCTATCGCAAATTCAAATTAAAGTGTATTGTTGGTAGTAGCCTACCATTAGGGTTTTGTGTGTTTTGTGTGTGTGTGTGTGTGTGTGTTTTGTGTGTGTGTGTGTGTGTGTGTGCGTGGTGCGGCGTGCGTGCGTGCTGCGTGCGTGCGTGTGTGTGTGTGTGTGTGTGTGT
>CM031597.1:9634597-9637097 GCA_018398815.1 Conus ventricosus
CCACCACAGAGCAAACGACAATAGTTAAATGCAGACTTTAATTTTCTTCGTATAAACTGATTTCTAATGTCGTTATATTTGGTACATTTCATTACAAAATGAAACTCATCACCAAGGTCATTCTGGTCGCAGTCCCGACAGAATCGTTCATCGTGAGGTATTCCAAATCGTGTGCCAATTTCTATCATGAGTTTATGATTTCCACAGCGAAACCGAATTAGTGGGTATATATAAACATCAGGCAACATTTCGTTTTCCCCCCACTATTAGATTGTTCGTCTATGTATTTGTCTGACTTTATTCAAGTTTAAAAGGCTGTGCCAGTCTTGAATAAAAGTTGCTCTGTGTTAGGTTTCCTTATGGGAGCAAACGTTACCCCACTTATTTACTGTTTATTTCAATATATGTTTCGCGGCAAAAATCTGTTTTAGTATTTCTATAAAATGAACACATATCATTAGATTCTAAAGCATTCATTCCATGCACTTATGTGAAATATCTTCTAATGAATTACGAACATATCTACAACGACTGTGAACAGACGAACATTTTTACACACACACGCGCGCGCGCGCGCGCGAAATGGGCTAACAGTTCCACCACAAGCATAGAAAAAGACTGCAGTTTCTTCCTTTGCTTTGGTCTTAGAAAAGTTTTGGATAAGCATGCGCCTGTATGTCAGCGGACGGTACACTGGCGTCGCCCGGCTCCGTGGTACAACTCAATTGCACCTGAGCTGCGAATATTGAAACGCGAGCGACGTCGAGCCGAGCGGCGCTGGGTATCATCTAGACTGACAATACACAAGCAAATTTACGATGCTGCCAAACAGAAAGTCGTACAGTTTGTCCATCAAGCCAAAACCGCATTTTATTCTTCTAAAGTTGCAGCAGCATCCTCGTGTAAAGAACTGTTTAGAACTGTCACTAGCATGTTGGGTAAGGCTGCAAGTGTTGTAATGCCGTCCACTCATGAGCCGTCACAGCTTCCTGGTCTGTTTTCTCAGTTTTTCGCCCATAAAATTCAGACAATTCGAAACGCTTTCTCCCATCCTCAGATATTTCAGATCAGTCTGTTGTTTTTAACGGTACCACACTCTGTGAGTTCCTGCCAGTGTCGGAGCAGACTGTTCGTAAAATCATCACACAGTCTGCGAAAACATCCTGTGACCTTGACCCCATTCCCACCCCACTCCTCTTTGAAACCTTGACTCTCTCCTTCCTACCATCACCAAAATTCTTAACGAGTCCCTGTCTTCTGGCACAGTTCCCACTGACTTTAAGACCGCCCTTGTTAAACCTCTACTCAAGAAAAGCAGTCTTGATCCCAACGTTCTTAAAAATTACAGACCCATCTCAAATCTTCCTTTCCTATCCAAAATTCTTGAGAAAGTCATTCTTCAACAGCTCTCTGACCATCTGGCCTCAAACAACCTCCTCACACCACATCAGTCAGCCTATCGCCCTGGGCACAGCACGGAGACCACCATCCTTCGCATTCTCAATGATATTCTAAATTCCTTAGACGAAAACAAAATTTCTGTCCTTCTTTTGCTAGATCTTTCGGCAGCCTTTGACACCATAGACCATGAAATCCTTCTCTCTCGTTTGAAATACACATGTGGCATCAGGGAAACAGCTTTAAATTGGTTTCGTTCTTATCTTCTAGATAGGAAACAGTTCATTCAAGTAGGTGACCACCGTTCTGATGAATCTAACCTCCAATTTGGAGTGCCTCAGGGATCCGTGCTGGGACCTGTCCTCTTATTTTGTACACCACTCCATTGTCTAATGTCATCCACGGCCATTCCGTTTCACACGAAATGTTTGCGGACGATACTCAGCTGCTCCATTCCTCTGTCATCGATGACTACTCACCCCTTGTTTCTACTCTTCAATCTTGTACTTCTGATATTGAGACCTGGATGTCAGCAAATAAGCTTAAATTAAACTGTGAGAAGACTGAAGCCATCCGTTTTTTAAAGCGGTCACATCATGGCCCTGATCCGCTCCCTTCTTCTTTGACATTAGGTTCCAGCACTATTGAATTTTCAAACACTGTTCGTGACCTTGGTGTTCTCCTTGATAGTGACCTCTCGATGAAACAGCATGTCACAAAAATTTGTCAGTTAGCCTACATGGAACTTAAACGAATTGCTGCTATTCGACCCTATCTCACTGAAGACGCCACAAAAACTCTCGTTTCATCATACATCCTTTCAAGGCTAGATTACTGCAACTGTGTTCTCCTTGGCTGTCCCTCAACTGTCATCCAACCCCTCCAATGTGTACAGAACTCTGCAGCCCGTCTCATTTGCAAATCTCCTAGGACCCAACCCTGCAGCCCTCTCCTGAAAAAGTTGCACTGGCTCCCCGTTGAAGAAAGAATTAAATACAAATGTTGTTGTCTCTGCTTCAAGATTTTCACTGGCGATGCCCCTGCCTATCTATCCGATCTCCTTCAAGTATATGTCCCATCACGTACGCTCCGCTCCTCCACC
>CM031597.1:9642097-9644076 GCA_018398815.1 Conus ventricosus
TGAGCTATACCGACTTTCACTCCTGTCTCCTCGCCACTGTGTGCAGAACATTTCCTACATCCAAGGCCTCCAAGACAGGTACGTCTCGCTGAAAAGTGCCAAGAACATTCCAGGAGACAGGCAAGGAGATGATATCTCAAAGACTTTCTGGAAGCATCTGTTAGCAATGCATCAACAACCACATGCTCTACTACACATTGCCAGCTGCTATGAATGGCACAACGCCACATGTGGTGACACCCTGCTCTGCTGCACATTGCCAGCTGCTATGAATGGCGCAACGCCATATGTGGTGACACCCAAATATGTATCTAAATGTCTTTGTGTACATACAGAGTACGCTCGTGGAATCAAATATAGGCAGACAGATGGATCAATGAATAAACAAATAAATAGATAGACCTCCAGATAAAAAGCGGAATAGATGGATAATTATGTACGCAGCGTCTTAAGACTGAAACATAGCTGTGGTCTACCAACAAATATTCCCCCATCCCCCTCCAATCTGCCTTTCCAACCATTATCATCAGTACAAAAACCTTCCCCACATACAACTGTTATCCTTATGATCACCACCCAGTAGTTGTGTTTGATGGGTATCCCAACACATGATTTCATGTATTTCACTTATGACAACGATCCTCATCCAGTAGTACTGTGGCCTTTTTCCAGTAGTGCTGTTGACATCAGGTTTCCCTCCCTCCGCCCCACGCACATGTATATGTAGCGAGAGATGAGCTTTCCCTCGCTTCCCCTCCTCCCTCTCTTCCCCTCCTCCCCCCTCTTCCCCTCCTCTCTGCTCTCCCCACGCCCCACCTCCATGCCCTTTTTCTTCTTTACTATCCTTTTTTTTAAAAAACATTTCCTCCTCCGCACCCCCACCCCCACCCCCAATCCGCCTTTCCAACCATCATTATCAGCACGAAAACATCCCACACTTAACTGTTATCATTATGACCATCACCCGTTAGTTCTGCTTGATATGTATCCCCCCCCCCTTTTTGTGTGTGTGTGTGTGTGTGTGTGTGTGTGTGTGTGTGTGTGTGTGTGTGTGTGTGTGTGTGTGTGTGTATGTGTGTATGTGTGTGTGTGTGTGTGTGTGTGTGTGTGTGTGTGTGTGTGTGTGTGTGTTGTGTAAATATATATATATGTGGGGAGGGGGGGGGGGGTAGTATTGTTGTTGGCATGTTAACACATTTCCCATTGATCATTTCCATTCATTTCATTTCCAACCAGTATTTTACTATTATCCCAATACCAACACCATCTTACGTATCACAATTAGTCTCATTAGGATCACCATTCACCCACAATACTGTTCACATGTCCCCCCCCCCCCTCCTCCCCTTTTTGTGCGATTTTTGTTCTTCCCCAAAGACATCATACCCTTTTCCCATTGATCATCTCCATCTCACTCAACCAACATGATCATATTAATGTCAACAGATTATTTCACTTACTACAATGAACACCATCCAACAGTACTGTTTACTTTCCCAATAATACTGTGTGCGTGAGTTTTCCATCCCTCCTCCCTGTACATACGTATGTGTGGGCGGAGAGATATGAGCTTCCCCCCATTTTGTTTCCCCGACAACGATGGACCCTCACCCATTGATCACTTCCATTTCTTTCCAATTATTATTATCATTACCAACACTCACACATGTAACTACTTTCATCACAATCACAACTAATTTAGTTTGTATTTTTTTCAATCATTTCTCTTCCTTACCACTAAGTACTATTATCAATCCACCATAATCACGACCGTCACGAATATATCATACCATTAAACAATCATTACAAAACAAAGAAACGAACCCTTCTATTTCAACTCCGCCCCTCTCAAAAGAAAAAAAAACAACTTCATCAGTATCCCTCCTCTTACATCGACGTTTTCATCATCACCACAATCATCACCATTCTTGCCATTATTACCATTATTATCACGGCCATCATTACTATTTCAACTCCAT
>CM031597.1:9652844-9657844 GCA_018398815.1 Conus ventricosus
GGCCAAAAGGGTACAAACTGTGTTTTGGGCAAAAAAATTTTTAAACAAAAGTACAGCGGGGGTTTTTGGGGGTTTTCCAAAGTTTTTAAATTACCTTTTTTAAGGGGGGGAAATCCGCCGTCCCCCCCGCCTGATAAATCAGGGGTAAAAAAACATTGATCATTTGGGCTTTTAAAAAAAAAATTAGCCGGTAAACCCCGTGGACGCTTACCAGGAATATTGGGGAGTACGTTAGCGGGCTTTGCTACGGGCAAGCAAAGTATTTGGGTTTTTTAGGCCGGCACTTATGGCATTGTTTCTTGAAAGTTGGGTTACTATTAGTAAAAAAGACCAAGTAATCCATCCCATTAATCCAAAACAACGCTGTCTTTTCAATTCATGTCATCGCGAACAGAGCCCGCGAGCTTTGCGAGTCTTCAATGATTTTGGGGTTTGGACTTGGGGGATTGGATATTTAAAATTGGGTTTTTTTTTTATTTTTTTGAAAAATTACTGGCTCAAAATTTTTTCGTTTTTCCCAACCTTCTGTCTTTGCCTCTATAAAATTTCATTATTATAGTTTATTATTGTACCTATCTGGATCTGGGTCAAAAGCAGCATGTAAAAAACCATCCCAAACAGCAAAGTCTACTTTCGATTTTGGGTTTTGTAAAACAGTTGGTACCTTTGAATACTTGAAGGTAACAACGTAGAATTAATGGCTTTTCCCTCAAAATTTTGCTAAGTATTTTTTTGTGCGTCAAACCAGAAGGATCAGTTTCTCGATTTTGCCTGTGCTTGCAGCCTAGAAAACACCAAACGTAAGTACAATAGAGTCGTTTTTTTCGTTCTATTCCCGCCTAGTTGGGCCCTTAGAATGTCTAAGATAAATTTTCCATGCTGTTTTATCTCTTGCTGTAGGGACCCAGGCTCAACATTGGCCAAAAAAAAAGTTTTAAAAGGGAGGACCCAGTCAAAGTTATACTTTCTGGGGCGTGCCCCAAAAAATAAAGGTCGCCTAGACCATATTAGACCAACTTTTGTCTAAAGCCTGTCTTGATTTAAAATTTGAATTCGACAGATCCTTTCAAAAGCCTTCTGTCTATTCTGTTGCTGAGGGATTAAAGGGTTTTGTCTTTTGGTAATGGCGCTTGCAGTTCATAAAAAATAACGCTGAAGGTGTAATAAAAATAAATCTTACACTGACCTCACCAAAGGGGATCATGGTGATTTAAATGATCAGCAACGCCACTCCCCCACCCAGTTTTTTGCGCAAACACAGCAAAGTTTAACTGGGTTCTGAAAAAACTGATCGGATGACAAACCACGCTTTCCTTTATTGGTCGTTTTCAATAGGGGGGGTTTAAAAACTCTTTAATGGAGTACTCCCCCTTTTTATGAAAAGAGCATCTTGGGGCACGCAATGTCAAGAGACAGTTTATATTTTTTTTTGATTGTAGGCGGCCCCCAAAAGAATATTTTTCATCATATATTTTAACGGCTCATTTTTATTTGTTCAAAAAATGTTTGTTTTTTTTTTTTAATAACAACTCAAACAGTCCTTCGTTTTAGAACATGCTATTGATAACAATTGCGGGGCCCCAAAAAGGGCGGCTCCATGAAATATTTTACAAGTCGTAGTTTAATATAATGAAACCGGAAGAAAAATAAGGTTCTAAAGTTTAAAACAGGGGCCCCAAATTAGCCAGTTAACAAACCTGATGTTATTACGGGTTTTTTTCTCACAAAAAAGCAATGAGTAACTTTGACATTACTCTCAAAATTAACAATGCAAATTAAAAAAAATTTAACATTCAAGCCTGAAGAAGAAAGGGGGTTACTATTTTGAAAAGACTAGCGAAATGTTTGGTTTTCAGCTAACAATTTAAATTTTAAATTACACCAACCAAAACTACTTATGAGGGGGGGAAAGCCCCCTCGACTTTCTTACATTCATTACTCATTTCATTTGGGTTTAGCTGACACTGTGAAAACTTTTTATTATGGAAGGCCCTCAACTGTTTTAAAGCCTTCCGTCAGGGGAAACTGCATATTGCGATTATGAAATTATCAATTCCCTAATTTCAGTTTAAAAGATTTTGTTTGGGAGGGTCGGATCATTTAAAATAAAAAACAAAGAAAAGCGGGGGAAAATTGTGAAATGTGATAACCGCACATTGTTTTGGGAAAAAAAATAAACGTTATTAAAAAATAATGTCGCGTGGGCCAAAGAATCAGGAGTTACATTAGCGCCTGTGAGGTGAAAACCCTTTTGGAATTAAAAAAACCTTGCAGACGTTGTGGACTTTGAACAGAACGGTGAGATAGGCGCTTTGTAGGGTTTGGGAGTACACTAAAGATGGTGATTATAAACGCAAAGAGGTTGGCGACAGAAAAAAAGTTTCCTAAACTAGAACAACTGCGCAATCTAGAGGCAAAAAAATGTTGGCCAGTATGAATAAAAATAGTTCGAAAACCTGACCTCAAAGGCACTAGAACCATATTAGAATGGACATAAAATTTTTGAATTCATAAGCCCATT
Organism: Conus ventricosus; assembly: GCA_018398815.1. Classification (NCBI taxonomy): domain Eukaryota; kingdom Metazoa; phylum Mollusca; class Gastropoda; order Neogastropoda; family Conidae; genus Conus; species Conus ventricosus. Next base: position 9,655,366 of record CM031597.1, read on the forward strand.
TACATTTTTTTAGCCGTCAAAAAAGTTTCAGAAAAGCATTCAACTCTGGCCCTTTACATGTAAGTCTTATGCCGGACGACAATAGTCGGAAAGAAATTGAAAAAAACGCCGTATGGGAAAAAGCAGTACATCCTCCACAGAAAAGAAACAGTTGTAAAAAAAGCTTCTACAAAATTACAGTTCTTTCCAAGCAGAAAATTAGGAGACACGTTCACAATGATATTTGAAAAATTTTTGTCTTTTTAAAAATGTGGAGAGGGATGGGGGTTTTGGGGGTTAGTGACGACCTTATAAAAGGAATTAATATTAGCTGGCAAAACTTAGACGTTAACGTCTTAACGTTCCATCGTCGTTCTTCACAATGGGGAGGATATTAAGATCATAACAACAAGCAACAAAATCAATGTTGACTTAAATAGAAACAATCTTACAGAACTAAATTGGATTAATCTTACACATTTAGGCCTCGTAGGGTTTTATTATACTGAACAAGTTTTGACGGAGAGTATGATAAAAATAATAACTGGATTAGATTAAACTCTGTTATAAAACTATGGAGCAGTTAAACTTTATGACAAAAACTCCTCATTGCTCATTGATTTGTGGGCAGACTGGTTGTGGAAAAACAATATTTATCCTCGACCTGTTACAAACAGTTTATCGTTATAATTTTAATCATATTGTGGTTTTCTGTCCAACACTTAAATGGAACAAAGCATATCATGATAGAAGGTTTATATGGACAGATGATGACATATATATTAGTTAATCCTAGCAATAAACTGAGTGAGTGTTTAGAACAGTTTTATAGACTGTTTAAAGGAACGCAGACACTATTTATTATAGATGACTGTTCGGCAGAAAGAGACATAGTTAAAAAGAGAAACACTTTGTCGAAACTAGCTTTCAGCGGAAGACATGCTGGGATAAGTGTGTGGATTTTATGCCAGAAATATAACTCGGTTTTAAAAGACTTTAGAGAACAGTTAAAGACTGTAGTTTTATTTCACATGAAAGACAGAGACTCATTTGAAGAATGTTTTGCGCGAAAATGATGTTATTGAAAATGACCAGGAAAAACACAGGATTAAACAAAAACTGAAATCTGAAAAGTTTAGTAAATTAGTATTGAAAACGGATAACCCTACACAGTATGTTTGTTTGTAGATAATCGTTATTTTTTGGTTATTGAAGTCTTACTTGTCAGAGAACAGGAAACCTTTATTCTGGGCCACTTTCGCCCGAAAACTGGTTTGAGGGCGAAGGTGGCCCAGAATGAAGGTTTCCCTGTTCTCTGACGTACTCGATCAAGCCATTACTGAAAGTGAGGTTCGAAGAGCACTACGACACTTAACATCTGGCAAAGCTTGTGGCGCAGATCAAATCCTGGCGGAAATGCTGAAGTCAGCAGAAGAGTTAGTATGTGAGTTTCTAACAAGACTATTCAATTCAGTTTTTCTGTCGGGGACTTTTCCAGACATGTGGCGTGAAACCATCATTGTGCCCATTTTAAAGAAAGGGACCGTGAAAATCCGTCCAACTATAGAGGAATATCACTCCTGAGCTTGATCGGAAAATGTTACACACCTATTTTGAACCATCGTTTATATTTCTGGTTGGAAGATAATTACAAATTGTCAGAAACACAGGCGGGATTCAGAAAAGGATACTCTACCACGGATCATATTTTTACCCTATACTCCGTAATTCATAAGTATTTGAGCAAACCTGGAAAACTATATGTATGTTTCGTCGATCTAAAGAGGGCGTATGACTCGGTGCAACATGCAACCTTATTGAGAGCCCTGGTCAAAGCTGGCACATCATGTACACTTACCAAAGCAGTCATGGCGATGTACGAGTCTTTAAAAGCACGCGTACGTGTGCAGAACGACTTCACGGACTGTTTCGATTGCCCAAAAGGTTTGAGACAGGGATGCGTTGCAAGTACAACATTTTTCTCCGTAATCATCAATCAGTTATCAGAACAATTGTCGGTAGACGGAAAGCATGGTGTACAACTCTGTCCCGGTCTTGTTGAACTTTTCATTCTGATGTTTGCAGATGATCTTGCACCACTGTCAAGTTCGCCATCTGGCTTACAGAACCAGATTCATTGTTTAGTTAAGACCTGTTCTGATCTCAAACTTGAAATAAATTGTGACAAAACCAAAGTGATGGTTTTAGGAAGGGTGGGTTCCTTGGGAGACATGAGAAATGGTATATTGGAACAGAACAACTCGAAGTCGTTAACAGCTATGTATATCTTTCACAACTACTATGAGCGCTTATCAAGCAGGAAAACGCTTAGCGATCAAAGGCAAACGAGTAACTGCCGACATTATCCGATCTCTGAGACGAATCGATAGCATGACGAGAGAAACGTTTTTCAAACTGTTCGACACAGTGGTTCAACCGACTCTTTATACGCCTCGGAAATCTGGGGACCATTGCAGGACAGTAATCAGGTAGAAAAGGT
>CM031597.1:9672844-9675344 GCA_018398815.1 Conus ventricosus
GAAACGGAAAAAAACAACCGATGCTTGACAACTGCTCCAAGAGAGAGAGAGAGAGAGAGAGAGAGAGAGAGAGAGAGAGAGAGAGTCAACTCAGCTCAACTCAACTCAAATACTTTAAATGCAAAGGTCACCAACCTGTCTGCAATGAGGTCAAGAACAAAAGCAGAACACTCACGCGCTCGGTGCATATCCTGAAAATTATGAAAGAAAATATTTGCGTAACAAAATGTTTTTTCCTGAAATTACTCTGGCATTTGTGTGTTAACTGATAGCAGTTCCTCTGTTCGTTTTAGTGCTTAAAAATGACCATAGCTACAGAGCGAGTTACAATCCTCTGTTCATTTTGTAGTAAAAGAAGCAATGATATTTGATGAACATTTCTAGTATGAGGCAAAATATATTTATCTCTTAAATCTGTATAGGATGGACAAACAATCAAACAACGTATTTTGTCCTCGATTTGATTACAGAATGGACAAATTTTGGAGTTTAGTGTATATCTTTGATGGACATTTAAATCACTAATACCAAGTCGAAATGTGTGTGTGTGTGTGTGTGTGTGTGTGTGTGTGTGTGTGTGTGTGTGTGTGTGTGTGTGTGTGTGTGTGTGTGTGTGTGTGTGAGTGTGTGTTTGTGTGTGTGTGTGTGTGTGTGTGTGAGAGAGAGAGAGAGAGAGAGAGGAGAGAGAGAGAGAGAGAGGAGAGAGAGAGAGAGAGGAGAGAGAGAGAGAGAGAAGTTATGGAGGAGGTCAGGGAAATTGTGTAACTTTCATCGAGTCACTGGAGTTTCCATCGGAGCGAGAGACGACGGAAAAGAAGAACTCTCTGTATTACTTTCAATCACGGATAGACACAACGTATTGCCAAATTTGTATGAAGCGGATGTGTATCAGTTTTGCTGAAGAAAAGGTCACTAGGTGTCTGCCTTTCATCGACAAAAGGATATGAAAACAAAGAAATTTATTTGTCCACACGAGAATCAGTTTGTTTTAAATGAATGCAAAATGTTATGATTTAAAACATGACCTTTCCGCAACACACAATACATAATGTTTTTCCTTTAATGAGAGAGGGAGGGAGAGAGAGAGAGAGAGAGAGAGAGAGAGAGAGAGAGAGAGAGAGACAGACAGACAGACAGACAGAGAGAGAGAGACAGAGAGAGAGAGAGAGAGAGAGAGAGAGAGAGAGAGAGAGACAGACAGACAGACAGACACACAGGCAGAAGAACAGACAGACAGACAGAGACAGAGACAGTGTAATGAATGAATGACAAAATGACAACCACATCATCATCATCACCATCATTATCATCATCACTATCATCAAGAAGAAGAAGAACAACAAAACCAGCACCACCAACCACCACCAGCAGCAGCAGCACCACAAGCAACAACAACAACAGTAACAACAATGTCAACAACAATAATAATGAAAAGCAAATGCAGTATCCGGTTGTATACTTAACAAATACATTAGCTTCTATTACTAAATATTCATGACACTTGATTCCGTAACAGCCCTAAATGCTTACCAACTGCACACACGCATACACACATACACAGACACACACACACACACACACACACTCACGCTCGGAAGTTTTATAAACCTCAGCGTGATGGGGAGTAATAGGTAAAAAGGGTAAAAAGAGATAAGGCTAAGAGTCAATTGATCGTACGGTTTTGAAATGAATCTTAGAGAGAGAGAGAGAGGGCGAGAGATCTGCGAAGAGGCAATGGATGTTGTTCCATGCAGAGTTTGCTCTGAGAGAGGGAGAACACTCGCCGAACGTTGTGCTGTGGAAACGAGGGACCTGAAGGACAGGGGAGGGGGTATCAACAGAGGAAGGCTAGGGCCGGGCAGGACCTGAAGGACAGGGGAGGGGGTATCAACAGAGGAAGGCTAGGGCCGGGCAGCAGTTTGACAGCTGTGGAAACGAGGGACCTGAAGGAGAGGGGAGGGGGTATCATCAGAGGAAGGCTAAGGCCGGGCAGCAGTTTGACAGCTGGAAACGAGGGACCTGAAGGAGAGGGGAGGGGGTATCATCAGAGGAAGGCTAAGGCCGGGCAGCAGTTTGACAGCTGGAAACGAGGGACCTGAAGGACAGGGGAGGGGGTATCAACAGAGGAAGGCTAAGGCCGGGCAGCAGTTTGACAGCTGGAAACGAGGGACCTGAAGGAAGGGAGGGGGTATCATCAGAGGAAGGCTAGGCCGGGCAGCAGTTTGACAGCTGGAGAACGAGGGACCTGAAGAAGGGAGGCGTATAAACAAGTGAAGGCTAAGGCCGCGGCAGCAGTGACAGGCTGAACATCACGAGGGACCTAAAGGAACAAGGGAGGGGGTCATACAACAAGAGGAAAGGCTATGGGCGGGCAAGCACTTGACAGCTGAAACGAGGGACCGAAGGAGAGGGGAGGGTCATCACAGGAGGCTGGCGGCACTTTGACAGAGGGAAAATCAGAAGATATGATGAAGCTTATCATTCTATGAACACTAAACCA
>CM031597.1:9680344-9685344 GCA_018398815.1 Conus ventricosus
ATTCATAGATCAATCAGTAATAGATAAACAGGCAATATCTGCTTGTCTTATTCCAGAAATAAAAACAGAGAAGTCTTTTCAACTTCGATCAAACAAAACAAAAACCCCAAAACGGCTGAGCTTGCAGCAGTTTTGATGGCGTTACATCATTTTATCAGCTTTCACGAAGTATGTTTCAAGTCGGTGCTGAACTTTGCAATTATCAGACCATAACTTTGCAATTATCAGACCATAACTTTGCAATTATCAGACCATAACTTTGCAATTATCAGACCATAACTTTGCAATTATCAGACCATAACTTTGCAATTATCAGACCATTAGGCCAGATCAGAAATAATAATTGAAATAAGTCATTTGATCCATACATTAATTTTGAGAGGCACTGATTATAACTTTTGTTGCATACTGACGCACTGTTCACTTCAATACAATGACAAAGTAGACAGAGCAGCTAAATGTAGTACAAACTGCTATTCAGGGTCTACATGTATAGAATATCCTCAACCTTTACAACGACATTACAGATTGACAGAATCGTATGATTGGAAACAGTTCCAAACCCATTTGATGAAATTTGTTATAATCGATTGAGTTTCGACAACAACACGCTGACGGTAATTTTCGCCAAGCAGGAAGCTGCTTTTGGCAACAAATAAATGGAAAGTGACGGCTTTAAACCTAAATACACCCAAACAAAAAAATGGACGGTTTTAAACCTAAACACACCAAAAACACGCTCTGTGTATTTGCAGACAGCATATATTATTACGCCTGATCAAATGCTTTTATTCTCTTTCAGACAATGCCAGAAAAGAAAGACTTCATTACAATTTTCTCAGCACACGTTGATGAAAAATCGTTCATCCCCAGCGCGAATGTATGGATTTTCCGTTTCTTTATTAAAACCTCCTTGAAGTAATTACTCATAATGTATTTGATATTTGCTCTATACCCCTGAGCTTATACTGGTGTTTACTTTGTCATGAGTCGTAGTTTGGCCTAATACCATACGAAAATGAATGTGAATATTTCTGATGAGGTAAGACATAAAACTGAGGTTGTGTAATCGTACAAGTGCGCGAACACATTGAACGTCTATCAGACATCCTAATCCCTTCTTCCTTCATCTCAGTTACCCCCACCCCAACCCCTACTATACATTCCACCCCAGCCTTTTGCTGTCCCTCCCTTCCCTCATCTTCCTCCCATCCCATACTTTTTCCAGTCTAAAATCACGTCAATGTTGAAAGGCGTCACACTAAAACAAAGTAAACAACAGCAGCAACAACAGCGACAACAACGACAACAACGATGACGACCACAACCACACTAATACATGTACGCACGCACGCACGCACGCACGCACACCGCACACACGCACGCACACGCACACACACACACACACACACACACAACACAACACACACACACACACCACACACACACACACACAGAGAGTAACACACACACACACGCATGCATGCACACACACACACACACACACACACACACACACACACACACACACACACACACGCACGCACGCACACACTCCAGTAACAACAACAACAACAACAACAACAACTGCGACAAAATTCTTATACCCGCCCCCCTCCTCCTAACTCTCCACATACCCCGCCTCTCCTGTCCCCCTCCCCCTCCCCCCCCCCCCCCCCCCCACTTGTCAGTCATGTAAACTCGCCAGTCAGGAAAAACAAACAAACAAACAAATCCCACAGACTGACACGAGCCCTGGGATGGACAGTACACCACGGCACACGTGTGGGGGATCAACAGCCGCATCGACCAATGATTTGTCATCGGCTATGAATAATTCCCATCATCCCTGGCTGGAGAAAGGGACATTCTACATGCACCATTCTCTTTGATACACGCGGGAGTGCTACAATTGAAGGCCTGCAGTTTGCTCCCTCATTGTTTAGGGTGAACAGGGTTGGAGGTGGCAGGTAGGCGAGTGGGGGAGGGGGGGAGGAGGGAAAAGAATGGGGTGAGGGGAGGGGGGGGGCTGGTGCGGAGAGTTTTTGCCGCTCCCCGTTGATCGCATCTCGACTGTTTTATTGATTTTTGTTTACGTTGTCCATGACGATGGTGATTTTTGTGATGACGACAAGAATGAAAAAAAGATGATAATGATAAAGATGTTGATAATGTCCGGCGTTGTAGTTGGGGGTCTTTGCTGTCCATTTGTGTCAATATGTTCGATAGATTTTATTATGTTTTATTTGTTTTCGGGGGTGCCGATTTCTTTCCAGTGAAATCGTCGCACAGACACACAGACACAGACACAGACATAGACACAGACACAGACACAGACACACGACACACAGACATAGACACACACACACACACACGCACACACACACACACACACACACACACACACACACACACACACACACACACACACACTCGCACGCACGATAGATTTTATGACGATTATTCGTTTGGTTTGGGGGTGCAGATTTCTTTCCAGTGAAATCGTCACACAGTCATACACACACACACACACACACACACACACACACACACACACACACACACAACACACACACACACACACACACACACACACACACACACACACACACACACACACACACACATACACACACACGCACACACACACACACACACACACACTTTCTCACTCAAATATACAGAGAGAGAGAGAGAGAGAGAGAGAGAGAGAGAGAGAGAGAGAGAGAGAGAGAGGAGTGTTAGTAAAAAGAAAATCAAGTAAAGTGAATATGTTTATTTGTACTTAAAAAAGCCACCGATAAATCATGGAGAAAAATCGCCATATTGTTTCTAAGTAAGAATGACCCAGTTTCTTTGTTGTTGTTGGATTTGTACTTTTCCCCCGTTTACAATGCAGTTTCATTTCTTGTTTACAGCTATTGCACGTGAAAGGTTCGCCAAGCAGCCGTGTAAATCCAAAATAAACCCACGCATTGCGATGCTGTAAAATATAAACAATTGTGCGTGTAAGTCATGACTGCTGATAATTTGTTCTGTGACTTAGGGTTTTGAATGTTTGCTCAGTTCTGTACACTGTATTTTATCTATTTTACAGGTCTGCTTGCTTACTTTCATGCGTTCAGTTCCATTGTAAAACCATACCATATTTACTTATATTCATACTTTTTGTTTTCTTTTCATTTTCTCTAAAAAGAATCAGTGTGTAGCAGATTCTTGAGATTAAATGGTTATTGTTTCTATTGTGTTGTGAATTCTTGCGTTTTAGAATCTGGATTACGATGCTGCTGAAAGAAAAAGCATAGTCCATGGCGCATAGTATGCACACATCAGTTATGACGAAAAAAATACAGGGTACAAACGAAACAGAAAAGGAATTGATACAGGTGAAGCTGAAGGATGAACATCTTTATTTGTCCTCAAGAGGAAATCATAGCTTGAAATTTAAGCGCTTTTAAGTGAAAAAAGAAGAGTTCCAATTACAATGATATTTGAGACCCACTAATGCGCACTCGAACCAGCCTTCTCCTGTCCGTAATCTATGAACACTTTTCGGAGCTGAGGACAATACCCGAAAAGTCACGATTTAAAAAAAAACAAACTATTTCGAAACTAATTAGCTAACAAACATGGCGGCGAGACGTGATGCACGTGGAAGGTGTGATAACTGTTCACCCTCAATCAGCATGTTGCCGCATAGAAGTACAACCCCCCTCCCCCCTTCTTAAGTGGTGTGTACACTGCGTGAGTATGGACCTCGCCCTTTCACCTGTGGCATGTCTACAGTTATATTGGTAATACTATAAGGCGGCAGCCATAGTAAATCTGTGCGCAAGACGGCCGTGCTTTGCACGGCCTGGTTAAAAAATCCTGCCCGGCTCAACTCCTCTGTGGCGTCATCAATTATGGCTGCAGGTGGCCATAGTGGGGCCGGGCGGACTCGGCATTTTTAACCCCTCGTTCCGCCGGTCGTGCAAACCGTGTGCTTCACGGCTCTCCGGGTAAAGGGAAAAAACTACGCTCCTGAATTCTCATTGGCGAATTGCTCTCTCTATCTCTCTCTCTCTCTCTCTCTCTTTCGCAAAGTCTATAAAATGCTGCTACATCTAGATTCACGCAACAAAAGAAACTGGGCTTCAACTATCCGCTGTAAACTGTTTAAGTTAGGATACGGTTTTGTTTGGACAAAACAAGGTGCAGAAGAAACAATTGATTTTAGGGAAAGATTAATTTTATGTAGGTGGCAGGAATGGGAATTTCATATCAAGAATCGCCATAGATCTAGCACGGGTGTACTATGGCCACTTTTACGGATCCGTTCTGCCGGGCGGGAAACGGCCGTCAAAACCACGGTCCACTATGGCCGCCGCCTTAGGCAGATCCGAAAGACAGCCGGTATGTGTGACAACCCGTCTTTTCCAGCGAAGCTAATGTTTCGTAAGAACTCCAAGCCAGAGCTCGATCTGTGGAGAGAATAACACAGGGCACTTTTCCATACTTGCCCTCCGGGAAGAAAATTGAGACCGCCTTTCCCATTTGCTCCAAAGTAATTCTACTCAAGAATTCTCAAAGTATGTCAGGTAACAAGACACATCAATAAAACACACTCCACCTGAATTTGAGAGGGGAATGAATTCTGGACCCAAACCAGAATTGTGTGTGAGACAGGTTTACAAATACTGCCCTAATTGTCAGTGTGTCGCAAAGATAGCCCCAAGATATCGATCAAAGCATATTGCACCTTACTTTGAGGGGTATGTGTGTGTGTGTGTGTGTGTGTGTGTGTGTGTGTGTGCGCGTGCGTGTATGTGTGTGTGTGTGTGTGTGTGTGTGTGTGTGTGTGTGTGTGTGTGTGTGTTCGTGCGCATGTACCGAAGTGTCCAGAAATACCTAGCTTTGTATGCATCTTGTACTTGCCCGTGGGTTCGTTGAGGTCATTTGTATCTCATGGGTATGCACTATTTTGATTAGCCAGGAACCCTTAGCTCCATGTTCGTGAC
>CM031597.1:9722844-9737844 GCA_018398815.1 Conus ventricosus
AAGTGAGTGAAGAGGATGTGGTGGTGGTGTATGTAAGTGTGTGTGTATGTGTGTGTGTATGTGTGTGTGTTGGTAGGGGATATTGCCAACTGATGTGGAAGAGGTGGGTATGTGTGTTTGGTTATTGTTGGATATTGATGCCTTGGGGGTGTAGTTTGCCCAGTTTGGAAATGAGATGGAATTCTTGAGTTGTGCGTTCAAAGCTGTCACTCTGTGACTGCCAGAGTGCCATAACTTTGACATGGTCGATGTTGTGTTGGGTGTGGTTGAAGTGTAGGGCGACGGGTTTGGGTCGGTGGTGGCGGATATCAGCCAGATGTTCAGCGATGCGTGTTTCAAGTGTGCGTGACGTTTCCCCTATGTAGATCTTGCCACACAGCTGGCAGTGGATGGCATATATAATGTTGCGGCTCTGACATGAAAATGTGCGTTTGACTGTGAAGGAGTTTTTGGGGCCCTGTAAGATGGTGTCTGGTTTGGTGAGGGGGCAGATTTTGCAGTTGGGTTTGGAGCAGGGGTGAGTACCTGGTGGTGTAGCTGTGGTTCTGTTCAAACTGGATCGCACGAGGGGGTCTTTGAGGTTTTGTCACGTTTGAATGTGATCATGGGTTTGGTATGGAAGGCGGGTTTGTGGTTATGTACAATGTGCCAATTGGATTTGAGGATCCTACAGATGGGGAGGGTGTGCGGGTGGTAGAGGAGGTAGGCTGTGGGTCTGTCTGTCTTGGTTGGATGCTGGGTGTCCAGAGCAGATGTTCTGGATACAGCTATGGTGCGGCGGAGTGCTGCATTGATGATGGAACTGGGGTATCCGCGGTTGGTGAAGAATTGTGACATTTTGGCTGCTTGTGTAGTGAAGTCTTCCTCGCTGGAGCAGAGTCTGCGGAGACGGAGAAATTGTGAGTATGGGATGCTGTCTTTAGTGTGTGGGTTGTGGGAGGATGAGTAGTCTAGGTATGCATGTGCGTCGGTGGGTTTGTAGAAAATGGAGGGTTTGAGTAGGCCTTCTTCTAGGGAGATGGTGATGTCTAGGAAGTTGACCGACTGCGAAATGGTGTAGGTAAGTCGGATAGATGGATGGAAGGTCTGGGCAAAGTTGAGGAAGTTGAGGAGGTCTTGTTTTGGCATAGATGTGGCTCCCAGTCCATCATCGATATACCTTTTGTACAGTTCAGGTGTGGGGCCTGTGTACAAAAGGTATATCGATGATGGACTGGGAGCCACATCTATGCCAAAACAAGACCTCCTCAACTTCCTCAACTTTGCCCAGACCTTCCATCCATCTATCCGACTTACCTACACCATTTCGCAGTCGGTCAACTTCCTAGACATCACCATCTCCCTAGAAGAAGGCCTACTCAAACCCCCATTTTCTACAAACCCACCGACGCACATGCATACCTAGACTACTCATCCTCCCACAACCCACACACTAAAGACAGCATCCCATACTCACAATTTCTCCGTCTCCGCAGACTCTGCTCCAGCGAGGAAGACTTCACTACACAAGCAGCCAAAATGTCACAATTCTTCACCAACCGCGGATACCCCAGTTCCATCATCAATGCAGCACTCCGCCGCACCATAGCTGTATCCAGAACATCTGCTCTGGACACCCAGCATCCAACCAAGACAGACAGACCCACAGCCTACCTCCTCTACCACCCGCACACCCTCCCCATCTGTAGGATCCTCAAATCCAATTGGCACATTGTACATAACCACAAACCCGCCTTCCATACCAAACCCATGATCACATTCAAACGTGACAAAAACCTCAAAGACCTCCTCGTGCGATCCAGTTTGAACAGAACCACAGCTACACCACCAGGTACTCACCCCTGCTCCAAACCCAACTGCAAAATCTGCCCCCTCACCAAACCAGACACCATCTTACAGGGCCCCAAAAACTCCTTCACAGTCAAACGCACATTTTCATGTCAGAGCCGCAACATTATATATGCCATCCACTGCCAGCTGTGTGGCAAGATCTACATAGGGGAAACGTCACGCACACTTGAAACACGCATCGCTGAACATCTGGCTGATATCCGCCACCACCGACCCAAACCCGTCGCCCTACACTTCAACCACACCCAACACAACATCGACCATGTCAAAGTTATGGCACTCTGGCAGTCACAGAGTGACAGCTTTGAACGCACAACTCAAGAATCCCATCTCATTTCCAAACTGGGCACACTACACCCCAAGGCATCAATATCCAACAATAACCAAACACACATACCCACCTCTTCCACATCAGTTGGCAATATCCCCTACCAACACACACACTACACACACACATACACACACACTTACATACACCACCACCACATCCTCTTCACTCACTTCATACAGTAGTTACAGCAACCCTCCATCTATCTAATCTTAATTTGTTTTGATCCTTCCCCTTAAATCCCCCCCCCCCCCACACACACACACACACCTTTCTTTTCCCTTTTTTTTTTTTTTTTTTTTTCCCATCATTATCTATCCACCATTACCACAACCATCACAAAGATATCATACCATCCTAATAAACTAGACACACAACCCTATCATATCACACACACACACCTCCCCTGACGCACCACCCCCCCCCCCCCCCCCCCCTCTTGTTTCCTCTCCCATAATCCCCCTGGCCTCATGTCATTTCCGCCTTCATGGAGAATTACGGATAAGTCATTTTTTCATTCCCTTTTTTTTTGTTTTTCGTAGTTTGTACTGTCCCACATGTTAAATGTGATTTATTTTTTCGCCTGATGAAGACCCAAGTGGTTGAAATGCATCGTGTCTTGTCTTGTGCTTTGTTTGTCAATGTCATTGGCGGTAAGTTCTAAAACTCTATTTTTGATCTCATATTGTGTAAGCTCCTCGGTGGAATAGTGGTTAGTATCCCCGTCTGTCACGCAGGAGATCGGGGTTTATTTCCCCGCCAGGGAGAACAGCATTTTTTTTCTCTTACATGGAAAAATTTCTACCACCATAAGTGGAGAAAGTGCAAAAGTGACTGATTTATATATATAATATATATATATTTTTTTTTTTTGGTACTACTGGGAGTACGTTTATATGCTTTGCATCTTGTTCTTATCTTCTCCGGTAAACCTTTTTGTCATTGGTCTTAGTAACAGCCTGTTGGGTCAAAGATGAAACCTTGGTCCTTCACTGCACTTGATATATGCTAAAAAAAAAAATTGGAAAGAAATCAGCATTTAGGCATCTCGTGCAACACAGAGCAATACGTCTATCGGGATACAGCAGAATACCGCACATCACAGAGCGATACCTTGCATTATAGTATCATATACCGCGCATCATAGAACGATACCTTGCATTATAGTATCATATACCGCACATCACAGAGCGATACCTTGCATTATAGTATCATATACCGCACATCATAGAGCGATACCTTACATTATAGTATCATATACCGCACATCATAGAACGATACCTTGCATTATAGTATCATGGGATGCTGGACGATACAGACATCCACTCTATCTGAGTGCAATAGATATAGTACATCACGGAGCAGTATATTATGGTACATTAGTATATGGTCTAAAACATAAAAAGATATTCTATTAGAGTAAATGAAAATACACTGTTCTAATGTCGTGTATGTTCATGATGTCAAAAGTGCAGTGAACACAGTACTGTGCAATGCAAAACAATAAGTACAGTGTATGACATGATACCCCATGTAGTTCAGGGCAATACAGTAGAATACACAGCCGCGCAATACGCCAAGTATGGGAGAATGTCATAAGGACTAGAACAATAAAATGACCGGACGTTCGAAGACAAGGCAAGACGGTAAAGATTTGTGACATGCTGAACAGTCCAGGAAACACAACGTTTTGCAGTGAATCACATATGAATACTCTCTACCATCCAATTTTCAGTCTGAAACAAAAACAAAGAGAGAGAGAGAGAGAGAGAGAGAGAGAGAGAGAGAGAGAGAGAGAGAGAGAGAGAGAGAGAGAGAGAGAGAGAGAGAGAGAGAGAGAGAGTTAAATCTTTGAAATGAAGAAAATAGGACGTTTTGCTCGAAGCAGCAAGAAAGAAATCTCACCATTTTGGCAGTTCTCCTGGCTATAGAAAATATACAGAGAGAGAGAGAGAGAGAGAGAGAGAAGAGAGAGAGAGAGAGAGAGAGAGAGAGAGAGAGAGAGAGAGAGAGAGAGAGAGAGAGAGTTAAATCTTTGAAATGAAGAAAATAGGACGTTTTGCTCGAAGCAGCAAGAAAGAAATCTCACCATTTTGGCAGTTCTCCTGGCTATAGAAATATACCTTTCTTCTTCTTCCTCTGAGGGAAGGAAAAGGTAATCGAATTTCTTGAAAGAAAAGAAAGTATTTATCCTTTTAAAGGTCTAGTCAAACATTTTCATTGTGATACAATATGATGCATAGCAACGAGACCAGTGCGTTTTACTGGAGTAAAGTGGAAAACAGTACAGTGCAGATCGGTTCATTATACAAAGCACAAGCGAATGCAGTACAACAAGGAGCCATACACTATTTAAGAGTACAAGATCATACATTACTAAGTTGGCAGTACACTGATGCAGAGTACAATAAATACAATTACGCAGAATTATGCTTTGTATCAGAGCATGATTGAATACCGTGTGGCAAATGCAGAGAAATGCATTGCTTGAGAGTGCACCAGAACATAGTACAAGTCATCACATCAGAGGATAATACAAAACAATTCAACACAGAGTATGTTCTGTGTTGTACGTATCCTATCGTATTCCAGCACAATGTATGGTCCAGTCTTTTTCACTGCATTAAGTCTTGTTTCCATGCACCCGGGCAAAGACATCCGTCAATCCGTCAAACCGTCACTTGCTGGAAAAACGGATTGCCGTATGAGGGGCTGTCTGTTTCCATGTTCACCGTTTACACCGCCAGCCTCTCTGTTCGTCAACTGGGAGGTGCAATAGATTTCCCGCCATATTTTCCTTTTTTGGTGGAAGCATGGCGCCAGTGCAATCAAGGGTGGTTCAACAGGGTGTTTTGGTGGAGGAAGAGATGCTTTTGTGTTTATTACTTCATCACCAACGGACAAAGAAAACCAAGTCCCGTCGCCCTCCTCAATTTTGGGTACATCCCTTGTGGAGGAAAAGAAGAGAGCAAGGAGCCTATCACAACTTGATTCAAGATCTTCTTTTGTTCGACACCAAATTTTATGAATACTTCCGGTTTACGAGGGAGCAATTTGCACAGCTGTTATACCTTGTGGAGGAGGAGTTGATGAGACAGCGCTTGACCAGAGAACCGATCTGTCCACGACAGAGGCTCGCTATCTGTGTGAGGTAAGGAGGTTAGACACTAATATTGTTTGTAACTCTTTATAATTATAGACTGAAATCCAAGAGAAAGGAAAGTATGCCGGGGGGTGGGGGTGGTGTGGTGATTACTTATTCTTTCTACTGTGTTTAAATAATTGGGCGTGACTATAAAAATCACCATTTCCCAAGATCATTCAAGACAACATTTAGGTTAAATAAACCCGGAGGCACATGTAAAACAAAACGTTAAACATTAAAGAAACAAAGCTATAATCCATCGTAGATCAAAACAAAACGAGTTAAATCAATGCAATGCCTATGAAGAAAGACGCTCAGCTTGCCTGAAAAAAAAATACAAAGAAAGTTTTTGTTTTGTTTTGTTTTCAGCTTTGAAGCGGCCTGCATGCAACCGAGGCACAAAAAATAAAGAAAGAAAAAAGGCATATATTTTAGTATGTGTCTAACTTTTGTCTTGATCATACTTTAAAGACAAAAGACATGTTTGGCTCGTGGAAACCGACTGGAAATCGTAAGAGTAGGAGGGCACTGTCAAGTAATCACTGAATGCGGGTCACCCATCCAAGAACTAACCCATCTCATTGCTGATCGCGGAAACTGCTCGGCCACCGTGCCCCCACCTTCTGAACGGATTTTATGGCGCTGATATCATTTGTAAAACACTTGCGTTTCTGTTGGATTTCAGTGTAGTTAGACCTAAACATGTCTGCTTACATTATGCCGCTACTAGAAAGTTGTGCGAGTTGGGAATGTTGCATGTTCCTGTGGGCCCCAAATAGGGTGTTTTGGAAGTCATACAATGCATTTACCTGGCTGTATGTTGTTGATAAGGGAAATGAGAAACAAGGATACTCAAAGCAGGAAACAAAACAAAAAAAAAAAACAGTAGGGTGAACGGAACTTTCTCTTTTAATTACAAACTTAACAAAGAAGAGGTCGAAGAAAACAAATTTAGCACAACGGTTTTGCTTCAGTTTCAATTCATAATTTGTTTGGCAGTTGTGCAGTTTCTGAGAAGTGTAGCTGTCACTGAAAGTAGACGTCACTGACAGGTCACTAGCGCGCATGGCCGCTCCGAGCATATCTGAGTCTTGCATTGGACCTTGCATTGGACTTTGCATTGGACCTTGTATTGTTGTCATGGTACTGCTTGGTTGACGCTGGCGGGGAAGCCAGTTGCGGAAGAAACACGGGCGGCGACGGCAGGGAATCACAGGCATCTGGTCTCCAGGATTCCCCTGCATTATGAAACAATTGCTGTATTTGGACACGAAGAACACTTTTGGTAGATTTGGTAATTTCCCCATACGGCGGGCACAGTCGTCAAAAATGGTTGATCTTCTTGCTCATAGGGATACTGCTGCTGTTGCGACTGTTTCGCCCTGTTCTCCTTCAGCAACTGCAGTATGCCTGCTTCGGTGGCGTCACACTCCTCAGTCGTCCGCTTTCCCCATCCATATGGGTGAAAGGCCGCTTTCGCCTTTTGGCACTGCTAATGGCTGACCTTGCGTCCGACCTGCAAAAATGAAGTCATTGTGATTACTGTGCAAACAAAACGTCATTGTGCCCTCCTGCACCCCCCCCCCCCCCCCCTTCCCCCACACCCTGACTGAATTGAAGTCACGTTTAAAATTTGGCTGTTTAAAGGCCTCCTTCAAGGTAAAATATCAATCAAGTGATTTGGAATTATGAATGGTTTGCCCTTTTTTTCAGATACCTAGCCACAGGTGAGAGCTTCAGGTCGCTTGCGTTCAGCTTCCGCATGGGAGTGACAACGATTGCAAAATCGTCTGGGAGGTGTGTCAGTTCTGTGGAGCCGACTATCCCCCATCTACCTGAATGCTGAGGCACAGACAGCGGAGGATTGGCAGCTCCTGGCGGCCAACTTTGAGCACGAGTGGAACTTTCCAAATTGTGTTGGCGCCTTACACGGCAAACATGTGGTCATGAAAGCGCCAGACAACTCGGGCTCACTCTTTTATAACTATAAAGGGGCTTTTTTCCATTGTGCTTTTGTCATTGGTTGATGCTAATTATCGCTTTGTTGTCATTGATGTCGGGTCGTTTGGGAAAAATTCGGATGGAGGGTGTTTGCTAACTTAAACTTGGGAAAGGCTGCAAAGAAATGAGTTGAGCCTCCCTCAAGACACTTGCCTGCCTGATGCAGCGCACCTTGGGCCTGTCCCCCATGTGATCGTGGGAGACGCGCCCTTTCCGTTGCACAAGCACATCATGAGGCCTTACCCAGGACGAGGGCGAACTACTCGAGAACGGCAATTCAATTACAGGCTGAGCCGCGCAAGACGCGTGTTGAAAATGCCTTTGGATTGCTGGCTGCAAGATGAAGGGCGTTTTTACAGCAAAATTGCTGTGCAGCCAGATTTCTGCACCAGGATTGTGAAGGCCTTCTGTTGCTTGCACAACATGTTGCAGACGGTCTCCACGCCTGCACAGCTCACGCAGTTGAACAATCAAGTTCGTGAAACCAGAAAGCAACGGCAAAAGAGCAAGCAGCCTGTGCTGCCCGAGGCTCTGCATAACCTAACTTGCATTGGGCACAGACCAGGGCAGGACGCTGCGCAGGTTAGGGAAGCATTCACACAGTATTCTGTAATGTGCACCCACTCCCATGGCAATTGCACAACGTTATGCGAGGGAATTTTGAATGACTCGTACAAGTATAGAAACTCACATAATGCTGTCTGTGGTTGGGATGCTTGCGGCAACACTCCCAGCGTCTTGCAGACTGTTGCTGGCGTCCGCGTTGTCCTCATTGTCCCTACTGTTGTCCCTGTTCTTTTCGCCGTTGTTGTCATCGCCGCCATGTTGGCTGTCAGTGTCGTCCTCGCCCTCAGTAACAGAGTCCTCTCCAGACGACTGTGTTGGGGGGGGGGGGGGGGGGGAGGTTTCCTTCGGTCCTGTCAACAACAGATTAAAATTACTGAAAGATTCATGAATAGATCACATTGAAGTGAAAGGCAAAAACGTTTTTATGCACATGTTTGAATGACATCAATGCATAGCTGTTACAAGACATTAAAATAAAAATGAAATGAAAATTGACTGAAAATAACTGTTTCTTTTATTTGCGACAGCAGGCGAGTTTAATATCTCTCTCTCTCTCTCTCTCTCTCCTTCTCTCTCTCTCTCTCTCTCTCTCCTCCTCTCTTCTCTCTCTCTCTCTCTCTCTCTCTTCAATGACATACATGTATGCATCACACACACATATCCATACACTCATAGTACCTGCGGGTGCCCAAGAACGGATCGAGGAAGGTCATCATATGGAAGAACTGCCCCGTCTTCACGATCTTTGCTTTCTGTCCACTTTTTTGTGTTCTATACTTCTTCCTTTTCTTGACGTACGCATCTCGTTTACCCACTCCACTCTTTCTTCCACTGCTTTGCTGAAAATGAATACACCGATAATATACATTAATTCGACTTTGGCGTTGAATAAGTCTTTGGGGCATATCGAGAGGTTTCATGACGTCACGAGAGGGCTTTAGCCCGCATGGGGTCATCTGTATATGCCCAGGGTTTTTTTATGCAAACACACAAACAACGCACACACACACACACACACACACACACACACACACACACACACACACACACACACACACACACACACACACCCCACATACACTTTTCATAAAATGACACAAACCTTCCTCTTTCGCCAAGAGATACAAACAAACACCAGTCACCCATACCATACATCTTGGTGATCCCCAAATTGACTGTCAACCTGTTCTTTTTTCCGCCCAAATTTTTGCCTACAAATCAAAACTTCCAGTCACTGGGGCCCATTTTCCTTTCTTCATGATGGACTCCAAATATGAGTTTTTGGATATCTCTCGCGGCCGTCCGTTTCGTCGGGTGAACATAAACAACGTTCGCCTTCACATAACCAATAAAGTTCTCTACGACAACTGGGCGTCGTATTTTCCTTTCTTGATGTTAAATTGCGGATTTGACGGGTTTAGGGACGGTTTGCCTCCCAGAAAAACTCCCATGGGACGGCAAACCGTGGCGGAAAAAAAAGAGAACGTCACCAATGCCCGGACATGTAAAACGTACAGAAAACGGATGCAACGACATGACAACGAAAACCATGGGAACAAGTCGGTGCAGTCATTACTTCGTAGTGCCGGTTTTGCCAATTTGCGTAGGCCGGATGCGGTTTGTCACAAAAACATTTCATAAATGCAAGAAACAATACAGTTATCACACATGCCGCAAAAATTTTTGAAGCAGACTCCTATCAAGAAAAAAGCATTCACATGAAACTGTAAATGCAGACAACACAGACAGGATAAGGAGACCAGACAACAGAGGACAATCTATAGGCAAAAAGAAGAGACAGAGGACGCAGTAATGAGAGAGTAAGAGACACAGAAGGGCAGACAAGACAGTTTCAGCACAGTGCAACGCAAGCTTTACACAGGACGCATCGAGACGGCAGTTACGGAAAGCAAGGCAAAGAAAGAATGCGGAGAGAAACAGAGAAAAAGAGAAGAGAGACAAACAAAGAGTGAAGTAGACGAGACAGACGACACAAAAAAGGACAAGAAAGTCGGAGAAAGACCCATCCTCAGGCAAGCAACAGTCAAAACATAACTGCACAGACTCCCGGAACCGAAGGGGACGGACGACCAACGTAAAACTGAAACATAAGTATTTTTATCCCTGCTTTTTTCAATGGCAAAGATCCTGACCTTAAGAATCTGAAGAAAAAAAAAGAAAGAAAAGGGAAAACTGCCTAGGGGTTCAACGTTTAAAAACTGAAATTCAAAGGTCAAAAAGCAGTTTATTTAGAACCAACCCCTGTCTGCAACAAATTAAAACAACATGAAATTTGCAGTTAAGTTCATGGTGCAAAGGTGTCATTGGAAGAACAATGCATTTACCTGGCTGTATGTTGTTGATAAGGTATGAGAAGAAACAAGGATACTCAAGCAGGAAACAAAAAAAAAACAAAAAAAAACAGTAGGGTGGAACTGGAACTTTCTCTTTTAATTATTGGCTATTGACAATCTTTCAATGGCAAAGACTTCCAGACCTGTAGGTATCTGAAGAAAATATTTAGAGAGAAAGGGATCTGCGGGCTGGCTTAACTTTTAGAAAACTGAAATTTAAATGGACAGAAAAGCAGAGATTTCAGATACCCCCCCCCCCCCCCCCCCTGCAGAAACAATTAAATCAACTGCCATTGTGATAGTACTATCTGTAGTTATAAGGTAGCAGTTGTCATACAAGAAAGATTTTCCTTCTGCAAGATGTAGTTAGTATGGCAACATCAGCAGCAAAAAGAAGAGCCTAAATACATCTTCAGCTCAGCCAAACTCAAGACGCAAGAAGCATGAACAAAAATGCCCTCCAGCCAATCTGAAAGACACTCACCATCAAAGCTCCTTTTAACGATAGTTGTCGCAGTC
This sequence comes from Conus ventricosus, assembly GCA_018398815.1. Classification (NCBI taxonomy): domain Eukaryota; kingdom Metazoa; phylum Mollusca; class Gastropoda; order Neogastropoda; family Conidae; genus Conus; species Conus ventricosus. The sequence continues at coordinate 9,733,610 of CM031597.1, forward strand.
CTCCCAGAGGTGGAATTTTGAAGGGATGCTGACAAATTGAATTACGGTAGCCTCACATGCATGGATGGTAACTGCCAGACTGTGGGTGGAGATCACCAAGGACAGAGAACAGAACAAATAGACTGGTAAAACACAGCAGAGGGAGAAGAAGAAGAAAAAAACATTCAGAATGTTGGAGAGGAGAGGTAAGAAGAAATGTCGAGAAGGATTTGGTCTAAGAAACCCAATACGAATAAAGGTCTCACACACACACACACACACACACACACACACACACACACACACACACACACACACACACACACACACACACACACACAACACACACACAAAACACACACAAAGAGACATATCAACTGATGTCAAGATGGGGACAGAAAGCGAATGACGAAACAGACTTTCCCTGCTCTACTGATGTCACAAAGATTACTGTGGCTGTCTACGTCCAGACCACTGAAAGTAATCCGTAGATTGTCTTTATTGAGGATTATGGGAGAAAAAAGCTGTAGTGGATTAGTGTGTGGGAGGTGCCCCATTGTGTAACACATTTGTCTAGGAAACGAGACAGTTTGGGGTCCATAATTCCAGCTTTGCACAAGAAGATTTGTCCCCCCCCCCCCCCCCCACTGTATAATGAATATTTAAATATGGTCTGAGTGCTAGCCTTCTGGATCAGGTGTTACACTTAGTGTACTGTACAACACAGAGTGGTACATTGCACCATCATGCAATGGGATACAATTAATGCAGAGCACATAGTACATGATAGTACAACAGAATGCACTATGCACAGAACAGTGTATTGTGTCAGACTACAATAGCATACAACACACAGTAATGTGTTGTATTAAACTAAAATGGAGGTACCAAATATACTTGCGAAAACTTCTTTATGCAGACATGAAAGCAAATGTGGATGAATATGACATAAAACAATGCACCAAACTGACTATCTTTACAACAGTAATCATTATATCGCTATGAAATGTGGACAATGTACAGAAAACAATAAAACGCTCGACCTGTTTCCTCTCTCATCCTACACAGCTTCATGGGCATCTTCTGAGAGGACAGTGCTTCAATACCGAAGTGCATTCTGAAACAACTTGAATGGTATCAAAGTAATATCACGAAGGCTCAGTTCCATTGGATTGGAAGAAGTCTTTGAGAACGAAACGCGTCTTCCACAGCCTGTCGCCTTTTCAGAGTTGAAATGCAGCAAAACGAACTGTGATCAGTCATTCAAAAGATTTCGTTTCTTTCTTTCTTTCTGCGTACGCAGGTTGATACTCCTGCGGACACTGCCTGTATAGACAGGCAGTGGAGTGTTGTATGTATGACCATTTTTATTCCCGCCATTAAAACAGCCATACTCCATCTTCGGGGAAGGTGCATGCTACGTGAAACGTGTCATCCATACAACGGCTAAACTGGCCTTCTCTTCCGAAAGTTGGTGATGGGATTTTAGAACGAAACACGTCTTCCATAGCCAGTCGCCTTCTCAGAGTTGAAATGCAGCAAAACGAACTGTGATCAGTCACTCCAAAGATTCAGGTATGGCCTGCAGGAATCCATAGGAGCCTGTGGTGTTCCTCTGATGGAGACTGGAGACATTTGCCACTTACCGCAGCGCCTCCGGACTTGCTGTCCACAAGAGAGGGTATTCCACAGGTCTTGGGGAGAGGCGTTTTTAAGTTCTGGACCAGGTCTGCAAGCAGAGGACGAATAATCTAGCCTCTGTTGTTGCACACCCACAATACAACCGTATTGGGTTCAGCCATCTCACAAGCATTGTCACTTCGCTTCCGATGGTTGTTGTTGCAAGTGTGCTGTTTGCGGTGACTGTGGAGTGTTTACTTTGTGTGTGCAGCTGTGGGTACCAACACTGTGTGACTGGTCAAGGCATGACGTTGACATATCCTCTTTCCTCCAAGGTACTGTTTTTTGTTGTTGTTTTTTTGTTCGTTTCCGATTGTCAGTGCAAGTGTACTGTTTGCAATGACTGTTCAGCGCATATTTTTGGTGTGTGACTGTGGGAACCAACATTGTGTGAAATTGTCAAGACGTGACGCTGACATTTGCTCCTTTCTCCCAGGTACAGTTCATTTCCTTTTGCTGTTCGCCTGGCCCTGTTTTCTTATTTTGAATAACCACCATGTTCCATCACCTGCTACGCGCACGTGCACTCCTGTCTACCCCGCGTGACGATGTGGTTAATCATGTCACTGCTCTGTCATCTAACGGAACCTTCTCCACGGGAACAGCAAGAGTCGCATCGTGTACTCCTACACTAGAAATCAGCTAATTGCGTGGGCTCTACCAGTACAGGCAATCTTGACCCTCAGCGTGTTGTTCACATGACAATGCTTCACAGCAGTTGCAGCCTGCCCTGTCGTCGCTGGTGCCGTGGTGGCACGCGCAGACGTCACGCTATCAGCATCTGAATTCAGGACTCAGCTCAATGACCGTTCCTCTGTGAACTCTGTCCCTCACCCACCTCCATTCCTTATCTGATAATACCCACCCAACGAATGACCGGTCTACGGCTTCTGTACGATTAGTATCTTGATGTTCAGGCCTGGTCACTAAGTGAATGTATCATTCCTGTTTTATGGAAAAATGCCACTGTATGTCCTGTTCCCAAAAAACGCAACCCAAGCTGTTTAAATGATTACCGACCAGTTGCCCTCACATCTGTTGCAATGAAATGTCTTGAACGAATTGTCCTCTATTCTGTTTTAAAAGATGCCACACAGTACCAAGACCCGTTTCAGTTCGCATACAAACAGAACAGATCAACAGATGATGCCACACTCACACTTCTCCGTCATGCGTTTTCACACCTCGAAAAACCTGCCTCCTTTGTACGCATTCTTTATATTGATTTCTCATCAGCATTCAACACCGTACAACCACATCTGATGGCAAAGAAACTCATTAACATGAATGCGTGTAACAAGCTCATTCTTTGGATAATAGATTTTCTAACAAAGAGGACACAGTCTGTGCGATATCAGAGTGTTGTTTCGTCTTCCAGAGTCATTTCAACTGGCGCACCTCAGGGTACTGTTTTATCTCCAGTGCTTTTTACTCTGTACACAAATGATTGTTCAGGAAGTGATTCAACTTTGACATTAATTATTCAGATGACTCAGCACTTGATGATCTTTCCAACTCTGACTCTGTTTCCTTCAAGGAGGTTCAAAGATTTGTTGACTGGTACAATCACAACTATCTTGATCTGAATGTAACAAAAACGAAAGAAATGTTGATTGATTTTAGAAAGAATCCAAAAGTTGTACCACCGCTTTTTATCAAAGGTGCTGAAGTAGAACGTGTTGAATCATACAAATATTTAGGAACTTTTATAGATAATAAGCTGAATTTTAAATCCCATGTTGATTATGTCCACAAAAAATGTCAAACCAGATTATATTGTCTTCGCAATACTGACATTCTTCGGACATTTTATTCATGCTTCTTGGAGTCTGTTTTAACTTTCTCATTTATGTGTTAGTATGGTGGGCTGACTGTGAAGAGTAGGAATGTGCTTGAGAAAGTGGTGAACGTGGGAGGAAAAATTGTTGGTGGGAGACAAAAAAAGTCTGAAGTGCCGTGTTGTTTGTAAAGCAAAGGAGATTGCGTGTGACCAGACCCACGTTCTTGCACGTCAGTATGACCTTCTTCAGTCAGGACGAAGATATTGATCAGTTAAATGCAGAAGTGTCAGATTTAAACAAAGTTTTATTCCCCTGTCCATGGATTTTCTTATCAGAGGTGATGTTTAATTGCTTTTTAGCTATGGATTATTGTTACATTTTGTTTTATAAAGATTCATAATTTAAGCTCAGATTGAGCATACTGTTGCATTTAGATAACAAATAGTTGTGTTATTTTAGTTTAAAATCTCATCTTAGAATTTATTGTCAAATGCGTTGTAGGAATGTAATTTTATATAGTATTATTCTTATATTATACAGTCACCTTAAAATCGAAATTGTTTTATATGAATGTATGCTATATGTGACAAAATGGGTGATGTGACAAAATCATTGTTTATTTGCTGTGAATGTGTGTGACCACAAACCAATTTCTCGAACTGAGATAATAAAGTTTACTTGACTTGACTTGACTTGACTTGAGGCCCTAGGCACTAGAAAGAAAAAGCGTAAGGTTTTGGCTACTTTATGATAACGACGCTGGCATTTTGGCCGGTTCATAGATCATCTTCATTC
>CM031597.1:9750344-9752844 GCA_018398815.1 Conus ventricosus
AAACAGTGTCTGATGACGCTGAAATGGTAGCATGGAATAAGCACACACACTTTCCGAATGGGTGTGTGATAGTAGCACGGGATTAGACGACTCAGCACTTTGTTAGTGTTACGCAGCGGCAGCATGGAACAAACACAGCCGCTTTCAGAGTGGTTTGAAGTTGTGGCCTGAGAGTAAGTCTGGGATGTTCTGGAATAGCCCATGAAATAGACAGAGACAAAGCTGTCAATACTTTTGGAACGACATCGTGAAAGAAAGGAACCTTTTTTCTGTGGAATAGTTCAAGCCTTAGACATGACATGGCTTGCATTCGGACACATTATGGAAGGAAGTAAAAAAGAAATCGGCCATGCCAAACTGGACACACCGTAGCACTGTCGTCATCATTCTCAAATCATCAGTAAGAAAATCAAACTCTGCGATCCTTCCCACACCGCTCATGTGTTGACCAAAAGTTTAGGGTCCCTGCCTCGTCAATCTGTCATTTGTCCATGGCAACATCGTGAGATTCAGCCAGTTCATGGGGACTGTCTGTGGATTAAGGTGTTTGGTATCTTCTGCGAGAGAATGACACACATGAGCGTCAGCTCTCAGATTCAGGAAAGTTTGTTTTCAATGAGAAGCGTAGTGGGCAGTGTCCTGCCCATGTGTTATCAGAGCAGGCATTGCTAAACGTTACCAAAATGACTCGCCAGCAGTGCAGATGGGTCTCACTTCAGCGACTGGACACTCTAAGCTTTTCGTAAATTGTCGGCGCTTTGACTGATTCACGAGTCTGGGCTTGGCTGTGTGTATGTGGCCAGAATGATCAATGAAGGTGCAGTTTGCGCAGTTCTACACATTGCACTAAAAAGATACTTCCGGGACATGCGCACCGGAGCCTCGAGAGGTAAACAACCATTACCGAGACTGGGGCCTGCCGGCTTGCAGAACCCCAGTTTATCAGTTATCAGTATTTAATGACGTTAGCACCACACAGACATTACGTCTGGCAATGAGGTATGTGCACCACACAGACATTACGTCTGGCACGAGGTACGTACAAAAATCAAACCAGATATGGCATCGTCCTCCCGCTCCCATCGCAATTTCTGTCACGCCTGTCCAACCGTTCGATCCGCATGGGGACTCGACAGCCGTTTACCAAAGATGGGAAAGATGGGTTTGCAGTTTCGAAGTTGTTGCCGCTGCATCTGCTTGCAACAACCAAGAGCAAAAACCACAGTTGCTCTTATTTTGCGGGAATGGAAACGCTAGATATTTTCTTCACATTCAGTCCATTACCCGCAACATATGATGACGCAAAAAAAAGCGCTCACAATCATTTCAAGCCGGCATTGAACATTCTGTATCAACGTCATTTGTTTCGTCAAGCCGAACAAGAAGAGGGTGAAAGCATGTCACAATACGTTGTCTGTTTGCGCAGCTTTCCAAAGACTGTGATTTTGGAGCAAACGTAAATGACTTTATCAGAGATCAAATCATTGACAAATGTCATTCAACGCAGCTGTCAACGAAACTCGTAGCAGAAAAAATCTAACTCTTTAAAAATGTTTTGAGCTAGCTGCCGCTAAAGAACTCTCAGAAAAACAAAAAAAACAAGCATCAGCTATTGCTGACACTGAAAAGGCTTTTGCTGCTTTTTCATTGCGTCAGTCTGAACACAAATACACAAAGCCAACACCTGATCACACACACACACACACACACACACACACACACACACACACACCACACACACACACACACACACACACACACACACACACACATACTCACACACGCACACACACGCACGCACACACACACTCACAAACACACACATACACCACACACACACACACACACACACACACACACACAACACACACACAGAGAAAAGCACACACACACACACACACACACACACACACACACACACACACACACACGCACGCACGCACACACGCACGCACTCACGCACACGCACACACACACCACACACACACACACACACACACACACACACACGTACAACTCATTAAAGAACAAAATCAGAAAAAAATGAACAAAGTGGAAGCACTAAAATAACGTTTATCTGTTGTCTCCAGACGATCGCCTTGCTGACTCCTTTTCAGAGCCAACGAAATCACCCATCACTCGCTGGTTCTACGTTCACGATTGCTCATATGAATTGCGTATCACTCGTTGACACAAAACAATTTATATCAAGACATTTTCTTTTTGGCATTCATGCACACACACACACACACACAGACACACACACACACACACACACACACACACACACACACACACACACACACACACACACTACGCCATGCAAACATACAAACACGCACACATACATCCAGAGAGAGAGAGAGAGAGAGAGGAGAGAGAGAGAGAGAGAGGAGGAGAGAGAGAGAGAGAGACTGACGGACAGACAGACACACACACACACAGAGGGAGAAAGACAGAGGGTGTGTGTGGTGGATAGATACACAGGTGCACCATGTCG
>CM031597.1:9761864-9773178 GCA_018398815.1 Conus ventricosus
TTTTTTCACAGTAAGTGGGAATTAGAAGATTCTAAGGCTTGAATCCTTTACTGTCATAGGGCATCACTGTTCTGTCTTTTTCTTTCACATAGGCCTATAGCCTCACATCACTTTTCTGTCTGTTTTATTTCATCATAGGCCTATAGCCTCACATCACTGTTCTGTCTGTTTTCTTTCATCATAGGCCTATAGCCTCACATCACTGTTCTGTCTGTTTTCTTTCATCATAGGCCTATAGCCTCACATCACTGTTCTGTCTGTTTTCTTTCATCATAGGCCTATAGCCTCACATCACTGTTCTGTCTGTTTTTTTCATCATAGCCTATAGCCTCACATCACTGTTCTGTCTGTTTTCTTTCATCATAGGCCTATAGCCTCACATCACTGTTCTGTCTGTTTTCTTTCATCATAGGCCTATAGCCTCACATCACTGTTCTGTCTGTTTTCTTTCATCATAGGCCTATAGCCTCACATCACTGTTCTGTCTGTTTTCTTTCATCATAGGCCTATAGCCTCACATCACTGTTCTGTCTGTTTTCTTTCATCATAGCCTATAGCCTCACATCACTGTTCTGTCTGTTTTCTTTCATCATAGGCCTATAGCCTCACATCACTGTTCTGTCTGTTTTCTTTCATCATAGGCCTATAGCCTCACATCACTGTTCTGTCTGTTTTCCTTCATCATAGGCCTATAGCCTCACATCACTGTTCTGTCTGTTTTCTTTCATCATAGGCCTATAGCCTCACATCACTGTTCTGTCTGTTTTCTTTCATCATAGGCCTATAGCCTCACATCACTGTTCTGTCTGTTTTCTTTCATCATAGGCCTATAGCATGGAGAGGGATGGGCTCCGCCATGCGTCACTGCCCAAGACACACCCATGAGAATGACAACCAAAGATGATTCCATACCGCTCGGTCGTCGCCCGGGACAACAAGGACCGTCTCTTCCGTCGACGGTCATCAGGGCGGAAGTGGAAAATATGCTACTGGTGGACCAAAAAGCATCCGTGCCAGGGATAACATCATAATCGGCACATGGAATGTCAACACACTTAATGGCGCTGGAAGACTGGAACAACTGGAACATGAAATGAAGAGATATCGTTGGAACATCCTAGGGTTGTGCGAAGTACGCTGGAAAAATTTCGGAGAGATGAACACCCCAGAAGGCCACAAATTCTACTACAGTGGCAGGAAGATTATCATGAACACGGGGTAGGGTTTCTAGTCAACAAGAACACAATCAATAGTGTAATGGCTTGCAGACCGGTCTCAAGCCGAATCATGACCTTACGTTTGAGGGCAAAACCATTCAACATCACCATCCTACAGGGTTATGCCCCACATTCGGCTAAAAGCGACGAAGAAGTCGAAGAATTCTATGGCCAGGTACAGGAAGCGCTCGACGAATACCCAAAAAAGATATTATAGTGGTACAAGGTGACTGGAATGCTAAGATCGGAAAAGACTTGTGCAAAGACTGGAAAGACACATGGACCCTATTGTAACACCCTAACAAATGAGAGAGGACTGAGACTCCTGGATTTGCAAAGTCAAACAACCTGAAGATAACGAACACCTTCGGTCCACACAAGATGTCCAGGAGAATAACATGGCATAGTCCTGGAGGATTGTATCACAATCAAATCGATTACATCATGGTAAAACAACGCTTCCAATCGGTGTCAACATGCCAGAACCAGAAGCTTCCCTGGAGCAGACATTGGAAGCGACCACGAAATGGTCCTCATGACATTCGCACTCCGCCTCAAAAACAACAAAAAGAAAGGAAACATCAGGTTAAAGTTCAATCTGGAGAAACTAAAAGACCCTAACATAAAGGAAGCATTTCAAGCAAATATTGGAGGAAAATTTGCACCTCTACTTGTCCTGGCAAACGAAGACATCAACATAGAATCCTTCACCGACTCCTTCAACAAAGCTGTCACAGAAACAGCAGCAGAAGTGCTTGGTAAACATCGGCCGAAGAAGAATCCATGGGTCACCGACGAAATTCTGGAACTTTGTGATAAACGTCGGGAATTGAAAAACAAAAAGAACAACCCAGAAGGAAAAAGAGAGTACAATGATGTTAACAAGAAGGTTAAAACTGAGATGAAGGCAGCAATGGAAACTTGGATTGACAACCAATGCCAAGAGATTGATAATAATCTGAAAAACAACAACAGCAAAGCAGCCTACAAAATTGTCAAGGACCTAACGGAAAGAAACAAGCCAAGACAACAACGATCCATGACAAAAACGGTAAATGTCTCAACGATGATGAAAAGATACTACAACGATGGACAGAATACTGTTCTGAGCTTTACTCGCACAACGCTGAGGGAAATTCATCAATCCTTGTCGCGCCGGAACCAACAAATAACAGCAAGGATAATATAACACGTGATGAAATCACTAGAGCCTTATCATCAATGAAAGCAGGAAAATCGCCCGGTGTTGACAACATACCGGCAGAATTGATCGAGGCAGGAGGTGATCCAATGGTGGACATGTTACTTGCAATATGCAACAGAATCTGGGAAACCGGGGAATGGCCTACTCCCTGGACGCAGTCACTTATCATCACGCTACCAAAGAAAGGCAACCTACAGCAATGCCAAAATTATCGCACGATTAGCCTCATCAGCCACCCAAGCAAAGTTATGCTGAAAGTAATCCTGAATAGACTGAACCCACAAGCAGAAAAGATCATCGCTGAAGAACAAGCGGGGTTCAGGCCAGGACGAAGTACCATAGAGCAGATATTCAACCTAAGAATACTGTGTGAGAAGTACAACCAACACCAACAACATCTGTACCACGTATTCATAGACTTCAAGAAGGCCTTCGACCGAGTGTGGCACGAAGCACTATGGGCAACAATGAAACTCTTCAACATCAATGCCAACCTCATCAGAACTATGAAAGCCTCTACAATAAAGCCACCAGTGCCGTTTTCTTCGGTAACAACATAGGCGAGTGGTTCCGAACTACCGTTGGAGTGCGACAGGGCTGTCTACTCTCCCCCACACTTTTCAATGTCTTCCTTGAGAGAATTATGACCGATGCGCTAGAAACCATGAAGGAACTGTAAACATTGGAGGAGAACCATCACCAACCTCCGTTTTGCCGACGACATAGATGGACTAGCTGGAAACGAACAAGAGCTAGTGCACCTGATCAACAGACTCAACAACACCTCTGCTGATTATGGCATGGAAATAAGTGCGGAAAAGACAAAGTCATGACTAACAACCCAATCGGCTTTACCCAAGACATAACCATCAACAACAAAAAGCTTGAGCCAGTCAACACATTTAAGTACTTGGGGGCAACAATCTCAGATGAAGGATCAAGACCTGAAATCATCTCAAGAGTCGCTCAGACCACAGCTACGCTATCTAAGCTAACGCCTCTTTGGAGAAATAAAAACATCTCCATCAGCTCAAAGATTAGACTGATGCGATCCTTAGTCATGCGATATTCTTATATGCTTGTGAGTCATGGACGTTGAAATCAGACCTTGAGAAAAAGATCCAAACAATGGAAATGAGGTGCTTCAGACGACTCCTTGGCATCTCATACAGAGATCACATCAGCAATGTGGAAGTTAAAAAGCGCATCGAGAATGAAATTGGTCCATATGTCGATCTCCTAACCTCAGTAAAAAGATGCAAACAGAAATGGTATGGACACATCACACGATCAACAGGCCTTGCCAAGACAATCATGCAGGGCACAGTACCAGGACAAAGGCGAAGAGGTCGACAAAGGAAAAGATGGGAGGATAACATCACGGAATGGACAGGCCTGCGGCTGAGAAATACATTGCGGAGGGCAGAGAACAGAGAGGAATGGAGAAGGATGGTTGTCACTGCTTCAGGGTGCCCCCACGGACCGACGTCTAAGGGACCAAGTCAAGTCAAGTCAAGGCCTATAGCCTCACATCACTGTTCTGTCTGTTTTCTTTCATCATAGGCCTATAGCCTCACATCAGTGTTCTTTTGGTTTTAACATGTGTGGATCCAGACATCATGCTGCGAACAACAAAAAAAGAACGGTTAATATCATCAGAAAATTGAGGTGGGGAGGAGTGGGGTGAGGTGATCCTTTGGAGAAGTCGGTAAAGTAGTTACTGCTATAAAGAAAACACGGAAACAACTGTGACACTCAGAGGACATTGAAAAAATATATTTGTTTTTTAGAAAAACAGATACAATTGCGAAACAAATTGACCACAGGTAATTATCATAGTTTTAACGTGTTATCCTGACATATGCACGTGAACTGGTAGGCTATTACTGGTATAAAGCTGGACAAGGGAGTTAAAAAAAAAAACAGGGAAAATAGTTGTGATTTTTATAGATAATAGCAATAATAGGGGTTTCAAAGTGGGGTGACGACAGGCCGAAATTGAAACCAATTTTTGAGAATTATTCTTAAAAATGTTAACAGCAATAATAGCTTCTTTTTTCCATATCATTGCCCTTCTCCGTAATGTTTTCCTGTTTTCCTCGACACAGTAGACACCAGCTGAGATCCATAGGGATGGTAGGGATGATGCCAACTGTTAGCCCTAGCGTCGCTAGCGAACCGCCAAGAAAAACGTGGACAAACGAGTTGCAAGACAAGACACGACGCGTTTCGACGTCTTAGGTCTTCTTCAGGCAAGGCACAAACAAATAGAACAATGAAAATGAAAATGAACGAGTCCTATTTGTTTGTGTCCACTGTCTCTTGGCAGTTCTCTAACATTTATTTAAGATTCGTTTAGATTCCGCCTGCAGTCGTCTCACTTGGCAACTAGACCTATCATCGTTGTTTCCTTGAAGTACGATAACTGTTTTCCTCGGAAAAGCAGGTAAAACGCTTGTAATTGCCGTAGAGAAACCATTGATTATGGCTGTGTACCCTAATATCACTGGTCTGAATGACAGTGACTTTTCTTTTGTTACTTTTAAAACGAAAAAAAACAACAGTTGTGATCCTTATATGTCTTGCAAATATAATTAGTCCGTGTTATGTTTATTTTCAACAAGCATAATGTCTGTTTTTCCCACGGGAAAACAGCTATTATCAGCTTGTGGAGCTCACGCTCCCATGCGCTCGTCCCCACGAGACCAAGGTCACTATAGCTTACCTTGATGAGAAAGAAAGGCGTCCAAGACCCCCTCCACCGGTCAGACAAATCTGATTTGGCCTCATTAGAGTTTTGGTTGTTCCAGGTGCTGAAGTGAACCTGGCTGAACGGAACGCCTACGAGTGCAGGACCTGTCAAGCGATTTCAGAGCTCAACGCCTTGTTTCGTTGGAGTACCGAAACATATTTTGAACCGCGGCTGAGGCGCCTTCGACTAGCGTGGCTTGCGAAAGAGAGTACTTTAAATGTATGTGAAAGGTGCAGCTAAATGTTGCTAAAGAGAGAGAGAGAGAGAGAGAGAGAGAGAGAGAGAGAGAGAGAGATTTTAATGTCAGGCCTCTGGCCCATAACATGAAACCAACAGCACAGCAGGAATCATTTAGATTGAATGTACTGCTTCCATATGCTAAACGCTTTGTAAACAAAATTAGATGACCGTAGGACAATACCATCGTTTGTACTTGACATAAGTAGGCCGAATTTAAACATACATGACTTACGGAAGTACTTGGGCTGATAACTTCGTTTCATATTTCGTGGTCCATAGGATATAAAATTACAACATGTTTATTCAGTTTTTGTGTGTGTTAGAGAAGAGAGAGAGAGAGAGAGAGAGAGAGAGAGAGAGAGAGAGAGAGAGAGAGAGAGAGAGAGAGAGAGAGAGAGAGAGAGCAGGTATCTAATCCAACTTCTTATCCGTACAGATCCCATTAATCAACAATACACACACTACGAACACTTGTCATAATATCTTAAAATACGGAAAATGAAATTCTATCCATCCACAGATTTCTTGTGATTAGTTTTCAACAAACTAGCAGCAGAACCATTCCCACTTCAGTAGAATCCTTCACGGAATAATTACACTCTATTCACATCTACAAGCGATTCAAGCTCTTTTCTGAAATATGACAGCATATACGCATGTTTGGGTGACCCTCGCCACTAGACAGTCAGACGGCTTTTTGGAAGGCCTTTGTGTTCTTTGCATAGACTTACTTACTTACTCTAGGCCCAAAGCTCAAGGGTGAGCATAAGCCATCGACAATCACCCGCCATCGCACTCGGTCCTGGGCTGTCGCGGAATCCTGTCCAGTTGTCCCTGCCTGTTTATCTCCTGCCTCAGTGTCTCGCCTCCAGCTGCTGCGAGGTACGGGCCTCTCTTCATCCTTTTCCCTGCGGATCCATGTCAGGCTTGGCGTGTGTGAGCTGGAAATGCTGGCTTCCGGAAGTGTGTCCAATCCAGCCACTGCCTCCACAGAATCTGCTTTGCCACTGGTTCCTGTCCTGCAGGCTTCCATAGAAGGAGTATTATTATTATTGGTCGCACTGAGCATCGACCACACACTTGTCAAAGAGCACTTTCTTCCTGAATGTTGCTGAGTATGAAAGACCCCGAATGAATGAAGCATTGTCAGCATATTGCCCTTTGAGAACATCGAAGAGATTGTCGCTGAGTGAGAGTGCATCGAGAAGCGATAGCTGCGTACCCACCGCGTCTCGAACCAAACAATCACATATATGAGCCTCAGGATCCAAAAAAAGTGTGGTGTGTGAGATGAGTGTGAGTGGGTGTGTAGTGTGTGTGTGTGTGTGTGTGTTTGTGTCGTGTTAAATGCAAAAGCGCAGCCACTATGGCCCATGTAATACCATCGAGAGAGAGGAAGAGAGAGAGAGAGAGAGAGAGAAGAGAGAAGAGAGAGAGAGAGAGAGAAAAAGAGAGAGAGAGAGAGAAGAGAGAGAGAGATAGAGAGAGAGAGAGAGTATAAAAAAGACACATACACGCATAGATAGATAATAGATAGATGAATAGATAGATAGATAGATCGATAGATCGATAGAGAGATAGATGATAGATAGAGTGATAGATGTTATCGATCGATAGATCGATAGTATATATAGATTGAGAGATAATATATAGATGTGTGTTTGTGTGTGGTGTGTGTGTGTGTGTGTGTGTGGTATGGTGTGTGTGTGTGTGTGTGTGTGTGTGTGTGGAGAGAGAGAGAGAGAGGAGCGAGAAAGAGAGAAAGAGAGAGAGAGAGAGAGAGAGAGAGAGAGAGAGAGAGAGAGGTTGTTGTCTTATTGTTGAATCCTTTCGTATTTCTTCTCGAACGATCTCTGTTTTTCATTGCCCATGAGAAGGAACTCTCGTCACATAATCCTACACTCATGCGCTTAATGCAGACCGCCTCCTCAGGACCGAAAGAAACTGTTTGTATTTTGTAATGTTCCGTTGTATTAGATTTATCCTGTATGTCTGCTGAACTACTCTGAATTGTTTCTCTTTCGGTCTACAATTGGGGGGGGGGGGGTGGGGGGGGGGGGTGGGGGGGGGTGGGGGGGGGGGGGGGGGGTGGGGGGGGGGGGGGGAGGGTCCTATAAAATAGTGCTCTGTATAAATCCTGCCTGCACTAAATCATTAACTTCACGGAATACAATTTTCGCAACTCGCCATGTTTGGCACTGTCCACAATTTATTATTTTCTTTCGTAAAAATGGGAAAGAAAAACAACAACAAAAAACAAAAAAAACAAAACAAATAAACGACCCAAAAAACAAGGACTCTTCCGAATTAGCTAAGGTATGATGGCGTATAAGCCAAATTCCGCCGCAGCGAACTTTGTTAATTTCTTGCCCAAACATTGAACTGAATCAACAAATTAGAGGCTTTTTGTGGTTACTTGATCAGTATTCCTTCTTACTGCCTTAGTGACTGTAGGGCAGATGAATCTACTGGTAGCAGCTGCTATAATTAGAATACACGAGGTTTTCAAAAATGTCATAAGATTATTATAAACACAGCAATGGCTAGAAATTATCTTATACATTAACGTTATTATTCTTTTTAAGAACAAGTAAGAAAAAAGTCATATCGTTAAAGCTGAACCGTCCCAATGGCCAACAAACACAACTATGTTTAAACAGTTTACATACAAGATGGACGTTCTTCGACAAGCATATACATAATCGTAACTGTAAAAGATATAAGCTCAGCTATTTGATATATTCTTACAGTTACCCGTAACGACTGTTTGACTTGTTTTTTAGAAGATAATGGATGTGGCATTACTCAACCCCACATATGGTTTCGCGAAGATGCAACGGATGCCGCCTCAACACTGAGTAATCTTTTTGAAAGCTGATGTAAAGGGGCCGATGGATAATAGTTGGAGCATTGTGCATGTGAGTTGACGGGTCATGAAGTGCACTACATGTGATCGGATTTTTTTTCTCAGCTAGAAAACTCTGTCCTCCAGTCCGGCAGAACGCCTGCACTAGATTCAGATCAGGGAATGCAGAAAAGCGGTTGAAGGAAGGGTAATGGACCCCAGACACGGTGGAGCTCTCCAGGTTGCTGCCCAAAACAGCCAAAATTTGCTATGGGAATTCTATTCAACTTTAACCAGTGTCCCCCCCCCACACACACACACAGCACACACACACACACACACACACAACACACACACACACACACACACAAACACACACATTATCTCTCTCTCTTCCTGTCTCATTCACACACACACACACATACACACGCACACACACACACGCACGCGCACGCGCCCATACACACACACACACACACACACACACACACACACCACACACACACACACACACACACACACACACACACACATATACACACACACACACACACACTTTTTCTTAGTTTACTTCGCTTTCAAACGCTCAGTGTTTAACTCTATCTCTCTCCCTCCACCTCTCTCTCTCTCTCTCTCTCTCTCTCTCTCTCTCTCTCTCTCTCTCTCTCTCTCTCTCTCTCTCTCTCTCTGCGTGTGTGCGTGCATGTCAGCGTGCGCCATGCGCGCACGCTTTTGAGTGTGTGTGTGTGTGTGTGTGTGTGTGTGTGTGTGTTTTGTGGTGTGTGTGTGTGTGTGTGTGTGTGTGTGTGTTGTAGGTGCTGTCCACACCTCGATTACGTGATTAAAACATTGCTGGAACTTTTCTTTTGGCATTGAAATGCGTGCCCTTGGTTTTTATTTCTTGTTGACAGAACTCCAGAGAAGAACAACATTGTCCCACTCATTTGTTCGACTACCCTCTGAGGGCAGTTGCAGCTCATCGTCCTTGCACTGACAGAACTCAGTCTATTACGTTCCCAACGCTATGAGGTTTTGTTCCCTTCGGCGGTAACATACAAACTACCGTGGTCACGTTTGTGCACTGTGCCCAACGTTCTTCTCCAGGATTGTCGTCCTTGTCAGAGTCGTATTACCTGAAGCAGGTGTAGGCACGTGAAATCAGGGTTTAACTGCCAAGAAATTTGGAATGAAGGTAGAAATTGTATTACACCGTGGTTGTATTTTAGTTCGCTTGTTTCTTTCTAAAGTCTGAGTCAAGGGTTTCTTAGAACTGAACACAATCTATATTTTAACTGCAGTCTGTGTTTTAAGCGATGTGAAAGTCAATGTTGGCCGTTATTGTAACATGCTGCAAAGAACTAAGACAATGAAGTTACAATAGAAATAGATTTTACAGTGTTGTTATTTTCTTTTTTAAAAGCCCACAGAATAACCAGTAAATAAAGTGACCACCGAGAAAGATTGTGCTCCATTCCCACCAAAATCATTTCCACCACATCCACAACCCCCTTTCCTATTGCCCTACATGCACCCCTCCCCCTCCTTCTTCCCTCTGATTCTCCCCTTCCTTCCCAACCCCCCCCACCCCCCCCCCCCCCCCCCCCCCCCCCTGTTCCAAAGAAAACATTGCAGCTCCAGTTGATCGTAAGATCTCCATCACTATAAACTTAAAATAATCTAAGACTTGCCACCGCGCGCTATATATATGAGGCAGTCAATCTAATTACTCCGGAAGAGTTCCCTCGGCAGTTGTCCCCCTTGCATCGTTCCTCTGGTCACCAGGAGATCATTGCCGATCCCATTCCGGTGTCCATTCACCTTACAACGCCCGTTTCCTTTCTTCCTCTTCAAGGTCCTCTGAAGGACCTGACTGTAAGTTGTGGTCAGTATAGAGTTTCTTCAGCTTGTGTCGTTTTCAAGTGTGGGTGTTTGGTTGCCGTACAAGGTGGTGTAGACTCCTCTTGGAGTGCATGAGAGGAGGGCGTTCTCTCTTTCCCAAATCCTAGCTACACAATTAGATGTTTTGTTACGCTCGGCATTCAAGTTCTCGTGCAAGTTTCAATGCTAACATTTATGTGATTATTTTTTTTAACCCAGCGTAGAAATAGCAACATGACCCAGATCTTTTGAATTGAACAGGATTGCAGAAACTTTGGAAACACACACACACTTACACTTACACACACACACACACACACACACACACACACACACACACACCACACACACACTCACTCACAAACACACCACACACACACACACACACACACACACACACACACACACACACACACACACACACACAGTGTCAGTCCTTTGAAGGTATCAGTGCGTGCGACCTGGAAAATACACGCCACACGCGTCTGCAAAGCCACAAGGAAACTGCAGTGGCTACAGCTAAGCCTCTCAGTGAGTGGGTAGATAGATAAGTCAGAACAAAGACAGGACAGAGGAGAAAAGTGATGTGACCAAGACGACAGCGGCCCAGTGTGAGTGTGGGGGTGTGGACAGAGACTCATAGAGCAGACTCAGCAGACGCCTGATCTACGCGTCACCCCAGTTCTGAGATGAGTATGAGAGTACGTAGCTAAACAAGCTGTGTGGTGTGTGTGTGTGTGTGTGTGTGTGGTGTGTGTGTGTGTGTGTGTGTGTGTGTCGTGCGTGCGTGCGTGCGCGTGGGTGCGTGCGTGCGTGCGTCCGTGCGTGCGTGCGTGCGTGCGTGCGTGCGTGTGTGTGTGTGTGTGTGTGTGTGTGTGTGTGTGTGTGTGTGTGTGTGTGTGTTTGCACATGCAAGTTATCACACTGAGCACGCTCGCTTATATCAAATATGCATACGCAAACGTGGCAGGTATGCATGTACACAAAGCACCTGCACGCGCAAGTGTAAAAGTATACGTGTGAACATGTCTGTGAATGGCAAATAGAGGGAGAGAGATTCCATCGCCTGAAGTGCACCATAAATTTGCACTCTTTGCTTCAAGTTTTCTTCAATATGGATCGGCTCACATGTGGTTCTAACGCATTCATTTTTAAAGGAGAGGAAGTCCGGGGGGGAG
>CM031597.1:9779178-9786678 GCA_018398815.1 Conus ventricosus
CAAATTAATGCACTGAACGAGACTACACGACACTATGACGTTAAGCAGAGTTATGAAGCCAAAAAATAGAGTCAGACAGCAAAGTGCGATGAATAACAACTCAGTATAGTGTTTAACATGAGAATGAGCTTCAGGACAATGTAATAAGGTAGTTTCCTGTTATTCAGTTGTGTTCTGCACAGTAGAATATAGAACAGAGCACAATAATGCAACGACAGCAGAGCAGAAGACTTGATAGTAAAGGTGAGTATCATGCAATACAGTCCAAAAAATGCAACGACAGCAGAGCAGAAGACTTGATAGTAAAGGTGAGTATCATGCAATACAGTCCAAATAATGCAACGACAGCAGAGCAGAAGACTTGATAGTAAAGGTGAGTATCATGCAATACAGTCCAAATAATGCAACGACAGCAGAGCAGAAGACTTGATAGTAAAGGTGAGTATCATGCAATACAGTCCAAATAATGCAACGACAGCAGAGCAGAAGACTTGATAGTAAAGGTGAGTATCATGCAATACAGTCCAAAAAATGCAACGACATCAGAGCAGAAGACTTGATAGTAAAGGTGAGTATCATGCAATACAGTCCAAATAATGCAACGACAGCAGAGCAGAAGACTTGATAGTAAGGTGAGTATCATGCATACAGTCCAAAAAATGCAACGACATCAGAGCAGAAGACTTGATAGTAAAGGTGAGTATCATGCAATACAGTCCAAATAATACAACGACAGCAGAGCAGAAGACTTGATAGTAAAGGTGAGTATCATGCAATACAGTCCAAAAAATGCAACGCTTAGCAGTAAATCACACAGAAATGTATTGGAGTATCTCATTGTCTATATGGAGTCTCAGAGAGAGAGAGAGAGAGAGAGAGAGAGAGAGAGAGAGAGAGAGAGAGAGAGAGAGAGAGAGAGAGAGGAGAGAGTTTCAATTTTCACCGAGCTAGGAACGCTAAAGAACAAAATGTCAGAATTGATGTGAACCCCGTAGTTTCATTTAATTTTTTTTCTCCTCTGAGGGGAACAAAAGCGGATTAAATGTCTTTACACTACGATAACACAAGAAAATGTTTTGTATTTTTAATTTAAAGTGGCACTTTGCACAATACGACGGTATGAATAGCGCTAAACTGAACAACCAGTCAGAGAATGTTATTGTATATGGTACACAGAGGAAAAAAAAACAAACAATAATGATGTTACACAACTAGAAAGGATTTCCTTTGTGATCTCGTGATCTCTAAGTGTACGAGAATATTTTTATCTTCCTTGCGTGGAAACGTAAGAGGAAAGAAGAGGAATTTGGGGTGAAGGTTGTTTGAACTGTGTATTCTAGTTCTGTTCTGTCTCTGTCTTGATCCGTGTCTGTGCCTCTTGTTCTCTGTGTCTCTGTCTCTGTGTCTCTCTGCCTTTGTCTCTGTCTGACTGTCTGTTTGTATCTGTCTCTGTCTCTATCTCTGTCTCTGTCTCTGTCTGTCTGTCTCTGTCTGTCTCTGTCTCTCTTTTCTCTCTCTGCCTGTTTGTCTATCTGTCAGTCTGTCTGTCTTACACTCTCTCTCTCTCTCTCTCTCTCTCTCTCTCTCTCTCTCTCTCTCTCTCTCTCTCTCTCTCGTCTCTCTCTCTCCCTGTCTCTCTCTGTCTCTGTGTCTGTCTGTCTCTGTCTGTCTGTCTGTCTGTCTGTTTGTCTGTCTCTCTCTGTCTCTGTCTCTCTCTGTCTCTCTGTCTCTGTCTCTCTCTCTCTCTCTGTCTGTTTGTCTGTCTGTCTGTCTGCCTGTCTGCCTGTCTGTCTGTCTGTCTGTCTGACTGTGTCTGTTTGTCTGTTTTTGACTGTCTGTCTGTCACTCTCTCCTCTGCGCGCTCTTCTTCCTCTCTCTCTCTCCTTCTCTCTCTCTCTCTCTCTCTCTCTCTCTCTCTCTCTCTCTCTCTCTCTCTCTCTCCTCTCTAGATAAATAAATAATTAGATAAAAGAATAACTAAACAAATAAATAGACGAATAAACAGATAAATAAATGAATAAATGAATATCTTTAAAATAGATAAATAAATGATTAAATAAATAATAAATAATAAAGTAAAATAGAACAAATATATAAATAAATACATAAATAAACCCGGAACAAGATGCCTTGAACCTTAAAAACAAGGAGAGAAACAAACAACGCAGCTCGTCTAAATTAGAATGCACATTTTGAAGGACAGACTTGCGTTGAATGGGAAGGGGGTTATAAAAAGTAATCTTCGGTGTATTTTACCAGTGTGAGATACAGATGTATACAGAGAGAGAGAGAGAGGAGAGAGAGAGGAGAGAGAGAGAGAGAGAGAGAGAGAGAGAGAGAGAGAGAGAGAGAGAGGAGAGCAAAGCAGAATCAAAGTTAATCTGCACTATCTGATCTTCAGCTTTTTTTTTTTTTGCTTAAAGTTGTGTTCTTTCTAGAACTTGGATCCTTCAGATTTTGCGCCCTCCTTTCCTTACAGATCAGAATAAATTGTTCTCTTTCATTCCCGTCCTTCATCTCCCACATCCTATCCCCTCATTCTCCCCGCTGCGCTCTATCTGTCGATGAAATCTTGGTTTACTATTGGAAGCTGCAGGCTACACTTCTTTATGGCGTCTGTACGTGATTTTGGAAAGTGCTTTGGGAATCAGCTTCTTTTCATTCAACTTTGAAAACTAAATGGCAATGCTGTCGTTGCTGTCTTGTTGCCAGTGATTGTGAACTTCTTGTCGTTGACAATGCTAATGAAGATAGTGCTAGTGGTGGCACACGCGGAGAGAGAGAGAGAGAGAGAGAGAGAGAGAGAGAGAGAGAGAGAGAGAGAGAGAGAGAGAGAGAGAGAGAGAGAGAGAGAGAGAGAAGAGAAAACGAACGAACGAAACGAACAAAATAATTCATTGCTTTAAAGTAGTACAGCTTCATAAGTCAGGCAATTGGATTGACTATGGTAAAATTGAACGCGATGCATGTTGTATACTTCCCTATGGAAACCATGACAAAGTTGTATTTTCCAAATACAGTTCTCAATGATTCATCTCACTGTCAAGGCACTGGTTACGATAATTCCGTCTGCGGCGTGAGTCTTGAGCCCAGGCTGTCATCCCAGGTAGAGCAGGATCAGGCCGTGTAGCGTCTCCAGTGTCCGTGCAGCACGGGCCTGGATGTCAGTATGTTGTGCTCTGCAGGCACGTTTTCCTCGGCGGATATTGGCCAGTTTCGTCCGTTCTTCTGTCAGCAAATGTCTGACATCTTGTTTGACAAATCAAAAAGAACAGTCACTGCCATCCGGCGTACACGGAAACTCTAGCACCAGATCGTCCGATTCACAGATCAGTATATCTGATTCATTTGCGCTAACAAGGACAAGCTTTCAAAATAAATTGTCTCTGCCCTTGTCTCTCAGTCGCCTGTGCACAGATTTATCTGTCAGGGTGGTAACGTAACCTTTCACAACACTGGCACTGAATCCTGCCACTAGGTTCTCAAAAACTGGTTCCATGTCAGTGTCATGTGGTGGGAAGAGGACAGAGCTGTGGATGTATTTACGTGTAGTTTCTGTGCGATTATGCAAACTCAAACCATCAGTCTCCATTTTACTTGATCACCCGTCTGACACAAGTGTGCAGCCACAATGTGTTCCACTTCCGTGTCATGTGCACACACAATATCAAGTCGCACGTCAGTCGGAGATGAAGTATTCAACATAGGTTACAGTGGCTTCTTCACGTTGACCACTTGCCTCCCTAAACCTCTTTTGCTGCTGTCGGGCTCTCTGCTGGGAAAGTGGCGGGCTTGGGGTCGTAAAACAACCACAGTGTTTTCACCTTCTGCAACTTTCCAGCTGGTGACTTTATTGTCCGTCAGCAGGGCGTTCAGGGTCTTCTCCACAGCCACTGGCAGTCCAGAAACTGACATGTTTGCGATGACACTTGTGAAATTTGTCGCGAATCGAGCACTCATTCTGTACACCTCCCCAGTAGCTCACGTCGCGTAATGCCGCAGAGAGAAGAGAGAGAAGGCTGACGGGGGAGCGGAGAGAGACGACGAGAGAAGAGAGAGAGAGAGAGAGAGAGAGGAGAGAGAGAGAGAAGAGAGAGAGAATGAATGAATGAATGAATAAATGAATTTAAGTTTAATCAAGGCCATTGGTCCCATTTGAACAGAAGAAGAGATGAGATGAGAGTGGAGATGAGAGAAGAGATATGAGAGAGTACAGAGACGAGACAGAGATCAGGACAGACAAGCATGACAGACAAACTGACAGATCGAGAGAAGAGTAGAGAGAGAGACGAGAGAAGGTAGGAGAGGAGAGAGGAGAGAGAGGGCGGAGAGAAGAAGAGAGAGGAAGTAAAAGAAACAATAACGATTGAAGGTAATCGCTGTCTGTTCTATTGAGCTTTTCATTGCCGTTCGTTGTATTCTTTCTACAGCTGGAGTCTTTGCAAACTCTTTCCTCATCATCTACATTTACATTGACGGTTTGACGCTCTTGTTCAGTTGTGAAGTGATATGTTTACCCGGTTTTTGTTTCTCGCGGCGACATCTCATTTCCGTGGTTTAGATTCTTCTTTCCAGATCTGCGGTTAGGGTGTCGACAAAACGGCCGACTACAGGGTCCAGGTATCGCATACACACAGAAAGGTGAAATATACCAGCGCACGGCAGGAACCCAATCAAGATATCCATGGAGATGTTCGTGTCTTTCCATACAGGTTTTCATTTAGGCAGTAAGTGGTTGTCTTTCCTAGTCTTTGAGCGGATTCCTGGTGTGGATCTCTCACTGCTAATGATGGATTCCAGGTAAATCAATCCTTGAACTGATTCTAGCGTCTGACTATAGACAAATATATCAGTGCTGATGGTGCTGTTGTAGCTGGTCATCAGCCAGGCCTTCTACGTGCTGATTTCCATGCCGCATCTTGTCGATGTTTCATCAGTCGTTCGACACGTTTGGAGAGCACCTTTCATTTCCAGCCAGGCCACAGATGTAAACTGTAAATTGGAGATTGGTATGGTTCTTCCTCCATTGCAAACAGTGCTGACATGGTCTTCAAGTGCATACTTTGAAGATCATGATTGAAATGAGAGCATGGGGAACACAGTTTCTGATGAATCTGGAATGGTGGCATGGAATTAATACACAGTTTCTGAATGGGTCTGATAGTAGCTCGAGCTAAGGAGGCTCAGTGGTTTTTCTTGTACTCCCAGTTCTTTAGAACAGGGAGTACTTTAGAATGGGATCGAAGAAATGCTGTCTGTGGTTCTGTCTGTCTGTCTGTCTGTCTGTGTGTCCGTGGTCAAAATGTGTTCCACGCGCTCCAGACAAAACTACTGGGTCGATCTTTCTGAAAATTTGTGGGCATGTTCATTATGGGCCAAGGATGATGCCCGATGTTTTAGTTTACCGTTATAACCGTTACTAACGGCTGTAACGGCCTGTAACGGTTTTTTTCTTTACGGAATATCTCAGAAAGTACTTAGCCGATCTTTGTAAAAATGAGCAGGTACGTTCATATGGGTCACGGATGATGCCCGATGTTTTAGTTTACCGTTATAGCCGTTACTAACGGCTGTAACGGCCTGCAACGGTTTTTCTTCTTTATGGAATATCTCAGAAAGTACTTGGCCGATCTTTCTGAAAATTTGTAGGTATATTCATTATGGGTCACGAATAATGCCCGATGTTTTAGTTTACCGTTATAGCCGTTACTAACGGGCTATAACGGCCTGCAACGGTTTTTCTTCTTTATGGAATATCTCAGAAAGACTTGGCCGATCTTTACTGAAAATTGTAGGTATATTCATTATGGGTCACGAATAATGCCCGATGTTTTAGTTTACCGTTATAACCGTTACTAAGGGCTTAACGGCCTGTAACGGTTTTTCTTCTTTATGGAATATCTCAGAAAGCACTTGGCCGACCTTTATGAAATTAGCGGTATTGTATCTATGGTCACGGATGACGCCGATGTTTTAGTTTTCACCATTATAGGTTAAACAACGGTTGTAACGGCCTGCACGGTTTTTCTTTTTATAGGAATATCTCGAATGACTTTGCCATTTATAAGCGTGGATATCTGGACAAATCGAGCCTTCTATAGTAAGTGTGTAACGCTGAAAATAGATTAAACACGTTATAAACCGTTATTCTGCTTATTTCTTATACTTGTGGATTTAATGAAATTTGTATATAAGGTTCACACAATAGCATTTATATAGTGTTTCAAAATTTGACCGTTAAAACCGTTATCTTGCATATTGTCCGATTTGGATGAAAATTGTGTGTACATGGTTTAGCAGTGAAATAAAAACCGGTTTCAAAAGTGTATATCGTTTATATAACCGTTAAACCGTTATTTTGCCGTTATATTTATATATTGGTGGGTTATAATGAAGTTTTGTATAAGAAAGGTTATCACACACAAATGGCACTTCCATGTAGTGTTTCAAAATCTGACCGTTAAAACCGTTATTCTTGACATAATGCCGATTTGGATGAAATGTGGTATGTACACAGGCTTTAGCCTAGTGAGCACTACAATACCAGTTTCAAAAGTGTACATCTGTTAAATAACCGTTAAAATTGTTATTTTGCCTTTTTTTTAATTTTCTCACGAAGCACTTGGCCAATTTATAAGCGGTTTGGAAAACTTGAAGTACGTATATATGCTTCGCATCTTGTTTTGTTGTGTTTTGCTTGATTTTGTTTTGTTTTAAACAGAACTTTATTCCACAAAAAAAATTCCATCGAAAGAGCAACAAAGAGCTTTTTTGTACTCCCAGTTCTTATACAACAGGGAGTACTTTGGAATGGGAACGAAGAAATGTTGTGTGTGTGTGTGTGTGTGTGTGTGTGTGTGTGTGTGTGTGTGTGTGTGTGTGTGTGTGTGTGTGTCCGTCTGTCCGTCCGTGGTCAAAATGTGTTCCACTCGCTCCAGACAAAACTACTGGGCCGATCTTTCAGACAATTTGCAGGTATGCATATTATGGGTCACGGATGATGCCCGATGTTTTAGTTTACCGTTTTAGCCGTTACTAACGGTTGTAACGGCCTGTAACGGTTTTTCTTTTTTATAGAAAATCTCAGAAAGTACTCGGCCGATCTTTGTGCAAATGAGCAGGTATGTTCATTATGGGTCACGGATGATGCCCGATGTTTTAGTTTACCCCGTTGTAGCCGTTACTAATGGCTGTAACAGCCTGTAACGGTTTTTCTTTTTATGGAATATCTCAGAAAGTCGTGGCCGATCTTTCAGACAATTTGTAGGTATGTCCATTATGGGTCACGAATAATGCCCGATGTTTTTGTTTACCGTTGCAGCCGTTACTAAGGGCTGTAACGGCCTGTAACGGTTTTTCTTCTTTATGGAATATCTCAGAAAGTACTTGGCCGGTCTTTGTGAAAATTAGCAGGTATGTTCATTAGGGTCACGAATAATGCCCGATGTTTTAGTTTACCGTTATAGCCGTTACTAACGGCTGTAACGGCCTGTTACGGTT
>CM031597.1:9804178-9841308 GCA_018398815.1 Conus ventricosus
TTCTGACTGTTCTTCTTCTTCTCTTCTCTGACTCTTCTTCTTCTTCTTTTCTTCTGTCTTCTTTCTTCTTCTTCTGACTCTTCTCGTCTTCTTCTGACATCTTCTTCTTCTTCTTCTTCTTCTTCCTGACTCTTCTTCGTCGACTTCTTCTTCGGACTCATTCTTTTTCTTCTTCTTCTTCTTCTGACTCTTCTCTGCTTCTTCTTCTTCTGACTCTTCTTCTTCGCGCCGTCTTCTGACTCTCTTCTTATTCTTCTTCTTCTGACTCTCTCCTTCTTCTCTTCTTCTGACTCTTCTTCCTTCTTCTGCTCTTCTTCTTCTATCTTCTTCTTCTTCTCTTCTTCGTCTTCTCCTCCTCCTTCTTTCTTCTTCTTCTTCTTCGTCTTCTTCTTCTTCATCCCTTCTTCTTCGTTCTGCTTTGTCTTCTTTTCTTCTTTTCTCTTTCTTCTTCTGGCTTTCTTCTTCTTCTTCTTGTCGGGTGTTTTTGTTGTGTTATCGTCCTTGTTTCCCCTCCGCTTTTTATTTTCATTTATTTTTTTTTTGTTGTTGCCTTGTAGTAAAGGAAACAATGAGAGAGAAGAGTGTGTGTGTTGTGTTTGTGTGTGTGTGTGTGTGTGTGTGTGGTGTGTGGTGTGTGTGTGGTGTGTGTTGCGTGCGTGCGTGTGCTGCGTGCGTGCGTGCGTGCGTGTGTGTGTGTGTGTGTGTGTGGTGTGTGTGCCGTGCGTGCGTGCGTGCGTGCGTGCGGCGTGCTGCGTGCGTGCGTGCGTGCGTGCGTGTGTCTTAATATAATGTGAGCGATTATAGGCGTCGGTTGGGGGGTAAAAAAAAATGCATGTTTGCAAGTTACACATGTGTACGGTGGTTTTGTGAAAACACACAAGCGTGTTTTCTTGTGTACAACTGTCAGTGTTCGAGATGAGAGAGAGAGAGAGAGAGAGAGAGAGAGAGAGAGAGTGAGAGAGAAGAAGAGAGGAGAGAGAAGACCTCAGTATGGAGAGTGAGACAGAAACAGAGACAGAGAGAGACACAGACAACCAGACAAACAACAGACTGACGGGCAACAGACAAACATAAAAAGAAGGAGAGACAAAAAAGAGCTGTGATAACTTCATGCACGTATTCATGGGCCTCAAACAACACACAAATTTTTGACTGTAGTTCTAGGTTTTTTTCGTTTTCTTTTGCGGAATGGGGTCTGTTTCGCCCATTCTCACTTACTTGTTCATTACCCGTTCTGCTTCCCTCCTCGTCCCTCGTCCCTCGTCCTCGTCCCCTCCTACTCCTCATCGTTCTCGTCCTCTCCTCCTCCCCCACCAACACCACCCCTCCTCCTCCTCCTACTCCTCCTCCTCCTCGTCCGCCTCCTACTCCTCCTCCGCCGCCTCCTCCTCCTCCTCCTCCTCCTCCTCGCCGTACATTTTCTCTTCTTGCTTCTTCTGACTCTTCTTCTTCTTCTGTTGTCGAGTTCTTTCATTTTGCTGCTTATAGTTTGTGTATTTCTTTCTTTGTATGAATTGCCTGTGTCTGGGTTGTCTGTCACATTTCTGATAGATGTTGACGAGAAAAATGACAGCTTTGTGCTCGAGCGTGGCGTTCAATACAATCATTTGCATAGGCTGCTTGGAGTCGATCTAGGCTTCAATACAATCAGTTTGCAGTACTGGCTTGGAGTGCGATCGTGGCGTCAATATCACCATTTGCAGTAGGCTGCTAGGAGTCGATCTTGGCGTTCATACAATCATTGGCAGTAGGCGGCTTGGAGTCGATCTTGGCGTTCAATACAATCAGTTTGCAGTAGGCGCTTAGTCGATCGTGGCGTGCAATACAATCAATTGCAGTAGGCTGGGCTTGTGGAGTCGATCTTGGCTTCAATACAATCAGTTTTGCAGTACTGGCTTGGAGTCGACGTGGCGTTTCAAGACAATCAGTTTGCAGTAACTGCTTGAGTCATCTTGGCGGTCAATACAATCAGTTTGCAGTAGCTGCTGGAGTCGATCTTGGCGTTCATTACAATCATTTATGCAGTAGCTGGCTTGGAGTCGATCTTTGGCGTTTCAATTCAATCAGTTTGCAGTAGGCTGGCTTGGATCATCTTGCTTCAATCAATCTGTTTGCAGTAGGCTGGCTTGGAGTCGCTCACTTGGCGTTCAATACAATCATTTGCAGTAGCTGGCTTGAGATCGATCTTGGCGTCAATACAATCAGTTTGCTGTAGGCTGGCTTTGGCAGCGGGGCTTCAATACAATCATTTGCATAGCTGGCTTGAGTCGATCTGGCGTTCAATACAACAGGTTGCAGTAGGCTGCTTGAGTCGATCGTGGCTTCATACAATCATTTGCAGTGGCTGCTTGCAGTCGATCTTGGCGTTCAATACAATCATTTGGCAGTAGGGGCTGGCTTGGAGTCGATCTTGGCGTTCAATACAATCATTTGCAGTAGCCTGGCTTGGAGTCCGATCGTGCGGTCAATACAATCATTTGCAGTGGCTGCTTGGAGTCGAATCTTGGCGTTCAATACAATCAGTTTGCAGTATGCCGGCTGGAGGCGACTTGGCGTCAATACAATCAGTTTGCAGGAGGCTGGCTGGAATCGATCTGGGCGTTCAATTCAATCCAGTTTGCAGTACTGGCTTTGGAGTCCGATCGTGGCGTTCAATCTATCATTGCAGTCAGGCTGTGGCTGGAGTCATCGTGCGTTCAATACAATCATTTGCATAGCTGCGTGGTGTCGATCTTGCGTTCTAAACAATCATTTTGCAGTAGGCTGCTTGGAGTCGATCCTGGCGTCAATTACAAATCATTTGCAGTAAGCGGGCTTAGTCGATCGTGGCGTTCAATACAATCATTTGCAGTAGGCCTGGCTTGAGTCGATCGTGGCGTTCCAATACAATCAGTTTTGCAGTAGGCTGGCTTGGAGTCGATTCGTGGCGTTCAATACAATCAGGTTGGCATAGGCTGGCTTGATCGATCGTGGCGTTCAATACAACATTTTGCGTAGGCTGGCTTTGGAGTCGAATCGTGGCTTCAATACAATCAGTTTGCAGTAGGCTGGCTTGGAGGCATCTGGCGTTCAATAACAATCAGTTCAGTAGCTGCTTGGAGTCGATCGTGCGTTCAATACAATCATTTGCAGTAGGCTGCGTGGAGTCGATCGTGGCGTTCAATACAATCAGTGCAGTAGCTGCATGGAGTCGATCGGGGCGTTCAATACAATCATTTTGCAGTAGGCTGGCTTGGAGTCGACGTGGCGTTCAATACAATCAGTTTGCATGGCTGGCTGGAGCGATCTTGGCGTTCATACAATCAGTTTGCAGTGCCATGAGTCGATCTGCGTTCAATACAATCAGTTTGCAGTAGGCTGGCTTGGAGTCGATCGTGCTTCAATACATCAGTTTACAGTAGCTGGCTTGGAGTCGATCTTGCGTTCAAGACAATCATTACATGGGCTGGCTTTAGGAAGCTGACGTTCTTTGTTGATGTTCAGTTTCTGGTCCCTTTTGTTGCATTCGGTTGTTTGGTTTGCGGTTTCCTCTTCTGTTCTCTTGCAATTGTTCGCGTGTGTTCATTTTGTTCATACGCTGCTGCTTTTGTTTGCATGTGGTGTGTGGTGGTGTGGTGTTTGTGTGTGTGTGTGTGTCGAGCGTGCGTGCGTGGTGCGTGCGTGCGGCGAGCGTGCGTGCGGCGTGCGTGCTGCGTGCCTGCCTCGTGCGTGGCGTGCGTGCGTCGTGTGTGGGTCGTGCGTTGGTGTGTGTGTGTGTGTGTTGGTGTGTGTGATGTTGTGTGTGTTTGAGTGAGTGGAGTGTGTGTGTGTGTGTTGTGTGTGGTTGTGTGTGTGTTGTGTGTTGTGTGTGGGTGTCGGCGGTGGGATTGTGTGTGGCGCGCTGCCGGGTGTGTGTGTGTATGTGTGTGGGGTGTGTGTGGGTGTGTGAGTTGTGTGGGTGTGCGTGTGTGTGGTGTGTGTGTTGTGTGTGTTGTGTGTGTGTGTGTGTGTGTTGTGTTTGAGATTAGATAGATAGATAGATAGTAATAGATATTAATAGATAGATCATAGAAGATAGATAGATAGATAGATATAGATGGATAGCATTGGTCTAGTAGGTAGATAGGTAGGTATATAGATAAATAAGATCTAAAAAAAACACATTCGAGGTAGAGAGTAACTGCAGAATATCGTAAAGATGCCTTAGATCCAGGATTTCCCATGATATCTTCGAGACAGATCTCAAGCAATATCTTATATCCACATGACTTTTCTGCACTTGTAATGTTTTTTTTTTATTCGCAAGCCCCCCCACGGCCCCCCCCCCCCAAAAAAAAAAAAAACGGATCCTAATAAAGGAATTCAATTGTCAAAGAGAATCAACAACACCACATCAGATGATTATCCAGACCAGAACGTCTGGACTTCGTGTGCACAGTTGGAGGCTCGGAAGAACTGGACAACATTCTCATAGCTTGACAATCTGTTTGTTAGTGCTTTTATACTTTCCTTCTTTTCCTTTTGTGTTGATGTTAACTCTTGTTTCTTTCCTCCCGGTCGACGTTGTCACCACGAGTTTCATGTTTTATTTTTTCCATGCCCACTCTGTGAATTCTTTTGCGAATGTCGTTCTTCAGGTGTTGCCTTTTTTGTCATACTGTTTGCTGTTGTTGTTTGGTTGCCGTTGTTGCTGCTCTTCTTGTTGCTGTTTTCTTTATTTTGTAAATTATATTTCAATTCACTCGCGTTCCTACACAAGAGACACTGTGTTTAAGTAGTGTGGCGTATGTACGTGCGTGCGTGCGGCTGCACCGCTTATATGTGTTGAGGGGGTTCAAAGAGTGTGTGTGTGTGTGTGTGTGCGCGCGCGTGCGCGCGTGCGTGCGTCCGGCGTGTGTGTGTGTGTGTGTTGTGTGGGTGTGTGTGGGTGTGTGTGTGTGTGTGTGTGCGTGTGTGTGATGAGTGAGTGAGTAGTGGTGTGTGTGTAGTGGTGTGGGTGTGTGTTGTATTGTGTGTGTGTTGGGGTCTTTGTGTGTGTGTGGGGGGGGGGGGGGTCGTGTGTTGTGTGTGTGTGTGTGTGTGGTGTGTGGTGTGTGTGTCTGTTCGTCGTGTCCTGTGTCTTAATGTTGTGTGCGGGTGCGCGCGATGAGTGTGTGTGTTGTGTGTGTGTGGTGTGTTTTGTGGGTTGTGTGGGGGTGTGGGTGGGTGGGTGTGTTGACAACCAGAAATCTGGTTTTACTTGGTGTTCCTGTGCTTTGTTTAGGGAGAAGAGAGAAGAGAGAGAAGAAGAGAGAGAGAGAGAAGAGAGAGAGAGAGAGAGAGAGAGGAGAGAGAGACAAGACAAGACAAGACAAGACAAAAGCTTTATTTTCGAGATAATAGATAAGCCACTAACGTGCTTTTTACATCACAGTCCTCGACCTGAGTAGGGACTACAACCATGCAGTGAAATCAATTATTGAAAGAAATCAAAGTAGCAAGCAAAGCGTCATGTAATCATAAGAAACATCAATGAAAATAAACGATAAATGAAACAAAACAAAAAATAAGAATAACATAAACAAAAAACCACCAACTAAAAAATGATAATAACAAAAAAATAAAATAAATAAAAAAGAAATAATAATAATGAACTGGGTTTACTTGTATGTTTTCCTGTGTATTTGTTTGGAGGAGAGAGAGAGAGAGATAGAGAGAGAGAGAGAGAGAGAGAGAGAGGGAGAGAGAGAGAGAGAGAAAGAGTGAGAAGAAAGAGAGAGAGAGAGAGAGAGAGAGAGAGAGAGAGAGAGAAGAGAGAGAGATAACGAAGAAAGGAAAGAGAAAGAAGTGCTATGAAAAGAGAGACAGAGACCAGACAGACAGCTATACAGACAACACAGAGAAGAGACGTTAAAAGTTCCCAGCTCGGATTCATGGGCCTCAAAGCAGAAGACAAATCAGTTGACTAGCTTCTCTATTTTTCTTTTGTTCCTTTTTCATAACTGGCTCTCCTTCGCGTTATTGTTTCCCCTCCTCGTCCTCTCCGCCTCCACCTCCTTCCTCCTCCTCCTCCTCCCTCTTTCACCTCCTCCTCCTCCTGATCCTTCTCTCTTCTTCTTTTCTTCTCTTTCTTCTTCTTTCTTCTTCTTCGTTGTTTTTTTATATTTATTTTTATTGTTGTCTGTACAGATGCATTTCTTTTCTTGATATGGTTTTGTCGTGTTTTGTGTTGGTCTGTCATATATCTGGTAAATGTTGACAAAAAATAAAGCTGCTCTTTCCACCGTGTCGTTTGATACGGACCGTTAGCAAGTAAGCTTGAGCTTCTGTTATGTTCATTTCTTTTGCCTTTTCGTTCAACATGTGTGTGTGTGGTGTGTTTGTGTGTGTGTGTGTGTGTGTGTGGTGTGTGTGTGTGTTGTTGGGGTTGTCAGTGTGTGTGTGTGTGTGGTTTGTTGTGTGTGTGTGTGCGTGCGCGCGCGCAGTGTGTTTTATGGTGTTGCGTGTTTGTTGATGGATGTTATGTATGTATGGTGTGTGTGTGTTGTGGGTGGTGTGTGTGTGTGTGTTGTGTGTGTGTGTGTGTGGTGTGTGTGTGGCGTGTGCTTTTCGCTGGTGTGTTGTATGTGTGTGTTTGCTTTTCGCGTGGGTGCGTGCGTGCGGTATGCGTGCGTGCGTGAGTGTAATGTGTTGTTTGTGTGTGTGTGTTTTCTCTGGTGTTGTGTGTTATGCGTGCGTGTTGCGTGTGTGTGTGAGTGTGTGTGTGTTGTGTGTGTGTGTGTGTGTGTGTGTATGTTGTGTGTGTTGTGTGTGTGTGTGTGTGTGTTTGTGTGTGTGTGTGGTGTGTGTGCGTGGGGGTGTTGTGTGTGTGTGTGTTTGTGTGGGTGTGGGTGAGGTTGTGTGTGTGTGTGTGTGTGTGTGTGTGTGTGTGTGTGAGGTGCGGTTGAGCGCGCGCGCGCCCGCGCGTGTGTGTGTGTGTGTGTTGTGTGTGTGAGCGTGTGCGTGCGTGTGTTGGTGTGTATGTATGGTGTGTGTGTGGTGTGTGTGGTGGGGATGTGTGTGTGTGTGTGTGTGTGTGTGTGTTGTGTTGGTTGTGGGGTTGTGTGTGGGTGTTTGTGTGGTCCTGTGGTGTTGCGCGTGTGTGGGTTTTTATGTGTGTGTGCGGTGTTTTATGTATGTGTGTGTGTGTGTGTGGGGGGGGGGGGGGGGGGTGTTGTGTGTGGGTGTGTGGTGTGTGCGTGTGCTTTTCCGTTGCGTGTTTATGTGTGGGTTAGCTTTCGCTGCGGTGCGTGCGCGGCATGCTCTGCGTGTTGGATGTAGTGTGTTGGTGTGTGTTGTGTGTGTGTGGGTGTGTGTGTGTGTGGTGTATGTGTGTGTGCCGTGCGTTGCGGCGGTGTGTGGTTGTGTGTGTGTGTTGTGTGTGTGTGTGTTGTTGTTTGGTTGTGGTGTTGTTGTGTGTGTGTGTGGGTGTGTGTGTGTGGGGTGTGGTGTGTATGGGGTGTGTGTTGAGTGTGTGGCTTGTGTTTGTGTGTTTGTGTTTGTGTGTGGTGTTTGTTGTGGTGTGGTGTGTGTGTGTGTGTTTGTGTGGTTTGTGGAGTGCGGTTGTGTGCGCGCGCGCATGCGCACTTTGCGCGCCGCGTGTGTTGTGTGTGTGTTGGTTGTGTGTTTGTGTGTGTGTGTGGTTTGTGGTGGTGTGTGTGCGGGTGTTGGTGTGGTATGTATGTGTGTGGGTGTGTGTGTGTGATGTGTGTGTGGGGGGTGTGTGTGTGTTGTGTGTGGTATGTTGTGTGTGTGGTGTGGTGTGTGGGTGGTGTGTGGGGGGTGTGTGGGGGGGTTTTGTGTGTGGTGTGTGGTTGTGTTGTTTGTTGTTGTGGGTGTGTGTTGTGGGGTTGGGGGCGTGGGTGTGTGTGTGTGTTTGTTGGGTCTGTGCTGCATTTGGTACGCGCGAATGCCAAAATAGTTCTCCGTAGGATTTGGTTTGGTAATCTAGTGATACACATTTCATGACCAACCCAAGCACGTATCCAGCGAGTGAATGTGATTCTGGTGGCCCTGAAAAGAGTTAATCGATCCATCGTCTTAGTTTGTCGTTTACGAGTTGCTACCATATCTCTTCTGCTCTCTCTCTCTCTCTCCTCTCTCTCTCTCTCTCCTCTCCCTTCTCTCTCCTCTCTCGCTCTCTCTCTGTCCGTGTATGTGTGTGTGTGTCCTGTGTGTCTGTGTAGGTCTGTGTGGTATTGTGGGTGTCCCTGTCTCTGTTGTTCTGTCTCTGTGGTGTGCCTGAGTGTGTAAATGGGTGGTAGGTGGGTGGGTGTGTTGCTACTTGCAACTCTTCTTGTTTGCTGTTTTGGGGGCGTAAGATATTTCATTGTTACTCGTGTTTTGGTACAATACAACATTAAAGTTAAGGACTTTGTGCATATGCGCGCATGCAGCGCGCGCGCTTGCGCGTCTGTGGTGCGTGCATGCGTTGCGAGAGTATATATCAGTGTGCTCATGCCCTCAAGTAAAATGCATGTAATGTGCGGTGTTTTAGCAGGTGCGTGTGTATGTGTGTATGTGTGGTACGTGCAAATTCACATGCATTAGTTTGTTTGTGCGGTACTGTATCTGTGTTTATAAGATGAAGAGAGAGAGAGAGAGAGAGAAAGAGAGAAAGCAGAGAGAGAGAGCGAGAGAGAGAGAGAGACAGACAGACAGACAGACAGACAGAACAGACCAGACAGCAGCAGCAGACAGAGACAGAGTGAAAGAGAGACAGAGACAGAGACAGAGTGGAGACAGACAAGCAGTCAGACAGACAGAAGAATTGCAAAAGTTCTGAGACGTACTCATGAGAACAAAACAAAATGTTTTGTAATGTTTGACCGTCTTCTAGTTTTATTGTTCTATGTTTCCGGTTATGGTTCTCTGTTTAGCCAGTTTTCCACAACTTATTTTTTCGCCCGTTTTCGCGCGCTTACTTCTTCTTCTTCTTCCTCTCCTGAGACCTTTCGTCTTCTTCCTTCTTCTTCTGATAATTAATAATAATAATAATGGATAGCCTTTCTATATCCAATTCTAATTCAACATATTACTCATTGCGCTTGAATCTCACGCAGACCTTCCTTATAACAATTGTGATTCCATTCGAAACATTCATTATTAAAAAATCTACAGCACAAAAATAATAAGATAAAAAATAAAAGCAGCTCACGTCTAACTAACAGAATAAAACAAAAAAGCATTACCCTAAATGTGCTTTGAAAGATAGTTTTTCAGATGGCTCTTGAAAGTCTATAGCAGGTGAGTGTCTGAGCTGACGCAACTTATTCCAATAGCCTTTGGAGCCAGCAATACTAAAGGCACGCCCCCCAGCTGTCTGAAGGTCGACTCTGGTAGCACTACCTGCTTCGCTAAGAAGATCTCAGACTTCAACAAAAGTTCCGTGGTGTTCAAGGTCACTGAAGAGACAGGCGCTAGACTACCTTCAAAGTGCGATAAGCCAGAACAGCCACTTTGTATTGTACACGACTTCGACAGCAGCCAGTGAAGCTCGCGAAGCAACGCGAGACATGGTCTCGTTTACGTTTTCTCTTCTTCTTCTGCTTCTCTTCTTCTTCGGCATCTGACCTCTCTTCTTCTTCTTCTTCTTCTTCTTCTTCTTCTTCTTCTTCTTCTTCTTCTGCTTCCTTTCTTCTGACCTTTCTTCTTCTCCACTCTTCTTCTTCTTCTTCTTCTTTCTACTTCTTCTCTTCTTCTTCTTCCGGACAGTGAGGACTTGCGCTCACAAAGTGACCATTTTTTTCAAAACTGAACAAAAACCTGAAAATAACTGTGTACAATTCCACATTCAAAGTTTTGATACATGGGGAAAAGTTTGCATGCAGTGGGTAAGGAAGAATTCAGAATTCGAAAGAGAGCCTAGTTGAGGCCCATCTAACGAACAGCACCGGGTCGATAGGCCACTATCAAGGCCATCAAATCTGTGCCTCTCCCTGCTCAGATCTTTGAGATTTACACTCCCCACACTCTCACCTCCACACCCTTATCAACACCATTGTCCTCCTCCTCATCGTCCCCATTCCATTGTCCTCCTCATCACTGTCCTCCATTCCATTGTCCTCCACATCAGTGGTCCTCCATTCCATGGTCCTCCTCCTCATTGTCCTCCATCCAGTGCCCTCCACATCATTGTCCTCCATTCCATTGTCCCTCCTCCTCATTGTCCTCCATTCCATCCATTGTCCCCACCATTAACCACACCATTGTCATCCACACCACTGACCACACCATTGCATCCACACCATTGACCATACCATTGTCATCCACACCAGTGACCACACCTTGTCATCCACACCATTGACCACACCGTGCCTCCACTGTCCCAAGTAATAGTATCACACCATTATCTACAACCATTGCCCTCTGTCCCCCCCACATCAGTATCTCGACCTGTAAGGTATTGCTCCAATGTTCTAAGCCCTGTTCTTTCTTGCCTATGAGGAACTAACTTCTGACTGACAAATGCTAACATCATGATTTGCAGACAACACTTTGAAAAGCCAACACACTCCCACCTCTCAGTTTCCACACAGACAAACATTCCACCCCAAGATACTGTGAGAGATTCTGATTCCTGTTTCAAATCGTTTCTTGGCATTGACAAAAAGATTGAAGAAACCGCGTCTCCCAGTAAATCCCGTTTCCAAATCGTGAAGACAAAACAATTCCAAACCTGATACTGATGATATGTCCCCTTAGTATCCCTCTGGATCCCCACATAAAGCCGTCCAATACAGAACGATCACCTCTGGACATGTTGTCCCACCCTCTCAATCCTGGACAAGCAACCAGCTGCGATTGGGACGCACTGATTCAATACATAAACCCCAGACTAAGACAGCCACAGGTTAACTTTCTGAATACAATATGTGTACCTGGATGAACAATTCTGAACTTTTGCACTGGCTTGATTACTAAAAGAAAACAAAAAAGTTCACCATGTAAACCATTCATTGGGTGTAAACGATGTGCCGTCAGGGGCCATTACAGAAGATAATGGACACTCTTCTGTCTCAGGGTTCGACGTGCTTTCCCTGAAGCATGTATAGCACATGAGTTCCATAGTTCCTGCGATCGATGATCGTTTATAACCTCAACTAACACAATTCTTCCTTCCAACAAATCTTCTGCTGGTGCAAACGCCGTGAAACCCTCTTCATTTATCAATTCCCATCATTCAGACCCCCCTCAAAACGCAACCTCTAGCATGACCATATTCACTTAAACAAAACCGGAACTGCACAATTGGTTAAGGACCTCAAAACAGCTGCTTGATATAAAACATCATTAGGAGCTCTCGTTCGCAAAGCACAGCAAGCTCTGGAAAGTCATCAGCATTCAGAAATCACAGAAATGTTCAGCATGACATACAGCACAACTTCTTGCCACCTTTCCAGTCATCACAACAATGGACGTATCGTCACTCAAACCTGGCTGTTCACACATCCTTCTCATCATCCGCTCATTTTCCACAAACCGGTGTCCTTACAGTGAAATCCCATCACCGTACCCTGGTCATACCCTCCACTAAAACGCCGCGCACCCTGAACATCCTGCATCCGCAATTTCCACCATGAATACTATCATCTGCCCTCATCCTGACTATCATATCCCCCCTCATTTC
The DNA here is from genome assembly GCA_018398815.1 of Conus ventricosus. NCBI lineage: Eukaryota > Metazoa > Mollusca > Gastropoda > Neogastropoda > Conidae > Conus > Conus ventricosus. The sequence continues at coordinate 9,815,805 of CM031597.1, forward strand.
TGACTATCATGCATCCGCCCTCATCCTGAATACCCGCACCTCCGATCGTCCATAACTACCCTGCAGCCGCCCACTCACCATGACCTACACTACAAGCCTCCGCTTATCATGACTTCCGTGCAGCCTTTCACACACCGTAACTACCCTGCAGCCCAATCACCCGTAACTCCGTGCAGCAGCTGCTCACCGTAACTACCCGCTGGCGCTGCTCAACCGTAACTACCCTGCAGGCGGCCGCTCACCGTAACTTTTACCTCATGCAGGCGCCGCTCACTGTAACTTTACCCTGCAGGCGCCCGTTCACTGTAACTTTCCTGCTGCGCCGCTCACAGTACCTACCCTGCAGGCGCCGCTCACCGGTAACTTGTACTTTTACCCCTGCAGGCGCCGCTCACCGTAACTACCCTGCAGGCGCCGCTCACGTAACTTATACCCTGCAGGCGCCGCTCAACCGTAACTTTACCCTGCAGGCGCCGTCACCGTAACTACCCTGCAGCGCCGCTCATTGTTGACGAAGGTGCAGGCGCCGCTCACAGTGATCACCAGCAGGCGCCCCCTCGCCCATGACTACCGTCCCAGCTGCCCGCTCACATGACAATCCGGTAGCCGCCGCTCACCGTGTTTTTTTCAACAGACGTCCCCTCACCGTGTGGGGCCGGCGCAACAACATCCTACTCAGCGTCATCAAACATAAGAAACGACAGTCACAATTAGACTCAAGTAATCAGTTTCGTGTGTCTCAGTCTTGGCCAACCAAAATATGAATGTTAGACCTAATCCCCGACATTCAAAACGCCCTTTCCCGCCTCCTCTCTGTTACTCAGCAGACTGCTTTTCCCCCCTCTGAAGCCCACCCCCCAAATTAATCTCTTATTAGTAGGGTTTCGGATTGCATGTTATTCCAGCTCATTAGCAATCCTCAGGACTTCCTATAACTTGAGTATCTATTGTGTGACAGAGATGACCTATGCCACTTAGTTGAACTATAATTATTCGGAACTGATCATTTCCGTAGCCTCTCTATTTCACTGGTAATTCTGTATACCTCCAGGTAGGCGCTGGCTTCCTCCTTTCACTAATGTCAAACCATGTAATGTAACAGACTGGCCCGTCTATGAGTCTGGCGCCTAGGTCACCTAATAGTTGTCATCTCATAAACAAAATGTCTGACGTATCAAAAAATCATTCATAATAATCATAAACCTTTCCATGTCTTTGGTTTTTTCTGAGGCATGGACAAACAGCCGCTTGGAGACAATCAATATCATTCCTGGATACTCAATAGTCCGGAAATCCTGATAATATCCTTGAAACAGTATTGCTGTTCTACGTCAAAAAGATGTCCCATACAATATTCGTAATGATCTTGTCCATAAAAATATGAAATACGTGGCTTGGAAAATTCAGTCGAAAAGTAAGACATTAAGCCGTCAATTCCTTGTCGATATTGTATACAGACATCCTAAAAGTATGTCAGCTGGTATAACGATTTTTGTGAATATGGAACACAGTAGCTTTTGAAAACAGAAATACTATTATTGGAGATTTCAATATAAAATCTGTTTCAGTCTTGTTCCCAATGGTCCAACATTGCTAATTCATATAATCTTCTCAGTGCATTTCTTACCGACTAGAGTTTAACTTCAAAATCTAATACCCTTATAGACACATATAGTCGTCCGAACAAGCGGCACTTGCAGAAATATTGTACGCTACTGGTGCAAGTTGACCACAATGCTGTTTTTGCGTAACTTGGAAACAGAAGGGTTTAAAGTTCCCAAAGGCAAGTCCATTTGGTAATCACATTTCGTTCATTCAAAAACTCAACTTAACACGCTTTTTCCATCGACTCATTTCCTCGCCTTTTGCAAACATCTATAGCCTACACCGATCCAGATGATGCCCTTGCCTTTTGGAACGAGAAACCTTTCTGAATATTGCGACAACAACATCCCATTGACCAAGCAGTCAAATCAGATATCCTGCCTGTCTGGCTCACTCAGATATTCTGAAGCCATGACGAGGGATATTTAAAAAGTGTAGCGCTACAAAGAGTATAAGATAAAACCGCAACATTGTGAAGTACAATGATTAAAAGCTAATGTGATTGCTTTTCAGAAAGTGATCCAAAATAAAAACAACGGAGCCCTCTAGTTGGGGAAAGCTTATTAATAACTTACGGGACCATGTTCATCCAGACAAGGAATGTTCCATTCCATAGAACCACTGAATGATCATTTTGCCAAATTGGTAACACTAAACAAAGGAAAGATAAAACTACTTTTTTGATACTGCGAATTTTTACAAGAAATTATGTGATGCAAAAAATATACACGCAAAGTTTCTATTCCCCTAATATCTTTAATGAAGTGTTTTATATCTAATCAACTTTGCAAAATAAAAGTTCATACAGCTTTGATGGAATAGTCCCAAGATATAAAACTATCTCTGCACATAGATTGTAATTCTCTTACATACCTCTTGAATCTATGTTTATCTGAACATTATTTTCCAGATGCATTTAAAAACATGCAAAAATTATCCCTCGCACACAAAAGGGAATTTAGATGATCCAAATAACTACAGACCAATTTCGCTGCTATCGTCCTCTCAAAACCATTATGAACGTCATAGCCATCACCATCATCATCTTTTATTGAGAAACATAAACTGTTGTTATTCAATCATCAGATTTTAGAAACTAAATTCATGCGAAACGGCTTGTTCGGATTACAAATTTGTGCTAAAAGATATCAACAACAGGAAAGCAGTTGGTGTATAGTGTTTATTGATTAACAAAGGCTTTTGATTTAATTAATCACAATATACTGCTAAAAAGCTTAATGTTTACGGGCGGTCGACAACAATCCGGAATCATTTTTTAGATCATATTGTTGAAACCGTACGAATCTGTTTTTTTTCACGAGGTGGTATTTCTTCTAAAACAGATGCCAAGAGCGTGCCACGGGGATCAATCTTAGGTCCCCTTTTGTTCTCCTCTACATAAATGATCTCCTTTACAATTCAAAATGCCGTGTTGTGATTTGTTCGCTGATGATACATCTTTACAATACCTAGTCATAGCATCGAATAAATAATTATATTGTCAAACCAAGGGGGTGCTGATATACTACTCCGCCTCAGCTCAGGAACTCGCCCGACAACTCAACACCCACACTTCACGCGATTCAAAGAAAAATATAATTTCAAACATCTCAATCAAAATGATTGTATGTATATCTGTATGCGTGATTAGGAAAATAATGTTTCTCTTTTTCTTTTTACATGGGTGGCTGTCTTGCAGTGTTCATTATCTTTATACTCGCTGACCCTTCGAACGTCTGTTGTCCTCTCCCAGACGACGGCTGACAGTGATGGTTTGACCCGTCTTTGCTCTTCTGAAGGTGCGCCACTCCAAGACGGTCCAGTTGATAGACGCCCAAGAGGCGCAACCTCCAAGACAGTCCAGTCGGTCAGAACTTCGGTAGAGTTATCAGAAGAAACCAAGAGAAAAAAAAAACCAAAAAGAAAAGCAGCAACCCACCTGCACAGTGCCAAGTGGCATCAGTGTCCTATTCCACATAATCTCCCCGCAGCAGACGTGTTTGTGTATTGTATTTTGTTCAATGAAAAGACAGACGTGACCACACAAATGCACACAACCTATGCGTAGTGCCATGTCTGTGCTTGTGTCTACTGCGGTACGATGACGTTAATAAATCAAAAGAAAGAGGCAGATGGAACGATTACATGAAATGAGAAAAGACCCCCACTCCACCCCAGGGCGCAACTCACTCCTCCATCAGCATGAAATGGTAATATCAATGAATCAAGCCTAACACGTCGGCCATAACTGTGTTACCGAACAATAAACTTGGGATATGAAAATATTTAACGATATGACCTTTGATGTACGTGCGACAATCTTCGCACACAAAAACTATACATCCATTCATAAAAATTGCAACATATTCCCCCTCTTGACTACCTTAGTACGACATAACCAATATAATAATATAAGGATGTGACTAGACTCACAGTAAAAAGGTGGACACCGACGCACGCCCAAGTTTCCCTGACCGCAGCGACACCCAGCGGCCATGAGTCCCTAGATGTTCAAGGTCAGGTCGGTCCTCTCGCGCTCGATACGTGGTTGTCACCACTACCCGGCACGGTTAATGTTGAGACTGATCGATTCGATGTTCTCAACGTCTGTGTTTCCTCCGCTGACTTGCGTTATATGCAAGATACAACGTCTTCGAGTTCCGATTATTTGCCCGTTTGACTGGCTGCTGCTTTCTCCCCACGTCCTCCAATGAGCCTAACGTCCCTTTTCTTTTCCCGTCATTTCCTTAGAGAATGTCTTGACAACGATGCTTAGCAATGACACATGAAGATTTGATCAATCGTCGAAAAGAAGCTGATGTTACCTCTGTGATTCGCAGCGCGATAAAATAAAAAGAAAATACAAACAAGCAACGTGGTGTTTGAAACTGCTTCGGTTATGAGAAAAAAAAATGATTTAAAGTGGGGCATAGGGAGCAGCCTGACAATAATTTGGCGTCACGGCATACGTTAAGAGCTGTGACGTAATTGGGGGTGACGATAAAAGATGCGGCGTCTATGAGGAAAACCAGAATTGGTCTCAGTGTTTTGGTCGAGAGGGTCGGTCGCGTTACATAATGCCCCCGCTTAAGATTAAAACAGGGTCATAAACACTCTTGTTAAACCAAATAAGCCCAAAGACTAAACAACTGCTTGACCAACCAATGAACGAGAGTAATAATTTCAGTTCAATAACAATCTTAACAAATTCAAACTTCACCATAATAACCAACAATTGTATCATCCCATCATAACCGTTCTACCTGCCAAATGAATGAAACATATTATGTTCTTGTAACGATCAAACGAAATACTCTTAGCCCATGTTAGTACATGACGTCAAACTTGGCGAGAGCTAAATTCGTGTCCAGAGACACGACTTTACCTCCCATAGCTAAATAGCAGTCACAGCCAATTTCAAGAGAAGTAGATAAGAGCTTATATACTTCAACATACCCCAGAATCAACACGAATGGAATTTAAATGGTTCCCACATATGTCTCCCAGGTGCCTAAGTCTCTTATTCCTTAGCGGCACTAGTGCTACTATATGGGTAGCAAAACGAAGCCTCTTGCCTTCCTATGAAACGGTGCAATAGATAGCACACGACATCTGCTGGAACGACGCTCATACCCTAAGAGAGAGACCAGCACGATGCCAAAACGAGCATTTCCCCACTCTCCACTTGTGGCTAATGATGGGCACATAAACCATTGTTCTCTAACAATGCTGAAACAGTGCCAGATGGCACCCGACATCAGTAAAACCCAACTCATAACTCTACGATGGAGTGTTTAATGTGATGCCAAACGAGTGTTCTCTAACACTCCAAGTGTGCTATGATGGCACGTAAACCATTGTTCTCTAACACTACTGAAACAGCGCAAAGGATGCACCCGACATCTGCTGAACACGCTCATACCCAATGATGAGAGACCAGGCACGATGCCAAAACGAGCTTTCCCCCCAACGCTCCACTTGTGCTATGATGGGCACATAAACCATTGTTCTGCTAACATGCCGAAACAGTGCACAGATGGCACCCGACTCAATTAATAAACCCACTCATTCTCCTACGATGATGTTTTAAATGTGATGCCAAAACGAGTGTTTCTCCCTAACTCGGGGCCAAGTGGCTATGATGGGCACATAAATGTTCATGCCCACTGTGCATGAACAGAAATCTTGTTTACCGCATGTGTAACAACCTCACCTCATTACAAAACGTCCTGACGCAAGAACGAAGGCGGCGGTCCAAATTATAAACGATCATAAGAAATACTTTACTCCCACATTATGCCTGATCAGCCAGCTTGCTAATCCCACAAATAGTCTGTACGTTCCTATAATAAAGTATGGGACACACATTCCTCAAAATTGCAGTTTTATATAGACTGCCAAATTTTACCCCTTGTCCAACCACTTGCAGTAGATATCGACTGACTCATTCATTCTGAACTCATTCATAAAATGCAGTATCATATGGACTGCCATTTTAATTCTTTATAATATAGCAAAGTAACACACTGCCGAACTAATTAAACAATCTCGCAACACATGTGAAGTACAACTACATAGACTTGCTATCTTTGGAACTCACACTGTTAGTGAATCCTTGACATGTAATCCAGTCCCAATGTTTCTCTCCTGAATAACTCGAAGAGAGAAGGATGCTGCTGCAGGTTAAGGCCCCACGCATGAGTCTCCATTGTCAGTCTTGATCTCTTGAGATACTCAAGCGGCGATGGTCTGTTTTTCTCACGTGAAATGTACACCTAACAAATCCGGCTCAAATTCTAATTGCCCATACAACCCTAGACATTCCTTTTCTATGGGGGAGTAAAAAAAAAGTTCTGAGCTCTGTCCTTGGTTCAGTTTCTGCTACTGTAGGCAACAGGCCTTAGATCTCCATCCGCTTTTCTTGTAGGAGTACTGCCCCCAGACTTGTCGAAGCGTCGGTTCTCAAGACGTAGTCTCCTACAATCTGGTAGAATGAATACGGTTTCTTTCAAGACTCTCTTTCAGAGCACTGTATGCTCGCTCCATTCCAGATTCCATTTCACCAGAATCTGGCTTTCCTTTAGCTTGGTTCTCCGTCAGCGGGTGGCAATCTCGGCAAATTTTGAATAAATTTCCGATAATAAGCCTGCTAATCCCAAAAAGCTCTGATCTGTTTTCTTAGTCGGCGCCTCTCGCGCATTCAATAAGCCTCTCAACTTTGTCCGTTCGGCTTGTAGTGCCGATTGGCAAGTTCGTGTCCAAGGAATGACAGTTCCTTAACCCTAGGAAACATGTTGATGGCTTTGCAGTTAAACCTTCCTCCTTTCCAGCTCATTGAGGACTGATTCAATGCAGTTCTGTGTTCATTCCAATCCACGCTAGCAATCAGGACATCTTCATGAAGTTGGAATGTCTTCTCCTTTCAGTGGGCCCAGTAGTTGTTTTCTCATCATTCGAGCAAACACCGCACTGGCATTGCGCATTCCAAAAGGGCATTCTCTCCATGATAATTGTCCCTCTGGTGGTGCTGAAGGCCGTTTCAGTGGGTCTGATCTTCTTTTCGGAATGGAATCTGCCAAAAAACCCTATTACACAAATCGATCTTGGAGAAAGACTTGGCTTTATTCCAGTTGGCAAAGATCCCGTCTATATCTGGCATAGGCTCGAAGCGTCGAATTGAGTCACTGATTTAACTTCCTGTACTCGGGTACAAGAATCTGACTGAGCCATCCTTTTTCTTCACCAAAACAATTGGTGCATGTAGGTGAAGATGTTTTCAATGAACTCCCATTTTCTCCATCTGAAGCAGCTTCGTCTTTGAAAGGTTCATCTGTGAGTGTGGGCAACGGATATTGACCACTCGGATCGGGTCATCAGTACTGAGATTGATGCGCATTCTGCTTCAAGTGTAGTAGATCCAGGCAAGTCCGAAAGCACTTCCTTATACTGACGATGATTTCCTCAACGTCACTTTTCTGACTTTGTTTCAAAATCTTCAGAGAGCTTTACCTAGCGTTGTCTTCGTTTTGTTTCAATGGATATAGCGGCACACTTTCTTCACAGTAATTGTCTGTTTCTTCTTCATGATGATGACAGACACTGGAGCCTCTGGTTCTTTCCTCTCCTGATAATTGCTTGACCAATTATGTGATTAAAGTTTTTCTTTCCTTTGAATATATCTGTGTCCAACCTTGTTGATCTTCTGGACTACAAAAGACTTTCCATGACGCTGGAGCTCTTTAGCTTGTCCGGAATACAAGACCAACACTTTAATCTCCCTCCTCAAGTACGTTCATGTGCCTTCATATCGTAAGCTTTGACATAACGTTTCTTTGCTTCCTTCTGGTTTCTTGGTCTCCTTTTCAAAGCACGCTCACATACTCTACTGAGGCTGACATCAGTTCTTGTTTCCTCTCTCAGCTGTCAGGAGTACTGTGGCTAAAAAGCGACTCTTGACTTGAGTCGCTGGCTCATCTCTTTCTTGAGATGTACTCGGGCATATCGATCGACGTCCAAGTCACAAAATTGGTTCCACTTTCATTTCCCGACTTTGTAGGGCTGTCGCCAACCGTCTTCTTTCCATTTGATTTGTTTCCTTCCTGGTGCCGATAGTATTTCAGTGGGCTTCATCATGTCTCCTGAATAGACTTAGTGCTTGCGTTGGGCCCCGGTGAGCAATGGCCCTCGCCTTAACTTCAATGGATTTTCACATGTTTTGATCTCCGGGTATTTCTCTCATTTTCCAATGAGTAACCGTTCTGGGGAGTCTCCGCCACAAGAACTCAACTTTCCGTGATCGTATGGTGTTTCAAGGTGTTACAAATGGCCGTGGGCAAGTTAGCTGTGGAGTTGTTCGCAAAAACGAACGACGTTAACTTTCTTCCCGGTAGCATTTTTCTTTCTGCGGGACCAAGTCCTGTGCACCTGAAGTTTGTGTGCTCCAGTGTCTCTCATGCTTCCGCTTGTGTTTCCCTCGACTTTCAACCGTACAATAATATGGTTCGGTCTCTGCATCCTGGCAACTTGGATGGCGCCTGTGTATCCTCGTTCTGGAACAGGGTCCCCTATTATTACTGACACCTGCGTATTAGCAGGCAGTATCTGACATAAGAGGTCGCCCACACTTGTAACAACCTTTGCTTGGAGCACGTGAAAAACGATGGTGGTCCTCTGACATAGTTACTGTTGCGTGGCTTCACTCTGCCTCCTTCGCCGGATTTGATCACTTCTTGTGTTTCCTATTATCATTAATATTGCCACGACCTTCCATTTGATTCTGGTTTTGTAATCTGGAGTTGCTGACCTCTAGAAACTTGTTTTAGTCTGCCATTGATGATCGCTTCTCAGCCAATCTCGACCTCGTCAAAGAGCTCAGCCGCATCCAGTACTTCTGTTTCCCTGAGGGGCTTTCTCCCTGATGAAACGCGCCTTATCCATAGGCAGTGTTTTCCAGGAATTTTTTTCCACGATAAGAAGCATCTCTTTGAGATTTTCCTCTTCTTACTTAGACATTTCGATCCATCTTTTCAGCATGTGATCGAGTCTTTCCAGTATACATTATTCTCCTCGCGACGGCGCGGGGTTTGCGCAATTACGGAACTTCTTCCGGTAAATGTCACCGCGTTCCAACTGATTCCGTTGAGCAGTGTACTTTTTATCACTTGTAGTCGCACTGTCTCGACTGGAATTTGGGAAAAAACATAGGCATCCCTAGCTACCCCCTTCAAGAGAGGCGCTAATCTCGTGCCCCACTCAGTCCTCGTTTTGCCATCGTTCAAGGTCGCGACAGAAGAACTGATAAATGTCCTGTTCAACCCCACTTTCACCACCCCGTCCACCGAGTTTTTTGGCGAAAGTGGCCTTAAAAGCCTGCCTTTTCCCTGTGGCGAAGAGAGAGAGAGAGAATCACCGGCAGACAGGACAGACAGACAGAGCAAGAGAGAGACAGAGAGAGAGACAACAGAACAGACAGAGAGGCGTGCAGACACACACAACACACACACACACAAACCAAGCGCATATTTACTGTTCTCTGCAAGTAAGACTTCAATAACCCAAAAAAATTAAAAAATTAAACGACCTACAACTGACATACTGTGTAGGGTTATCGTTTTAATACTAATTTACGAAACTTTTCAGATTTAGTTTTTGCTTAATCTTGTGTTTTTTCCTGGCATTTTCAATAACATCAGTTTCACGCAAACATTCATCAAATGCATCTCTGTCTTCATGTGAAATAAAACTACAGTCATTAACTGTTCTCTAAAGAGTCTTTTAAAAACTGGAGTTATATTTTTGGCAATAAAATCCCCAACACACCGTATTCCAGCAGTTCTTCCGCTAAAAGGTTAGTTTTGAACAAAGTGTTTTCTCCCGGGAACTATGTCTCTTTTCGGCTGACTGTCCATCTATAAGAAATAGTGTCCTGCGGCTCCTTCGAAAAACAGTCTTAAAAAAGGCTTCTAAACACATCACTCAGTTATTGCTGGGATTAACTAAAATTATGGGGCTCATCCGTCCATATAAACCTTCATCATGATATGCTTTGTTCCATTGAGGGGGGGTGGGGGCAGAAAATCACAATATGAATTAAAATTATAAGCGGATAACTGTTTGTAAAGTCGAGGACAAATATGGTTGTTTCCACAACCAGTCTGTCCACAAATCAATGAACAATGGGGGGTTTTTTTGTCATAAAGTTTTAAAACTGCTCCAAATTTTTAAATACTAAAATTTAATCTAATCCAGTTATTGTTTTTATCATGCTCTCTGTCAAAACTTGTCAGTATAATAAAATCCTATAAGGCCCTAAATGGTGTAAGTTTAAATCCAATTTAGTGCTGTAGATTGTTTCTATTTAGACTAATATTGATTTTTTTGTTTGTTTTTATGACCTTAATATCCTCACCATTGTGAAGAATGACGACAGTAACTTTAAGACTGTCAACGTCTAAGTTTGCCAGCTAATTAGAATTCCTTTAAAAAAGGGACTCACTAACGCCCACAACCCCATCCCTCTCCTTATCTTTTAAGACAGAAATTTCAAAAATTATTGTGAACGTGCCCTCCTAATTTCATTGGGGAATGAACTGTAATTTTGTAGAAGCATTTTTTAAAACCGTTTCTCTTCTGTGGAGGATGAAACTGTTTTTTTTCCCCATACGGCGTTATTTCAATCTCTTTCCGGCTATTGTCTCCGGGCATAAGACTTACATGTAAAGGGCCAGAGTTGAAGCTTTTCTGAAACTTTTTTGACGGCTAAAATATTTAAATTGGCTTATGAATTCAAATTTTATTTCCCATTCTAAAAAATGGTTCCAAGTGCCATTTGAGGTCAGGTTTTCGAACTATTTTATATTCATACTGGCCAACATTATTTGCCTCTAGATTGCGCAGTTGTTTCTAGTTTAGGAAACTTTTTGCTGTCGCCAACCTCTTGCGTTTATAACAACCATCTTAGTGTCTCAAAAACCCATACAAAGCGCCATCTCACCATTTTGTTCAAAGTCCGCAACGTCTGCAAGGTCTTTTAATTCTAAAGTTATACACCTCACAGGCGCTAATGTAACTCCTGGTTCTTCTGCCCCACGCGACATTTTTTTTTTAGTAGCGTATTATTTATTTCCAAAACAATTGCAGGTTATCACATTTCACGACTTTCCCTGTTTTGTCTTTGATTTTTATTTTAAATGATCCGACCCTCCCAAAAACAATCTTTTAAACTGTAAATAAGGGAATTGAAATAATTTCATAATCGAAATTTATGCAGCTTTCCCTAAACGGAAAGCTTTTAAAAAACAGTTGAGGGCCTTCCATCATATAAGTTTTCATCAGTGCTTAGCTCGTCCAAATGAACATAGATTTAATGAATAAATGCAAGATTGAGCGGACTTTCCCCCTCAAACGTAGTTTCATCTGCGAAACACTAAAACTATGAGGGGGTAGATTGCTAGTTGTAAAGCCAGCATTTTAGCTAGCTCTCTACAAAATCGTATTTTGCTTCTTCAGGTTTGAATGTTAATTTGTTTTAGATTTGCATTGTTAAGTTTAAGAGTAATGTCCTAAGTTACTCATTGCTTCTTTTAGTGAGAAAAAACCCGTAAAACCATCGGGTTTATTGTTAACGGTTTAACGTCGTTTGTTCTCCTTTCATATTTTGTAATCTTATTATTCCCCTTGGCTTTAGTTATATTAAACCATACGACTTTGTAAAAATTTCATGGAGCGCGACCGTTTTGGCCCCGAAATTTGGGTTATCAATAGCATGTTCAAAAAACGAAGGGCGGTCTTGAGTTGTTTTTGTTACAAAAAATTTTTAAACAAATTAAAAATGAGTGCATTCAAATATACTGATGCAAAATATTCTGTTGGGCCACACTACAATCTTAAAATATAACAACTGGCACCCCCCGACTTTTCGTGACCCAGACTGACACCTTTCAAGTAAAGGTGAGTACGCCATTAAACAGTTTATCTTTAACCCCCATTAAAAAAACAAACATCGAAAAAGTGTGGTTTAGTCATCCGATGCGTTTATCAGAACCAGTTAAACTTTGCTGTGTTTTGGCATCAACTGGGTGTGGAGTGTCGTATGCTGATCACTTAAATCATCCTAATCCTTTGGTTAGGTCAGTGTAACAGATTTCATTTCTATTACACCTTCAACGTATTTTGACTGAACAGCAAGCACCATTACCAAATGACAAACCTTTTAATCCATTCAGCAACCGAATAGACATGAAGGCTTTTGAAAGGATCTGTAACGAATTAAATTTTAAAACATAAAGACAAAATTAGACAAAAGTTGACCTTAATCATGGTCTAGGCACCCCTTATTTTTGGGCGTGCACAGAAAGTAAAACTATGCCTGGAATCCTCCTTACACATCTTTCTCTTCAGGCACAGCGTTCACCTAGGTCCATAGAGCAAGAGCATAAAACAGCAGGGACAACATTTATCTTAGACACTTCTAAGGGCCTAACTAGAGGGGGAAATAGAACGAATAAACGACTCTATTCCCGTACTTACTTTGGTGTTTGCTAGGTTCAAAACCCACAGGCAAATCGAGCAAACTGATCCTTCTACTGGCTTTGATGCACAAAAAACAATACTTAGCAAATTTAAAGGGATGCTTTAAATTCTACAGTTGATTTGCCTTCAAGTATTAAAAGGGTACCAAAATGTTTTACAATACGCAAGATCGAAAGTAGACTTTCTGTTGGCACTGGTTTATACATGCTACCTTCTGACCTCAGACTCCGGGTAGGAACAATAATAAACTACAACAATGAAATTCTCGTTGCAGGAAATGAACGAAGTGGACAAAACAACATAAATTCTGAGCCAGTAATATTGCAAGCAGTAAAAAAACAAGTGGCCCCCCAAGAATAAGTCATCTAATTCCCGAAGTCCAAAGCCCAAAGGCCATGAAGACTCAGCAAAGCTCGCGGACTCTGTTCGCGATGACCATAAAATATGAAAAGACAGCGCTTGTTCTTGGATTAACAGGCCTAGGATTACTTGGTCTTTATCTTCCCTAAAAATTAACCCAACTATTAAGAGAACTAATGTCCATAAGTGCTCGGCCATAAAGCCAACTACTTTGCTTGCAGTAGACAAAAGCCAGCTGACAATACCTCCTAATATTACCCGGTAAAGAGTCTATAGCTTTACTGGCAAAATTTTTTTAAACTCGCAAGATGATCAAGCTGTTTTTTTAACCATTTTTAAATCAGGGGGAGGCGATGGCGGCGGAGGTAATGAACTTTGCCCACCGCCGCCCGAAAATAGCCATCACCAGTGTATTTAAATTGCAAATCCAAAGCCGTTATAACGCTTGCAAAATGTGACTCCTTGCTCTCTAAACAGTGTTCGTATTCGTTCTGCTAGCGTTGTGTTTTCATATAAAATTTTTCGGATAGTTTCTCTTATTCTATTCACTTGAGTTCGTAATTGGTCTCGGTTAGTAGTTAGCACTTCTAGTCTGGCTGATCTCTCTTGTTCAAGTCTTTTAGCCCTTTGGGTTATTCTTTCTTTAATATCAGGCCCAAAGTTGGCGTCATCAGCCTCAACGAGTTTTTCTTTTTCTCTTTTATTTGCTCTTCTAGTTCACCTATTTTGCTAAATTGTTTGTTAATTCGCCTCTGTGGTTCTTAAAGTACGATCAAGGGCCGCTATTTCTCGCATGGTAGCGGCGAGTCGTGTATAGCCCTTTAACGCTGTTTCTTCTGAAAAACGGATTCTGCTTCTATTACTTTTATTAATTCACCTCCCTGATTGATTTAATTCTTTAAGTTCCATGTTTTGCATTTTTTTATCTGTTGGGAGTTCTTGCAGTTGTTTTGAAGTTTAGCAACTGCCTCCGCCCTTAATTTTGGCCTAACCAGGCCAAGGCGATTTTGATCTTCACACTGAGTCAAATTTCTAAATTAACCAGGCTAAAAACTTTGATGGTCTTTTTAGTTGTAAGCTGAACAAGTTGTCCTTGGTCGCTCCTCAAAAACAAATGGTCATCTTTTACTTCAAAATCATTGGGGTCTTAAAATCGGGGGGTTTCTTGGCCTAAACTTGGTATAATGATCTGACCTTACTTTCTGTTAATTTATACCGACTTGTTGGTAATGAAACTCCGATTTCTGCTAATTCATCATGCAATGAGAGCCCCGAGCGATGCCGCTCCCAAGGGAATCACTCAGTCGTCTCCACGATCAAAAACATCATAATCTTCATCTTCAATGCCTGCCATGTTTCTTTAATAATTAATTTTTTTATTTGTTTTATAAAAAATGTTACATGAAATATGGCCGTTTCTTGACCCGCATAGAAGACTGAAAGAACCCTTTGGCGTGAAGGGAAATAAACGGAATATTACTGTTCCAAATAATCCATCTACTATTGATGCAGATCAAATTTTTACTGTCGTCAAATTTCCGGACCTGGGAGCAAAATAAGTGATTGTGCCAGGCTCTGCGCGTCTTACTTTCAAAATAGTACTCGATTCAACAACAGACACAAACAGGACAGTTGTCCAAAATTTTGGGGGCGGGCAATTGTTAAGAAAATTTCTATAAAACTTGAGGGCAAGAAATATTTTCTTTACACAATGCAGAAAATTTTTTTAAAACCTTTTCTGATCAAAGGCTAACCGGGAATGAAAGGCTGATCTTGCGTTCAAGGAATCGAAAATGAAGAAGCACTAAAACATAAATAGGCCGCTGAAGATACTAAAGACGGCAAAAAGTATGTAGCCGTAAAGTTTGCGTATGGAAATCGCTTCTTCCATCCTTAGATTTTGATTTGTTAAAAGCGCATGCCCATACTTCAAGGAGCATTAAAAGACAGACTGTCATATGAACTAACTTTTAACGAATACAAAGTGTTATCAGATCAACAGACACCGAAGCAATTTTACAGCATTCTGACATCCGTTAGAGTTTGACTTTGTTAGCAACCCTAATTTAGCAAGGCTGTTTTGAGCAACAATATCATCAAAATATCAATATATTACGAAAGAGTGATTCATCATACAACATATCCCAGAAGCAGGGCAGACACTATAGGGAAATTTTTAAAGTTTTAGTGTCGCAGCAAGATCGCTTAAAGGTATTTTATTGCTGTGGGGAAGATGAAGAACCGTTCAAAAGAGCAAGTAAAAAAGTTTTTTAATCCTAAAATAGCGAAAGTGCAATGTACAATTGATGGTAGTCCTAACCAAAATCTACGCTAGCGGGCTTAGCCTTATCATCATTTTGACGAAATAAAAAATTGTTTGGGGTGGGAGGGAAAAGTCTAACAGCAGACCTTGTGTCTAAAGATTTACATTTTCACAATGTTAGGCTTGATGATTATTAACAACGAAATACGGTTTATGGATTGACCTAAGGTCAACAGAGGATAATCAGTTGCAGGGAAGCGGGAGAGCTGTAGAGACGTAAATAAACATTCAATTGAAAAGAAGAAGAAGCCGAAATAAACCGCTTAAGTACATTTGTTTTTAATATATGATGCGCAGCTGAATATTGAAAATAACAGATTAAAAGATATACAATACAAATTATTTTTATTAAAAAAGCATGTCTGTTCAAGTTTACCAAATGTGCCTACAGCGCCGCCAAAAGAAGAGAAAAGTAGAAACCCTAACAAAAAACCTTTAGATTAACAAACATTACGCAAATGCAGCAAGTACTAGAGCAAGACCTTTCAAAATACAGCAAAACCAAACAAGGTATTCTGCTGCCTTTAATGCTGTTACATATGTTAATACTGGAGCATCGACTATAAGTGCTCTATCAGCAGGAACAGTGTTTGGTCTCTTTTAGCAACAGGCATAGGCGCACCCGCAGCTTTACCCTAGGAGGTTGTCTTTAGCTCTGGGTCTGTGTTCATTAGCTGGGGTTTGGGGCTGGCAAAAAATTAAAAACTAAACTCCAAAAGCACACAGCTATGGTTCAACTAATAACAGCTAAACTTAGCTCGTTTAAACTGACAATAAATAAAGCGCTAGCTGACTCAACATCACGGATGAAAAATTTTAATCTTTTAAACAGGCCGATTTGATGACTACAAAAGACAAAAGTTTGATCTTCAAAGAAAGGCGAGAAAAGTTTTTTCTCAACACCAGACCCCGAGCAGATAAAAAAGGAATGCTTAAAAAAAGTAAACGAGACATTAAACCCCTGTTCTAAACAGCTCACATTAACAACACCAAAAGGGTGTTTATACTTTAGTTTATGAGATCCAAGCGCAAAAAAGACCGTCGATATTGATTCTGATTAAGCGTTTGTATTTTTTTTAATTTAAATAATATGTTTGGCTTAGAAAAGAAAGACAGCATGGCTAAGAATATGAAGGACAAGACGAATTGTTTGAAGGAATGCTCGAGAGAGAGGTTTATCAAGAGCACTGAATGATATTGTTTAGAAGTTATTGACCCAACAAACGTACGGGCAAGTGTTTTTCATGCTATTTCTCAAGTTCAAGTAAACTAAAAATAGACCGCCAGTTAAAGTATTGTTAGCTGTTTTATCGACTATATAACAAAAAATGAAGAAAATCTAGAAGTCTGGGTCTCAACTAAACAGCAGACTATTCTTTCTCATAATGACTTAACACCCGGTTGGGCAGACGAACTGCTTGCAACAGTTTGACGCTGCCGCTGAAGAAGCTAAAATGAAGGCTCTGGTTGGTCAGAGGGCGAAGTCTTAGAGATTAGATTAAAGCAGGCTAAGTATGAAACCGATTGTAGGCAAGGCTTACATTCCCGTCCCTCGAGAGTTGGTTTCAAAGAGAGCAGTTTTAAACAAAAAGAATTCAGACGACAAATTTTTCCCATGTGGTGTGTTCTTGCAAGGCTGCATCATGTCCGCGAACACGCAGAAAGAGTGACTAACTATCGCAATACCCCCAAAGATCTTAACTTCAATGGAATATCCTTTCCTGTAGGTAGACCAAAATTGATCAGTTTGAAGAACAAAACACCCAATAACTGTTAATGTATACATATGGATGAGGAAAAAAATTTGGTGCCAATTAAAGTGTCCAAGAACAGTCCAACAATAGGCGAACCACCAAAAGTCATGTGGACTACTCCAAATTTGTTTTCCCGCCAGCAGGGCTGCCCATTACACATTGAACGCACAATGAGCAGATTATTAGCGATACTTCAAAAAAATGAACATAAACAAGAATTCTGTAGAAAATGTTTAACAAAAATTCCAACCGCTCAAGCCGCGCTTGAACATATAAAACATTGTAAAGTTCTGTAGACTGTAAAGACAGAACTAACTACGCCCCCGCCAGGATCTAAAGTTAGTTTTTTAAGAACGGGAAACGGCTGCAAACAAGTCCATACGTAGTTTACGCAGACTTCGAGTCGCTTATTGTTCCTTATGAAGGGCCAGCACCACAAAAACTTCGAAAACAGTCTTAATGAGTAATCATCAGATTTGTTCATTTGCCTTCATTATTGTTAGGTCGGATGGGGTTTATTCAGAGCCAGAATTATATAGAGGACCAATGCTGCAGAAACATTCTTAAAACGCATGCAGCAAGTGCGTAACGCCTGTTCTAATAATCTAAACTTATCTGAAATCATAATGGCGCCTGAAGACCAACAACAGTATGACTCACCACGCATTGTTGGAAATTTGCGGTTTAGAGCTAACGCCCAAGAGTGTAAACCCCACAGTAAGAGACCATGATCACATTAGCGGAAAGTTCAGAGGAGCGGCGCATAACAAATGCAATCTTCAACTAAAGTTTGATTTCCAAAGAAAATGGAAGCTGCCTGTATTCTTTCACAACTTGCCCAGGTTATGACTCTCACCTTATAATGCAAGCAGTAACCAGCGCCTTCAGGGTAGCATGCATTGCACAGTCATCAGAAAAGTACATGTTTTCACTTTAAATAACAAAGTCTTTTTATGACTCATGCAACACATGATGGGAACATTAGAGTCACTGGCTATGTCCTTAAGTCCTGCCCAATAACGAAGAAATTTTGACCCAAAGCTTGTTAGAAAAAGGGTTTTTTACCCTTATGAGTACATGAACAGTTGGGAAAGGTTTGATGAAATACCCTTCCTCCTAAAGGCGCGTTCTTTTCTAGTCTCAGAGGAAAAGGACATCAGTGATTCTGATTACCAGCATGCTCAAGATGCGTGGCAAAAGTTAGAGTGTAAAAAGATGGGACTATCATGACTCCTACTTGAAGGCCGATGTATGTTTTGTTGGGGGACGCTTTGAAAATTTAGAAAAAGACTGCATGAAACATTATAGCCTGGATCCTGCGCATACATTTTCTGCGCCGGGATGTAGTTGGGACGCTTTCTTAAAGTTTACTGGAGTACAGATTGATTTATTGTCTGACCTACCAATGATTCAGATTTATTGAAAACGGATTGCGTGAAGGAATTAGTATGGCGTCGCATCATTACTGTAAAGCAAACAACAAATACTTGGACGACTATGAAACCGAGTAAAAGGTCTAACTATCTCAGGGATTTAATGCAAACAATCTGTATGGTTGGGCTATGACACAATCACTTCCATTACGTAACTTTAAAATTGTACACAGGCGTGATCCGAACAATATTCAAAAGGCATTAAAGTGGTTGGGCAGTTTAAAAGCCTGATCAGCAGCGTGGTTTCATTCTAGAAGTTGACTTAGAATATCCTCATGAACTCCATGGGCCTGCATAATGACTATCCATTGGCAGCAGAAGTCTAAAGATGAATCCAAGAGAGCCGCCTAAACTTGTGGCCTAATCTTCGAGCAAAAAATTTTGTCTGTCATTACAGACTCTACAATAATTAAGACATGGTTTGAAGTTAACAGCTGTTCATCGCAATAATTGCTTTTGATCAAAAACAGTTCATAAACCATACATCATGAAAAACACTGACCCAGAACTAAATCCAAGATGCTCAGAAAAAGACTTTTTCAAGTTGATGAACAACAGCTGTTTTGGAAAGACTATGGAGAATCCGCACAAGCGTAAAGATGTCAATTGGTTACTGAGAAACGAAGCAATTAAGCTAACTTTAAAACCAATTATCAGGACTTTAGAAGATTTCATGATCAGCTTTTGGCTAATGATGAAAAAAAAGAAAGTCAAATTGGACAAACCTGTATTTATTGGGTTTACTGTTTTAGAATTATCAAAGCTTTTGATGTTAGAGTTTTTTTTATGACTACTTTAAGCCCCTCGTATCCTGAGTCCAGAGTACTTTACACAGATACAGACAGTTTTTTTATAGATATTCCTACTGAAGACATCTAAAAGACATGGAAATCGAAGTAGCTAAAGGCATGCCCGGATGGTACGACACGTCCGATTACCCTAAAGATTCGCCTTTGCTTTTAATTAAAATAAAAGGTTTTAGGAAAATGAAGGATGATTATCTGGAAAGGTGATCAAGGATATGTGGGGTTTTAAAGGGCAAAAATGTACAGTATTTCGAGCCAGGAGAAAATCATTAAGAAAGCAAAAGGAATATCTCGCAGCGTTTGTGCAGTCAAACATATCACATGACAACACAAAAAAAGCATTGTTTGGCAATAAGACTTTTCATCATGACAAAGTAAAACGCGAATCTAATCTACATGATCAACACAACTGTTGTAACAAAGAAGTCATTAGATAGAACAAACACAAAACGTGTGTTTGTTAATCCAGAGTTTTCATATGCAATCGGGCATGGGAACCGTAAATTAATTAAGCGGAACGTGTCTGGCGGAAAATTTTCTGCAGTTCTTCTTTCACAAAAGATCTTTGAGGAGCTGGTTGTTTTGTGTGGGCAGTTTCTCGTAAAAATACACGGGCGGATTCATTTTACAATTCTTTTTATTTCATATGGATCAACACTCCAAATTGGATCGGTTGCCCGATGCAGTGTCCCCTTCTGCTTCCCCCGGGAAATAAAGGTACCTTTCTTTTTAAAACCCAAACGGTAATAGTTTGCGGGTGAAGACTCTCCTTCAACAGCATTTATTGTTTTTCTTTTGATTGCTTGTACTGGTTTTAGTCCTTTAAATTCTTCATTATTCATTGCGCGCAAAACTGAGGCAGTCTTTTGACCCATTCGTGTTGCGAGAAATTTTTCAATAAGCTCTCTGTGATACTGGGAGAGAAAAGTCTTTCGGCTAACTGTTTGTTAAAGTTTTCAACTAAAGCCTGTGATCTGTGAACTCCCGGAATGCTCTTCTAATAGTAACTCTGTGTTTTAACAATAATTGATTCACTTGGCCTTTAAATTCTTTTCCATCATCGCTTTAATCATGCAGGGAAAGTTAAGGGCCTCGTTGGTATATCAGTTGTATGGCAACAGCAACAGCAGAAACCCCCCCCCTTTTTTGTTTTAAAGGTTCCGCATCTTTGTATCTTGAAGCTATGTCAATGACTGTGAGTGCGTACTTAAAAACTTTTTCGCCTAATCGTATCAGAGGGTAAATATAGAAGATCCATTTGATGGGGGTCGTTCGGTATTGTGTTCACAAAGTGGGTCTCTGTATTGCCTAGCGCAGGTAATAATTTTGCCAAAACGCTTGTTTAGAAACCATTCTTTGCTTTTTTGTTTACTGACTCCCTGCTTCGCTTAGCTTTTTGATTTCTGTGATCCCCCTTCCAATATCCCTTTTTGGGGAATAATAGATTTTGTTCATTTTTTATTCAGCCAAAATTATGCGCAACAAAAACACGACGGGCATTTCCAAAGGCAATAAACGCGATTTCTGCATCTTTTGTTTTTCTGATGGATGAAAAAAGTCGCTAAATTTTTTGGGGGGGTAATGTCTCGATTGGGTTTTCCTGTTACAAGATAATATTTTTTTTATTGCTTTATCAACATCTTTAAATGGTAAGCTGCATGTCCCTGTTTTTTTTTGTGTTATTTAAAAAAATCTAACTGCTCAATTCTCTGCTTTTCATAGCGATCTTGTGCTGCAGCTAGTTGCTCCACAGCTTTGTTATGTCTTTTCTCTCGCCTTCACTCGCAGTTTACTAAATGCGTAATTACTTCCCCTAAAAGCGAGCGCATTAACCAAAAAGCGCCGCCTATCTCATTACGAGTGAAGCCATTTTTTAAATGTATTTTTTTCTTACATATTAAAATTGTCCGGAATTATTCCTTGCTTAACTAAAAATCTTCGTGGCAAACTAAGCTGCAATGATAGCAATTAGCTTTGCTGAAACCCAAATCTAGTTTGCCAAGATCTCTGGTTTAATTCTTAACAAGCTTTACCAAGCATTGAGTATCCTACACTTAGGCCTCCAATAACAGCAGAATGGTATACAAGGTTAGCAACAGTTTTTTCGGTGCTCATTTTTTATAAAATAAAATAATTAAATTAATAAAAAACATGAACAGTTTATGACTACTACAGCTACAAGGCGGTCTAAACCTTCCTGAACTTATGAATGACCAAGTATGATCAAGCTGTTATGCCCAAAAGGAGAGGGTTTATTCTTTGGCAGCATGTGGAAAAACAAAACAGTTCCTCGGAACTGAATTCAGCATTGAACAGATTCAACAGATGTCGCCCAAGACATTTTAAAGTATCATAACAGGTATGAAGCGCAGCTGGGGGGGTCTAGAATGGTGAAAAGTGTGGGGCAAACGGTTCTTAGTTTGTACACTAAACTAGTCAGTAATTTGCTCCCATTGATTCTGAACAAGATCTTACGTATGATTTAACGCAAGATCCTGTTTTAACAAAGTCATTAGAGTCTCTAGGGGGTGATCTATACTACAAATTTGGAACATTGTTATCGCCATAATCATGGGATTAATTACTTTTAATCATAAAAATTTTGTTTCCCTTCAAAATTGAACGAGCTGGAAAATCAGCAGAATCAGAAAACACTGAAACAGGGGGAGAAAGTAACCAAGCCAGAAAACAGCAGAAAACGCTGAATCAGGTGGAGACCATTAAAAATCCTGGGCGTGTTGAAGCAGGAAAAAAAATTAGCAGAGTGGAACAGACAAAAAAAATTAATGTTACAGAATATGACTCATCATGAAAACATAACACCGCCAACGCCAGAACAAGTTGAATTCAATGCCCGCTTTTAAAAACTCCATGTGATACAAGGACCCCAAAGTCTTCATGGAATATTGAACTTAAAACTGTTGCCATTTTGGCGCCATTTCTGCTGTTGGGGGCAGTAATTTCGGTTATAAAATAAAAACACAAATTTCAACAGAAACAAAAGCCCAAACAAAAAAATCTGAACCATTAAATGCAGAAAAAGACAACGCACGCCAAAACCGCCAATAACAAAGCATCAATTTGATCCATTTCAAATGGAATAATATTTTAAGAACTTAATTTTAAATTTTTTATAAAAATAGATCATGGCGTATTATAAAATGAAAAGTCAATAAATAAAAGACCATGGAGTCTAAAAAGGCATTTCCATAGACCAGAATTGTAATCAATGCGGTTTTCTTCGGATGTAAGACCTTCCTTAAGATCTATGGGAGAGAACGCTGAGCAAGACATCCTCAACGATGACGCGTTTTTGAGGCGTGTTTTGTACTATATTAGGCATCTGCTATTTAAGATAAAAAAAAAGATTTTATTTTTGATAATTTTTAAGAAACTTGAATACGAACTTGGTTGTACTAAAGGATGACTTAACAAGAACTTATTAAGAACTTGATCAAGAACTTAATTAAAAACTTAATCAAGAACTTGGGGTGACTTAATTAAGGACTTGGGGTAACTTAATAAGGACTTGAATAAAAACTTAAAAAGTGACTTAAGTGTGTGCATGCGTGGGGTGGGGGCAAGCAGGGTAGGGTGGGAGTGGGAGGTGGGCCGCACCTTGATTATTTATAAAAACAAATGTCCAGAATAAATAAGTTATTATCAGTTTAAAAAAACAACAATGACAACAACAACAATAACAGCATGTATACAAGCACAATCGCACGCACCACGCACAAGATAGGGAGGTGCTTGCATGGAGAATGGAAATGGGGGTTTTTTGGTTGGCGCTTGAGCGCCGTAAAATTTAAGACGGCTGTCGGTCTCTCTGTCAACGAAGATTTTTTCAAAGCGGCCACCAAGTGCATTTATCAAAGCTTGATTTAATAAACAAGACAGTTTGAAATAAAGTGCACTCGTGGCCGCCCGAAGGCACCTGTTGAATAGGACGTGAATAGGAGCCCTGAAGCATGTGGATCAAAAGAAAATTTAAGCAGACCCCGTTATGCATAACCGTTTTTTTTTAGAATCAAGTCATTTCCCCTTGCTGGTGGTTTGTGGCAAGCAGAGCCCCCGTTATGCATAACCGTTATTTTAGAATCATGTCATTTCCCCTGCTGGCGGGTTTCGACAAGCAGAGCCCCCGGGTTTTGCATAACCGTTATTTTTAGAATCATGTCATTTCCCCTTTCTGGGCGGGTTGTGACAGGCGCTCTACTGTGAAAAGTTGCAGCTCCAAGTCGGCTGGCACACGTGGATCTTTCCAGTAGTCGGCAATTCTGGAACTTGCAGCATGACTTAAATTTCGTTCAGTCTACTGAGGAAGAAGTTTAAGGAACCCAACACAAAAAAACTGTTTAAATCCAAAAAGTACACTTGCAAGTGCACGCAGTTTTCTAGCGTGGTCATCAGAATAACCAGTTTTTTTTCCATAACCAGTCTCCCCCAAAGTTGCTGTATTTCCCCCTGTTGTTGCCGAGTCTCATGCCAATCTTTTACACAAATTCAAAAAATTCCCAAAATTTTATGAAAATCATGATAGTTTGTGCATCTTGCCTCGAATGTTCCTGACCCCTCTTTTCAGTCTGTTGATGATTTCATCTTCACTTTCAGTGTTGTTAAATAGGCTATCTGTAAATGCCTCTCTTGTATATTTTTTTCCGATGTACTTTGTTTGCAAGAAGGTATTCATGAAAATTCTGCTGGAGTTGAAAATTCTTTCCTGCTCTTTTTGATTGTACCTTCCCTTTTTTTGAATAAAGCTTCAAGTTTTCTTTTGGGGTTTTTTTGGCAGTTTCTGCGGTCCATGCTGTTGAGCTCGGGGAACAAAATCTTTCATTTTCCAAAGTAAACAAAATATTCATGCAACAGCAGCTTTTCTTCCTCAGTCCAATTGTAAGCAGATGGAGGGGGCAATGTAGTAGATGCAGTAGATGACTGAGGTATTGGTTGTTGAGTAGGTTCAGTACTCAGATTGGGAAAATAAGTGGCGTTGTCTTGAAAAGAATAATCCAAAAGAGCTTGATGTGCAGCGTTTGAAAATCTAATTTCCTGTGCTAATTCTTGTGAAGAAGGACTACCTAGTAAATCCCTCTCTTCTTCTGAAAAAATGCTATCTTGAACATGGAATCAATCATCAAAAATTTTAAAGTCACAACGCTTTCCTGACTGAAACACTTTCCCTTCACCACAGCACCACAACACCAAAAAGACGAAATAACTCAAGCCCCGTTGTCAACACCCCTAAGTGCTGGGCGGAAATGTCGTCACTGTTACTAATCAGCTGATTCTATCTAGCTTGTGATTGGGGGAAGGTAAGAAACATGTTTTGATATGTTTTAAAGAAAGGCGGGAATGAAAGAGCAAGATCCTTTCAGCCACTTATAGAAATCTCGCTATTTAGAACTGCAGGCAATAGAAATTGATCGCTATCAAACGGGTGACTGGCTTACAAATCCAACGGTGCACGAGTGGAGACCGCTATCTTGCTCTAAAAAGCTTTTATTTAAATTTCTGGGGATTGCCGCGCTTCACTGCATCCTTTAAAAAACAGCCGCATAAACCACTCTCCTCACCTGCAGTGTGGTATGTGTGGATTTTATGTCAAAAATATAACTCGTTTTAAAAACTTTAGTTTTATTTCACATGAAAGACAGAGACTCATTTGATGAATGTTTGCGCGAAAATGATGTTATTGAGAATAATCAGGAAAAACATAGGATTAAACAAAAACTGAAATCTGAAAAGTTTAGTAAATTGTATTAAAAACGGATAACCCTGCACAGTATTTTTTGTTTGTAATTATCGTTATTTTTTGGTTATTGACGTCTTACTTGCAAAGAACAGTAAATGCGCTTGCGTGTGTGTGTGTGTGTGTGTGTGTGTATGTGTGTGTGTGTGTGTGGTGTGTGTGTGTGTGTGTGTGTCTGCCCGCCTCTCTGCTGTCTGTTGTCTCTCTCTGTCTCTCTCTTCTCTGTCTGTCTGCCGGGATTCTCTCCCTCTTCCGCCACAGGAAAAGGGGGCTTTTAGGCCAATTTCGCCCAAAAACTCGGTGGAGGGTGAAAGTGGCTTAGAGTCGGCCTTTCCCTTTCTCTTATATATATATAAAATTAAAAAAAAATAAAATTAAATATATATATATATATATATATATAAAATATATAAAAATAAATTTTAAAACTATTACTATAA
>CM031597.1:9852308-9859808 GCA_018398815.1 Conus ventricosus
CCCCCCCCCCCCCCCTCCTTCTTACCCTTTCCGAAAGAAAAGCATCGGCGGTCATATTCAGGTGGTAAAACAGTGTTGGCAACAAATCAAGCTACAACTTGACGTGGCCAGTCGTCTGTCTGGTTCATGGGACAAAGCGAGATACAACTTGATGTAGCCAGTTATCTGTTTGGTTCATGGGACAAAGCAACATACAACTTGACGTGGCCGGTTAAATGTTTGGTTCATGGGACAAAGCAAGATACAACTTGATGTGGCCAGTTATCTGTTTGGTTCATGGAACAAAGCAAGATACAACTTGATGTAGCCAGTTATCTGTTTGGTTCATGGGACGAAGCGAGATACAACTTGATGTAGCCAGTTATGTCTTTGGTTCATGGGAAAAAACAAGATACAACATGATGTTGCCAGTTATCTGTTTGGTTCATGGAACAAAGCAAGATACAACATGATGTTGCAAGTTATCTGTTTGGTTCATGGGACAAAGCGAGATACAACATGACGTAGCCAGTTATCTGTTTGGTTCATGGGACAAAGCGAGATAAAATATAATGTGGCCAGTTATCTGTTTGGTTCATGGGACAAAGCGAGATACAACTTGACGTGGCTAGTTATCTGTTTGGTTTATGGGACAAAGCAAGATACAACTTAATGCGGCGAGTTATCTGCTTGGTTCATGGGACAAAGCGAGATACAACTGATGCGGCCAGTTATCTGCTTGGTTCATGGGACAAAGCAAGATACAACTTGATGCGGCCAGTTATCTGCTTGGTTCATGGGCACCTCCTCTGCCCTCCACCACCACTACCATCCCTCCCCTGCACCCCACCCCTCCTTTGTGTCTCATCCTATCATCTTTCTCGTTGTCGCTTCTGCTAACGCTTTCCTAACACTACCTCTTCGCTTCCCAAATAGCATACAAACGACATTTCCTCAAGAACGGTTATTTTCTACATTCAGTAATGCTCATGGGTCTGTTCCTTGATTCTACATTGACGCCTACGCGCATGTGTGTGTGTGTGGTGTGTGTGTGTGTGTGTGTGTGTGTGTGTGTGTGTGTGTGTGTGTGTGTGTGTGTGGTGTGTATGTGTGTGTGTGTGTGTGTGTGTGTGTGTGTGTGTGTGTGTGTGTGTGTTTGTTTGTGTGTGTCTGTTTGTGTGTCTGTTTGTGTGTGCGTGTGTGTTGTGGGTGTGCGTGCGTGTGTGCGTGCGTGTGTGTGTGTGTGTGTGTGTGTGTGTGTGTGTGTGGTGTGTGTGTGTGTGTGTGTGTGTGTGTGTGTGCACGCGTGTGTGCGTGTGTGCGTGCGTGCGTGTGTGCATGCGTGCATGTGTGCGCGTGTATGTTTGAGTGCGCGAGCGCGGCGCGCGCGCGCGCGCGCGGGTGTGTGTGTGTGTGTGTGTGTGTGTGTGTGTGTGTGTGTGTGTGTGTGTGTGTGTGTGTGTGTGTGTTCGCGTACGTGTCTGTCTGTGTGTATGTACGTGTCTGTCTGTGTGTGTGTATGTATGTGTAAATGCACGGGCACGCACGCGCGCGTTTTTGTTGTTTGTGTGTATGCTTGTGTGTGTGTGTGTGTGTGTGTGTGTGTGTGTGTGTGTGTGTGTGTGTGTGTGTGTGTGTGTGTGTGTGATTATGCGTGTTCGTTTGACTCGGTGTGTGTGTGCGTATGTGCGTGCGTGCTTGCTTGCACGCACGCACGCGGGTGTGTGTGTGTGTGTGTGTGTGTGTGTGTGTGTGTGTGTGTGTGTGTGTGCGTGCGTGCGTGCGTGCGTGCGTGCGTGCGTGGGCGTGCGTGCGTGTATGTGGGCGCGCACGTGCGCGCATACCTAATCGAATTTAAATAACACATCCACGGCAATTGTCTAATCGTCAATCAGCAGACGACCCCACGACGATGCTTCAGTTTTATGGGCTGTGATCCGCTACTTTCGTTTCCTGGGATTCGAGTTATCATTTGTGTAATGGGGAAAAATTTTAGCCAGGCGTCGCAAACCGTTATGCTTTTGCGACAGGGACAAGCAGAATTTAGAGAGAGGATCGAATATGGTTATAATATATGAGACAGAGAGAGAGAGAGAGAGAGAGAGAGAGAGAGAGAGAGGAACGATTTATTTTGCTGGGCTCTCCGCGCATGATAAACACAGTGTTTTGAGAGTGTGGGGCTATGACGAAGGGGGGCGGGGTGGGGGTGGGTGGGGGGGAGGAGGTGGGGGGTGGCAAGGGGAAGGAATATTGAGACAAGCAAGCAAATACTGAAAAAGATGAGACCCAAATAATGTTAAATAAAGTCTTGGTGATATGGAAACAGATGGTCTGAAGCCATCTGGTTAGTGCGTTTGGCTGTTCAGTTGATGGTCGTAAGTTTGAGACACGTGCGGTCAGATATTTACGGATGGAGAACCTTCTTTGCCCAGCCAGCTGTGAAAGGGTACCTGATTGAGTTCAGGGCAGGTTAAAGGCGGTGGTAGGTGCGGGAGGGGCTCCGCATTCCTTCACGCCGTGCTCTACACCTGGTGAACGTCCGGTCATTTCACTGCTCCTACGGCCAGAAAGGCTATGGAAATAGAACCCTTTGACCTCAGCATGGACACCAGGTCTTCTTCCTCTCTCTGGCCAGTCTTGTGGGCACTGCACTGAAGAACAGGACACTCGGTTCCACCAGTTCTCTGGAATAGTTCCAGACTCATTGCAGACTTCCTTTCATACCTATCAAACCGAGATTACGTGTATTTGTTACTGTTCGTCCGTGTGTGTGTGTGTGTGTGTGTGTGTGTGTGTGTGTGTGTGTGTGTGTGTGTGTGTGTGTGTGTGTGTGTGTGTGTTTCATTTTTTCCTCCCACTGTATTCAAGATGAGCAAGACGGTGCCAGTCTTGAATACATGTCAATATGTGCGTGCTCATCTCTCCAATTGCTGTTGCTGTGTAGGTCAGGAAGAGGATAAATAAGCATACATTAAACATGGAACGTCCTTTTTGGGGGATATTCCTTCGTTCGCTCTGTGTGCTCTGTGTTGTCATTTCTGCTAGGTGATTTGGTATCGTAGGCAGCATTCGTTTAGAAGTATGGGCATGCATTTACTTCACCATGGGAACAAGAGCTACCCTATTTGTTGATTGGCTTTTTTGTGGCCCAGAGTGGCTCATGCGTGACTGTGTCGGACGCCGTACTGGTTGATAAAGACACGTTAAAAATTCCATCTTGTTCTGCAGATGTTTTCCACAAGAGGTACATGGGATAAACATCTGATCGACTTGTACCGCTGCATTTCCGAGAATCCAGCCTGTTCTTCAGCAATGATGGAATTCATTTAGAACGAGTTTGTGCATTATTTCGTTGGCGTGGCTGATCAAGCTTATAACACAGTGGCTCTGGCAGCGGTGGACATGTCCATTCCTGGGATGTGTGACGATTAGTGACCCAGTATGTGGCGGTGGCCACTGCCTAGTGTGCAAGAGTTTGTAGCAGAAGGCAGTAAAGATACCGATGAATCAATCAGTTTGTAGCAGAAGGCAGTAAAGATATCGATGAGTCAATCAGTTTGTAGCAGAAGGCAGTAAAGATGTCGATGAGTCAATCAGTTTGTAGCAGATGGCAGTAAAGATATCGATGAGTCAATCAGTTTGTAGCAGAAGGCAGTAAAGATGTCGATGAGTCAATCAGTTTGTAGCAGAAGGCAGTAACGATATCGATGAGTCAATCAGTTTGCAGCAGAAGGCGGTAAAGATACCGATGACTCAATCTCTGCAATGTTTCAAGACTTCTACAAGGTTCCTGTCAATCAATAGCTGCAGCCTTCAAACATCTCAATGATTCACCACAGCTATCACTTTATAACGTAAAATTGGAAAGTCATCCTCATTTGGTCAATCCTGTACTGTTAACACGTCTGGATGTCTTATGCTCTGTTGTTTGTTGCGCAACATGCTATCTATTTGGCTGTAATACTGACCGTTTGGAGAATGCCATGTACATGGTCGAAATTTTGTCCACCATGTCATTATAACTGGAATATTATAGCAGGCAAATCCCCAGCAGACTAAGTACGCTCGCAAGCAGTCATTCAACATCATAGAGCATATATAGTCCAAATGCATGCGCCTATATCGGATTATGATCATGACAAATCAGGAATTGAACTCCCAGCTCCAAACTATCATCAGTAAGGGTGACAAGAAAGACAACTCATCGTACAGGATAATCAGAATGTCAAAGCTAGCGCAGATGCCCAAGAAGTCTGGGGGAATTTCTACGGGATAAATTGTAGTGAGACCAACGGATGACAGAAACAAGTTACAGCACAGATAACTGACGAAGCAACAGATGAGGAGGTTGTTCTCGCCACGACCAGTATGACTGGCCTTGACTGTAAGCTGAAGACCTTCGTCCACGCCAGTTAGGCTGAGTCTGTCGTTCCTCTTCTCCTCTTTTGGTTTGGTCTTGGAGCCACGTTACCAGAGAATGTGCCATGCGACCTGTTTCAAGCTATGCTGAGTTAATGGCACCATTTCATTTACCAGTCCTCTCGGGTTCTATTGGTGTGCAAATTGAAGAAACATCAAAACACACTTGAAAATCCTACATGCCTTTCTCATAAGCTAGCACGTTTAAGACAAGATATTTACAGAGGGAAAGTAGAAGCTATGGGCATTTATTTTGTCAATACATTTCTTCTCCAGGGCATGATGGCTGATGAGAAAGCCCTACTTGTTCGTTCTCAGAGTAAATGGCATCGTGCTTATTTGCCTCATCTTGCAATGTCAGGCCACTGACATACTATTCTGACCGAAACACATTAGAACTCGCTGATTTCAGAGGGAATCAGGGTACTTTCTGTGTACATTTCGCAACGCAATGTGGGTAATTTATCTCTGGCTCTCAATCGGGATGAATATTGAGTATAGCGTACAGATTCCTACACATGGAACGTCATGTAGTGGGCAAAAACGGTGCAGAGGAAGATGAGAAAGAGTGTGTGCCCACTGGTCTTGTACTGTAGTTTGCCTGTATGCCTGCCCCCCTCCCCCGCTCTGTGTGTGTGTGTTGTGTGTGTGTGTGCGGTGCGTGGCGTGCGTGCGTGCGTGCGTGCGTGCGTGCGTGCGTGCGTGTGTGTGTGTGTGTGTGTGTGTGTGTGTGTGTGTGTGTGTGTGTGTTGTGTGTGTGTGTGTGTGTGTGTGTGTGTGCGTGTGTATGTGTGTGTTTTGAGAGAGAGAGAGAGAGAGAGAGAGAGAGAGAGAGAGAGAGAGAGAGAGAGAGAGAGAGAGAGAGAGACAAAGACACGAGAGAGTAGAGAGGAGAAGAGAGGCAGAGAAGAGACAGAAAGAGAGAGAGAGAGAGAGAGAGAGAGAGAGAGAAGAGAAGGGAAACAACGACCAACAGAGAGAGAGAGAGAGAGAGAGAGAGAGAGAGAGAGAGAGAGAGAGACAGAGAGAGAGAGAGACAGACAGACAGACAGACAGACAGACAGACAGACAAACAGACAGACAGACTGACAGACAGAGAAAGAGCTATTTTAGTCTAACTGCTGCATCATGTATACTATACTATACAACACTCGGTCTTCACTGGGGGCTGCTCACAGACTGTATCTGCAGCGCGGCGGGTCAGACACAGAGACGCAAACATAGGGTGGAGGCACTCTGCAGAGAAAGTCAATTTGTCGATGTGCGACTTTCACTGTCAAGGCAAATTCTAGAGTATAGACATACTTACATCAAAACTTTCAGAACACCCCTTACAGTTATGACCATAGCTGGATTTTGAAGTGCGGGAATCTGTATTTGGAAGAAAGTCTGGCATCGTCACTGGCACCATGGAGTCTTCAGAGCCGTGGGGCACTGCAATAATGATGAACGCAGCTCCGAATGTCTCCATCTCTGATGGTTGAGGGTTCGCGCCTGGGTTGTGTCAAAACTCTTCCTGGTCCACTCAGCTATTACTGTATGTCCAAGTCTTTCTCTATCTACTCTGCCTCTCCTTTCTTGCACGGTGACTTTTTTGGTTGGTTTTTGCTTCTTGGGGAATTTACTTTCTTTCCTTAACAATGGTCTACAGGTCTGTTTGAAAAAAAAACGTTTTGGGATGAAAGGAAAAGAGGATAATACATTCGTGACATGCGTTGAAAAACAGCTGAAGAAGAAAGCATTTTCAAGGTATGTACTTTTAACTTGTCCCCGATAAATTTTCAAAGAAATTTAAAGTAAGCCCGCCAGGTCACATGGACATACAAATTACAAGACAAAACACGACGGGTTTCGACCTCTTAGGTCTTCTCAGGCAAGAGAAGCAACATTCAGGACAATGAAAACGAAGAACGAGAAATCACCTATCTTCTCCAATTCGGCGCCAGTAGGGCGTTGTTCCTCATAAGATAAGCATGGAATACGACGTGCTGAACTCGAATTGCGCAAGAGCTTTGCTGTGTCTAATTTGTTCTTGCTGTCTTCGGAAACAGACACCAGAGCATGACGGTACCCTGCTACAGGTCAGCCGTCTCCTGACAAATGCCAGAAACAAGGCATGGCCAAGACAAACTACATTCTAGACTTTACTGTTTCAGAACGACGACCACATTCGTCTGCCAAGGTAGACAAACATTGTGAACAATACTGTTTCAGAACGACGACCACATTCGTCTGCCAAGGTAGACAAACATTGTGAACAATACTGTTTCAGAACGACGACCACATTCGTCTGCCAAGGTAGACAAACATTGTGAACAATACTGTTTCAGAACGACGACCACATTGGTCTGCCAAGGTAGACAAACATTGTGAACAATACTGTTTCAGAACGACGACCACATTCGTCTGCCAAGGTAGACAAACATTGTGAACAATACTGTTTCAGAACGACGACCACATTCGTCTGCCAAGGTAGACAAACATTGTGAACAATACTGTTTCAGAACGACGACCACATTCGTCTCCCAAGGTAGACAAACATTGTGAACAATACTGTTTCAGAACGACGACCACATTGGTCTGCCAAGGTAGACAAACATTGTGAACAATACTGTTTCAGAACGACGACCACATTGGTCTGCCAAGGTAGACAAACATTGTGAACAATACTGTTTCAGAACGACGACCACATTGGTCTGCCAAGGTAGACAAACATTGTGAACAATACTGTTTCAGAACGACGACCACATTGGTCTGCCAAGGTAGACAAACATTGTGAACAATACTGTTTCAGAACGACGACCACATTGGTCTGCCAAGGTAGACAAACATTGTGAACAATACTGTTTCAGAACGACGACCACATTGGTCTGCCAAGTAGACAAACATTGTGAACAATACTGTTTCAGAACGACGACCACATTGGTCTGCCAAGGTAGACAAACATTGTGAACAATACTGTTTCAGAACGACGACCACATTGGTCTGCCAAGGTAGACAAACATTGTGAACAATACTGTTTCAGAACGACGACCACATTGGTCTGCCAAGGTAGACAAACATTGTGAACAATACTGTTTCAGAACGAC
Organism: Conus ventricosus; assembly: GCA_018398815.1. Lineage (NCBI taxonomy): Eukaryota > Metazoa > Mollusca > Gastropoda > Neogastropoda > Conidae > Conus > Conus ventricosus. The sequence continues at coordinate 9,859,796 of CM031597.1, forward strand.
GACCACATTGGTC
>CM031597.1:9867308-9869808 GCA_018398815.1 Conus ventricosus
CACATCCCTGCTTGACTCCACTCTTGACTTGGAAATACTCTGATGCGTGCCGGTCAAACTGGATGCAAGCAGTCATGTCTTCGTGGAACAAGATTAGCAACTGAATAAGAGTAAAAGGACACACGATTCTCTTCAAAATGTTGTGAAGGGTAGGCCTACTGACAGGGTAAAAGGTTTCAGACGGTACTCTGCTAAAAAATTTAAAAAAAAGGTATCTCGAGACGTTTCAACAGCCTTCTCAGAATCAATAAATACCACAAGTAAAGTCACGATTAGACTATCCACAAACTATTGTTGAATAGCAAGCTTTGAATTCATTCCTGGGTAGGTAACTTTTGTTTGGTGAGTATAATCTGTGAACCGTATATTCCTGTCTTGTCGAGTATAATTGTTTCGTGTGATAGAAAGAGGACAATAACGTACCCAATCCGTGTATAGCTCGCTCCCCACAGTGTTTTCTGAAGAAGTCAAGCTGAACACGTTCTCTTAGTCATCACGCTTCGTATATTTGCCTGGTACGGGCGATGCATTTCGCCATGACTCTGTCCAGGACATTTCTATTGGGCAGAGTGACGGGAGGACGCCCCAGAGACATTCCGACGTATTACAGGTGAAAACCAGAGAGTGACTCAGCTGGTTACAATAGTTCTGCCCTGTCGTGCGTGGCTAAGAACAAAGGCCACGGAGGTCTCTGACTCTTCAAACTAACGTCAACGCTTATTAGAACAGGACAACGTGGATGAAGAATATTTCGGAACAATAAGGCATTGTGTTTCCCATTAATGTGATGCACTCCGTCGGAGGATACGTCAACAATAGTTTGCGTTGTTTCAATGTGTAGATCCCTGAACAGGTATTCACAATTTTCAGAGAGAGAGAGAGAGAGAGAGAGAGAGAGAGAGAGAGAGAGAGAGAGAGAGAGAGAGAGAGAGAGATGTACCCAAAAAGCAAAATATGAAGAGAGAGAGAGAGAGAGAGAGAGAGAGAGAGAGAGAGAGAGAGAGAGAGAGAGAGAGAGAGAGAGAGAGAGAGAGAGAGAGAGAGAGAGAGGTGGTGGTGCCCCATAGATATACTTCCAGGAATAGTCAGCCGCGCCGGAAGCACCACCAAACAAATCTTCGGCCTCCGAATCCTTTGTGAGAAATACCAACGGTGCCAGCAAGATTTATGTCATATATTCACCGACTTTAAGAAAACAGTTTATAGGGTTTTGTATGCAAACTTATGGGCGGCCTTGAGGTAGAGTTTCACCGGTAGGAATCTTGTCAGGGACGTAGAGGAACGTTACGACAGAGCTACCACAGCAGTCTTCTGAAATGTCATCCTTGTTGAAAGGTTCTGGACATCTGTTGGCGTCAGGTATGGATGTCCTCTCTCTTCCACTCTCTTCAATACCTTTCATGAGAGACTCACGACAGATGCATTATAATGCCATCTTGTAACGGTGAGCACTAGAGACAGGACCATCATCAACCGGTGCTTTGCAGATGGTATTGATGGCTTGGCTAGACAGGAAGCTTGAAGAACTGGCCCGACTTGGTAAAACTCCTGAATTGTGTAAACCCGGGACATGGCAGGAAATTAGCATAGAAAGACGGTACTGAAGACAATCATCAACAAAGGCCTCAACAAGAAACATCAAAACAAAGTGGTAAAAGCCTGAGACAGTAGCCAGCTTGGAGGCATCGCGAGAGGTGGTGATGAAAACAGAGGGGAACGTCGACAGAATTCTTATGACGAAGCTGGAGGACGACTGATGATCTTTTCACGACGTGACATATAAAGAACAAAAACCATTGACTATTAATCGGCGTACTCAAGATCTGTCCAATTTCTCCAAATAATGCATATATTCCTCTTGCTACGTGTAGTTTTGAGATTTAACATTTCTCTAAAAAAAACCATACTTTTTCTTTCTCCTTTGAATTCAGTCTTCTTTTTTTAGAGTTTTTAAAAGGTTTTTAGAGGTTTCAGTTTCCAGCTGCCACGCCATCACTTTAAGGTTTGTTATCCCCACCCCCCTCACTCCCTTTTTTCTTCTTTCTGCCCATGGCACCAGGTCCTCTCCCTCCATTCTTGCCATCTCCCTGCCAGCTTTCTCTCATCCACCTTCTCAAGCCATTGTTCATCTTCACTTACCATTCTCTCTCATATCCCCTATCTTCCCATCTGGTCTTTCTTACACACACACACACACACACACACACACACACACACACACACACACACACACACCCCACGCACACGCACGCACGCACGCACGCACGCACGCACGCACGCACGCACGCACGCACGCACGCACACACACACACACACACACACACACACACACACACACACGGTGTTACACAGTCACAAATACGGTTCAATACATGCATGCATACATATAGAAATGCACTATTCCTCCTTTTCAACATCTACTCACCACTCCCTATCATGATAACTGATTCACAGCCATCTTGTCCTATTGACACAGGCATGCGTCTGGGAATGAATCTAG
>CM031597.1:9890100-9931958 GCA_018398815.1 Conus ventricosus
GGAAAAAAATTTAAACAAAACTGAAATCTGAAAAGTTTAGTAAATTAGTATTGAAACGGAAAAACCCTCACAGTATGTTTGTTTGTAGGGTCGTTATTTTTAGTTATTGAAGTCTTACTTGTCAGAGAACAGGGAAAGGGCATTCTGGGTTACTTTCGCCCGAACTGAGTAGAGGCGGAAGTGGCCCAGAATGCCCCTTTCCCTGTTTCTAAGAATATTCGTGTGGCTTGACTAGTGTAGCGGGCGTCCCCAAATAATTGTGAGTATGACTCGGTTAAAGAAACAAACGTGGTCATTGGGTGAAAGTGACCACTGAGAGATAGTTTAAGAAGGGCTGGTAAGGTGCTGGTCATGTGTTTTTGAACACTGAGTATGCACTCACTAGGAGAGGAGGAAAGAATCAGTTTTAACCCAGCAGATGGCCTAGAGACTCGAACCTGTCAGGACGTTGGTCCTCGCTGCTGACCAGTCATTACCAGGTGAGCGATAGATAGTTGGGGAAAGCTACAGGGGAAAACTTAAAGAAAAGAGAAAGAAAGAATTCATATGTTGAATTAAGTAGGTTACTTACACGAACCTTATTCGTGTTTCAGCCCTTCACCTTTTACCCTTCGCCCTTCACCCTTCACCTTTCACCCCGTGAGGTGGTTGAAGATGGCCATGGTGTGGGGAACACACCGGTAGGCAGCCCCAGGAATTAAGGACTCCAGGGAGAGGAGTCGGGAACTCGTCATCTCTCCAGGGACAGGAGAAGACAGGGAGAGGAGTTGGAACTCATCTCTCCAGTGACAAGAAGAGTCGAGGGAGAGGAGTCGGAAGTCATATCTCCAGACGGGAGAAATCGAGGGGGCGAGATGATGTCTGAGAGAGACAGGGATCCTGAAGGATGAGGCGAGTCGTAATTCGGATGCAGGCATAGCATCAAGGAGTGAGAAAATCATTTATTTTCCTGGTCTGGATTTTGTGGGCCAATGTTGTGTGAAGGCCGTGACTTTATGAAGTCTTGATGAGTGTTAGTTTGCCTCTCAGTGGAAAGAGAGCTACGTGTATAAAATCTGTTATAAATTGTTTGATGTGATTTAGTAAAGTGTTTTCCCGAAGGAGAGGGGAGAAGAAAAAAACATTCGGTAGTGCGCCTTTTGGTTGATTGGAAAGATTGCGTGTGCGTATGGAGTAAATGCTGTCATGAATGCGCGTGTGCAAAAGTGACAGTGTGACAGTGGTGACCCACGTGATACGAACACGCAACCTTCACCCCCTTTTTCAAAACCTCTTAAACCTTCTCCTCAATAAGCTCCTATCTAGTTTTTCTTTCTACATTTTCATCTTTTAGGTAGGATTTCCGCTAGTTTGTGTTTCTTTCCCCTCTTTTTAAGTGTTTGTGCTTCCATTTGTTTTGTAAATTTATATTCATTTTTTGTATAAGGCGGTACATTTGTTTTGTAAATTCATTTGAAATTAAGTAAGAAAGAAAGACTGACAACAAGAACATTTAAGAACTAAAACTTTATAAAGAATTTATTTTCAGAAAACTTTATTGTGTTTTTTCCTTTCTTAGGAAAAACAAGATTTGCATTGAACTTCATTTTTTTTTTAAAAATTCCAAATTGATAGCAGTTTGCAAATTACTTTTGGAAAAATACATTCCTTGGATTTGATATCTACCCTGTTTTAGTAAGCTGTTTTCTGTTTACACCGGAAATTGAATTCTTTATTTGTATTACTATAATTACGTTTTTGTGAACATAAAACATCATCGTATATCGCCTTATTTTTATTCATATTTAGAATTGTGTTGTGTTTATATCTGTTGACTGTTCATTTATGGATGATTTTGATAAATATGTTTCAACAAGCGGAACGCTTGGGTTTTGATGGAGAAAAACTTACTAACTATGTGCAACAATGCACAGATAGGCAGACAGGCTAAGAGAGAGAGAAGAAAATAGACTACAGAGGGAAGCTGAAGCTGAAGAAAATAGACTACAGGGGAAGCTGAAATGAAGAAAAAAGATTACAGAGGGAAGCTGAAGCTGAAGAAAATAGACTACAGAGGGAAATTGAAGTTGAAGAAAAAAGACTACAGAGGGAAGCTGAAATTGAAGAAAAAAGACTACAGAGGGAAGCTGAAGATAAAGAACGTCAATTTAAGTTGAGGCAGTTAGAACTAGAGACTGATGCTGAAATTAAAAGATTACAGGCATCGAGAGAACCTCCACCAGCTCCACCAGTCGGTTCCGCAAGCGCGCCTCAACCGAAAACAGCATATATTCCAAAGTTACCACCTTTCGAGGAAAAAACGGATGACATAGATAGTTTTCTTTTCCGCTTTGAAAGTCACGCAACGTCTTGTGGTTGGCCAAAGGAAAAGTGGACATTGTATATTGCGTCGTTGTTTTAAGGGTAGCGCTTTGACACTGTACCACACACTCGCGGCGAAACAAAATTAACTTGGGATCAGTTGAAAGAAGAACTCCTCAAGAAATTTCAATGTTCTGCTGATCGTTTTCACGAACGTTTCCGTTCTGTGCGCCCTGAAAAAGGAGAATCGTTTCCGTCGTTTTAATTCGTATGAGTCATTGTTTAGATCGATGGATCGATTTATCAAAAACGAACAAAACTTTTCAATCGCTGCGAGATCTCCTTCTTAGAGAACAACTTTTCCAGAGCGTGAGCAAAGATCTGGCCACTTTCCTTAAAGGAAGGCAATTTGAAAGCGTTTGAGGAAATGTGTCAGATGGCTGATCAGTATTGTATCGCTCACCCAGATAAGGGCGTGGCTAGGAAAGGAGAATTTTCAATCTTTGAGTCTCATGCGTCATGTACTATCCCATCAGGACAGGGAATTACAGGAAAGGAAATCGTGGGTCATTTCTGAGTCCTCGAGGATATGCGTATCCTAGGAACGGACAGGAATCTTTCCGCGGTTCGAGTGACTTTCGTCAGTACCAGTACTCACCGCCGGAAAGACCCATTACTCCTCAGCAAACGTTCCGAGGTCGTGGACAACGACCACCACGTAGACCTTTTGGGCCAGTTCGTGGACCAGAACAGAAGTTCACAAAATCAGTCAGACCGCCGATCGACAATGCGATGTTTCTTTTGTGATGGCAAGTTCCATTTGAGGAAAAATTGCCCTTTCAAACCAAATGATTCAAAACCCGCATTAGTCTCCACTGATTGTGAGAAGGCCTTGTTTTGGCACCACATCAAGCTGTTGATGGACTGGTGTTATGAAAAACGGAGCCATCAATGGATTGCAGGCTTTGGTTTTGCGAGACACTGGTGCACCACCGCTGGTGTACGGAAATCTTTCGTGCTTCAAAACCAGTATTCAACACTGTCCAAAAGTGTAGGTCGTTTGGAGGCAAGATGATTGAAACGTTTCCGCTGGCGAAAATTTCGGTCGATACACCGTACTACTCCGGATTTCTTACCGCCTGTGTCATTGATAACCAGTCTGCGACTTGATCTTGGCAATTTGCCAGGTGTCGCTACAGTACATGGTGGTGCTGGAGGATCGTTTGTTCCTTGTCTTGTGAGTACCAGATCAAACATCGTAGAGCAGGGAAAGGCTACAAAGCCGCTAAAAGTCTCAAAACTGGATGAACTCCAGATTACCCCAGATGATCTAAAAGAAATGCAGGAAAAAGACGAGACGCTGACGACAATACTTTCTGCTGCTAAACAGACTGTAACGGACAAACTAACGGACAAACCAACGTACATACTGGATCTGACATTCTCTACAGGTGTGTACCTGGACAGGAAAACAAACAAGTTGTCGTTCCAAAGCCACTTAGAGAGACAGTGCTACATACGGCTCATGATGCATTGTTCGCTGGTCACGTGGGATCAAAGAACATCAAAGGGAGTTCTTGATTCTTTTTATTGGCCAGGTGTCACAAAGGAAGTAACAGAATACTGCCGTTCATGTGACATCTGCCAAAAGACATCTCAGAAAGGTCGCGTCCCATGTGCACCTTTGCACAAAATGCCTCTCATTTCCGTCCCATTTCGGAGGTGGCTATTGATCTTGTTGGGCCTTTACCACTGTCTTCTTTGGATATCGCTATATCTTAACTTTGGTGGATACAGCGACAAGGTATCCAGAAACGATTCCACTGAAGAAAATTGATACAGTGGTCTGTCGCTGAAGCCTTACTTGCGATTTTTTCCAGAGTGGGCTTCCAGACGAAATTCTCTCGGATTGTGGAACGCAATCATTTCCGATCTCATGAGAGAAATTTACCAGACTGTTGTCAATCTCTTCCATTTCAACCACGCCATATCATCCCCAATCGAATGGCATGGTTGAACGTTTCAAGGAACGTTAAAGTCCATGTTGAGAAAGGTTGCAAGGCAAGAAACCCCATGAATGGGATCGTTTCATACCGGCTTTGCTTTTCGCATACAGGGAAATGCCGAACGAAACGCTGGGATTCTCGCCATTCGAGCTTCTTTTTGGACACTCACCAAGGGGTCCTTTGATCTACTGATGACACAATGGACGAAAAAGACGGACATACCTGACAGTAAAACTGTTTACCAATACGTTTATGGAACTGCATAATCATTTGAAGGATGCATGTGAGCTTGCTCAACAGTCAGCTGATAGAAAAACAGATGTATACAAGGTCTTTGCTGATAGAAAAGCAAAGGTACGTTCCTTCAGTGTAGGGATAAAGTCCTTGTACTAACTCACTGATGAACATAACAAGCTTCGTGTTATGTGGAAGGGTCCTTTTCAGGTGGTCGAAAAACTTTCTGCAGTTAATTATAAGATCAAAATGGCAAACACTGAGAAGGTATTCCATGTGAACATGTTGAAGAAGTATGTTGAACGTACAAATGTTGCCATCAACCAGTCAGTTGAAATGGATATGTCCTATGTCAGAAACTGATGTCAACATGACAGATATTATCAGTGATGATTTTGTACCCAATGTAACGTACAGGGACAGGTCAAAGGTTGTGAAAACAGCAAATGTAGGAGTGTTAACATCTACCAGTGCTGATGATGTTGTACCCCTTCCTACTCTGTCTATCAAAGGGGAAACCTATGATGATGTGATTTTGTCGAATGAATTGTCTTCAGTCAAACAGAACAGCTCAAAGAAATTTTGAAAGACTTTCAGATGTGTTGACAGATACCCCAGGTACAGTTACTGGTATTGAACCCCATAGATTCAGTTAACTACTGAAATACCAGTGCGAACCAGACCATACCCCTCCCATTTGCAAAAAGAGAGGTTGTCGAGAGAGAAATCAAAGTAATGCTGGATTTAAAGGTCATAGAACCTTCTACATCTCCGTACAGCTCACCAGTTGTATGGTGGACAAACCTGATGGATCGGTGCGTTTCTGCATCGATTACAGGAAATTAAATAAGATCACTGTGTTCGATGCCGAGCCCATCCCAGACATTGAAGAACTTCTGTGTCAGCTCTCAGAGAAACTATTTTGTGAAAGTAGACTTGACTAAAGGATACTGGCAGATTCCAATGGCTGAAGCTGACAAGGAAAAGACAGCATTTCAAAACACCTTTTGGTCTTTTCCAATGGACGAAAATGCCATTTGGTTTGCAAAATGCCCCAGCTTCTTTTGCTAGAATGATGCGAGCCCTGAAACTCCATGAATGTGGTGCAGTCAGTTTTTTTGACGACAATTTGTTGGCTGCAAAGTCATGGAGTGACCTCCTTTCAACTTGCGAGCTGTTTTTTCCAGGCTCAGAGGTTTTGGGTTGACTGCAAGACCATCCAAAATTCGTGCCGGTTTTCAAACTCTCGAGTTTTTGGGTCACACTATTTCAGTGGGAAAAATGATGCCAGAGGGAAAGAAAGTGGAAAAGATTTTATCTTTACTTAAACCCACTACAAAGAAACGGATCAGCTCACTCATCGGAATGTTGTCTTACTATAGACGATATGTACCCCACTTTGCGTCCCTGACGGCCCCTTTGACTGAACTGACGAAAGGGACGAAGAACAAAAGTATTGTGTGGTCTGATGTGCCAGAAGGCTTTGGAGTGTGTTCAGAACACCCTCAACTCATTTCCTGTTCTTTTGTTACCCTCCCTCTCAGAAGACTTATTTTGAGAACTGATGCCAGTTCCAAAGGAATGGGAGCGGTACTGTTGCAGGAAAAAAGTGCTTTGTTAACATCCAGTGCAATACGCCAGTAAGAAGTTCTCAAAGACACAGGAGAAATACTCCACTATTGAGAGAGAGTGCTTGGCTATTGTATGGGCATGTGAGAAGTTCACCAGGTTCTTGACTGGAAGAAAGTTTCAGTTACAGACTGACCATAGGCCACTGGACGTTCTTGAAATCGTCAAAGACTAAGAACAGCAGATTATTTAAGATGGTCTTTGGCATTGCAGGAATTCCAGTTTACTGTTGAAACAGTGCCTGGAACACAAAATGTCATGGCAGATTTGTTGTCACGTGCGTGAATATTCATGGACAAATGTAACTGTCTTCAAGGGAAAGACTATTCCTGTTTTTGTCTTTCTTAATGATTACGGTGTGATCACTTTTGACAGTGCATTGTATGCTACTGACGATTTAAATCAAGTGGTATTATGCATAATTTGCTTGTTGAAGTGACTATATGTTTTACAAGCAAAACTACTTGATGTTGATGTATTACATATCTATTCTTTGCTTTATTCTTTCGTAAACAATGAAAAATCATCATGTACTATTTATGTCTAACTTGCTTGTGAAGATGAATATATATGTATGTGTGATGAGCAAGAACCATTTAGAAATATATATACACATGTTTGATTGTGCAATGAGACAAACCAATTGTTTTCATTTGTCACTGTCAACAATGGAAAGCATGTGACTTTTCAATGGACTATAACATTACATGTGGGAAAAAACAATGTTTAAACTGTTTATTTTGTTTACATGTCTATTGAGAAACATTTACACTTGGAAAATTCTCATTTTCATGAGGGTTTTGAAACATATGATGTGAGACAAAGATCAAGGGAAAATATGTGCTTCACATCTTAATGTATGAACACAATTTGTACTTTGAATTGTTAATATCCCTAATTGTTTTATCCATGTAATTTGTGAAATGTATTTTGTGAAGTATGGTGATCAATTATGAATTTTTTTTTTTTAGAAAGACTGAAAGTTTGAAATATGCTATTTATGGTGGATCATGATGATTGATTCTATACGTTGATTATTAATTTGGTTAATCATGTGTGATGGTTACACATTTTGAGATTCATGGCTGAAGATGTGTTTAAGTGAAGTTGTATATCCTTTAAAAAATTTTCTGGAGAAAATTTTTTCATCCAGGATGGGGGGTGTCATGTGACGTAGCCTCACATCAAGGCATGTGACGCTCCATCACATGTAGTTAGTGATATGAATCATTTTCCCATGCCACTACTGAAAAGGAAGAATATTCGTGTGGCTTGACTAGTGTAGCGGGCGTCCCCAAATAATTGTGTAGTATGACTCGGTAAGAAACAAACGTGGTCATTGGGTGAAAGTACCACTGAGAGATAGTTTAAGAAGGGCTGGTAAGGTGCTGGCATGTTTTTGAACACTGAGTATGCACTCCTAGGAGGAGGAGGAAAGAATCAGTTTAACCCAGCAATGGCCTAGAACTCGAACCTGTCAGGACGTTGTCCTCGCTGCTGACCAGTCATTACCAGTGGCGATAGATAGTTGGGAAAGCTACAGGGGAAAACTTAAAGAAAAGAGAAAGAAAGAATTCATATGTTGAATTAAGAAGGTTACTTACACGAACCTTATCGTGTTTCAGCCCTTCACCTTTACCCTTCGCCCTTCACCCTTCACCTTACCCCGTGAGGTGTTGAAGATGGCCATGGTTGGGGAACACACGGTAGCAGCCCAGAATTAAGGACTACCAGGGAGAGGAGTCGGGAACTCGTCATCTCTCCAGGGACGGAGAAGACGAGGGAGAGGAGTTGGAACTCATCTCTCCAGTGACAAGAAGAGTCGAGGGAGAGGAGTCGGAAGTCATATCTCCAGGACGGGAGAAATCGAGGGGGCGAGATGATGTCTGAGAGAGACAGGGAATCCTGAAAGGATGAGGCGAGTCGTAATTCGGATGCAGGCATAGCATCAAGGAGTGAAGAATCATTTATTTCCTGGTCTGGATTTTGTGGCCAATGTTGTGTGAAGGCCGTGACTTTATGAAGTCTTGAGTGAGGTAGTTTGCCTCTCAGTGGAAAGAGAGCTACGTGAATAAATCTGTTTATAAATTGTTTGATGTGATTTAGTAAAGTGTTTTTCCCGAAGGAGAGGGGAGAAGAAAAAACATTCGGTAGTGCGCCTTTTGGGTTTATTGGAAAGATTGCGTGTGCGTATGGAGTAAATGCTGTCATGAATGCGCGTGTGCAAAAGTGACAGTGTGACACACACACACACACACACACACCACACACACACACACACACACACGCACGCACGCACGCACGCACGCACGCACGCACGCACACACACACACATCGCACTTAGATGAAATACAAGCCATATTCTTGAAGCTCAAAGGCCCGGTATTGAATTTTTGAGTTCAGATTTCGGGCAGCAGGGGTAGTAAATGAGCTATGGTTAATACTCACCTTGACGTGCTGTCCTTCTAGTGACATCGGTGTTGTCTTACATCATCCCTTCTCCCGACTCTCCTGCGGCAGAGATCCCCTGTCTGCCATATCTCTGGGGGTGACTGTTCATACTCTATCTAGATGTAAACTGAGCTTCCGCTGCATATTAGATTCCATAGCTGCTTGATATTCATTTCTTTGGGGTTTCAAATATCCCGTGTCCCTTCATTGTTTCAACTCCTCCACTGTTTTCTTGTACGCAGTTTCATGTCGTCTAATGCCAGCCACTTCATAGGGGACTATCGGAGTCACGTATTCGTGAGAGTACCCTTCAGAGGATACCCTGCACTAAAGTGGAGTCTTCATACTCGGCAGCGCCTGTTCGGATTCAACGAAGACCCGAGACATCAGTTCTTGGCATCTGCTGATGAAAGTCTCCTAGTTTCTCTTTCAGAAAGACAGACCAGTTCTCCCGTTTCACAAGCGCAGTTTTCAGGAATGCATCAAGCCGGAATAGCTCAGTTAAGTTGGTAGAGCGCCGGACTCGTGATCCTGGGGTTGCGGGTACCGTTTCGGTACAGGGGGGGTTTTCCCTGGGAGTTAACATTGATTCTGACTCCATTCCCCATATAGTCCTTCGAATGAGACTATAAACCGAGGTTCCGCACGCACATCTTGCACACACGTAAAAATTTCATCACCAACTTTCGGAAGAGTAGGCCAGTTTGGCCTTTGGGTATGGATCACCCTGCGTGAGAATGGAAAGAATGAAGGAAGAAAGGGAAATTGAGTGAGCAATATTGAACGAAAATTAACTGGATGACGGGAACGACTGAATGAAGCGCCAACTGGCAGCTCTTCAGTCGGCTCTACCCAGGTAGGAGCCCGTTGTGTAAACGATGTGGATTGTAAAGGCGGCTTAGAGCTTGGTCTCGAGCCGAGAAAAGGTGCTATATAAGTATTAAATTCATTCATTCATTCATTTCTCTTCTGCTTTTCTTCTTCTTCTTCTTCTTCTTCTTCTTCTTCTCCTCCTCCTCCTCCTCCTCCTCCTCCTCCTCCTCATCATCATCATCGTCATTATCATTATTATTAATTATTATTATTATTATTTTTATTATTATTATTATTATTATTATAATCCGTGTCATAAATGTTCACCATGGCCGACCGCCACATTCACACAGGCAAGGGGTCAGTAGAAATGAAAAAAGATGTAACATCAGGTGTAGATAACCACCTCATTTTGAGAGCTGTGTTCTGTATTTGATCCTAGAAAGATAACTGTGGAATATAGAACAGAGCATGACCTAACCATGTGCAGCTATGTTTGACATGACAAGGATGAACGCACGCTTTCCGCCAACATAACCTATTATCCCATCGTTCACACGTACCAGGAGATTGATCTCACACACACACACACACACAAAACACACACACACGCACGCAACCACGCACGCACGCACGCACGCAGCACGCACGCACGCACGCACGCACGCATGCACGCACGCACGGGACGACCACACACACACACACACACACACACACACACACACACACACACACACACACACACACACTGACATTGTTTAGGACTTGTTCAGAGTACCATTTTTTTGATTTCTTTAATAATTCTATTTTCACGTTTAAATGTTATTATCCGTTTCCTTTAGCATTCATTTGATTTTTTAAAAAGTTATTCTAGTTATGTTATAGGTTGCATTTTTTATTCATGTTAACATGTTTTCTTTCCGACTCCCATTCTGAACCTCCTTTTTCTCTTTTCCGTTTTTCATTTATACTTCTTCTTCTTTTTCTATCTCCTGTTTCTCTATCTCTGTATCTCCTTCAGTTGCCTGTCTATCCACCCCCCCCCCCCCTTCCTCCTTTTCTACCTTATATATTTATTATTTTTTTGTTGTTGTCAAAAACCACTTATGTCTACAGACATTAAATTGCAGAACACACACACACACACACACACACACACACACACACACACACAACACACGACACACACACACTCACGCACGCACTCACACACCCACCAGCACACACACACACACACACACACCACAACACACACACACACACACTTGAATACAACATTAGCAAACTCTATCGCCCTCTATTGCCTGTCAATCTCATCCATTCAAGTCAAAATGACATAGATTGTGAAAAGATAAAAAATTAAATTACAACTACTACTACAACTACTACCTACTACTACTACTACTACTACACTACACACACACACACACACACACACACCCACCACCACACACACAAATATATAAATATCTAAATATATAAATAAATATATATAAAAATATAACTGTCAATGATGTAAAAAAGAATGTTAAACACAAGGTTAAAACTCCAATATATATATATAAATAATAGTATACACAAATAAGTAAAAAGGCAAACAAGCAATGTTGTAAAACAAATAAAATCCAATATTTTCGAGCGCTTGCTCTTTTTCAAGGACGACAGACTGGTGAAGTCACGTCAAAAGTGGAGTGAACAAATCATCAGGTCGCTGCTAAAAGAAAACTTGCGTCATGACAGTCAGTCATCACCATTTGATGCAAAAGTCAAACACACCCACCTGTTGTTATTATTTTGTCACTCCCCACCCCCACCAATATACTAACAGCCCCCCCCCCCTCTCCCCTTTCTCTCTCTCTGTCTCTCTCTCTCTCTCTTTTCTCTCTCTCTCTGTCTCTCTCTCTCTCCCCTCTCTTCTCTCTCTCCTCATCTCTCTCTCTCTCTCTCTCTCAGGTTTTCACTTTGTTAGTTGTACCAGAGGGAACAACTGAGTCACTATCAAATGCAAGGGAACTCGGTGCGTGTCACTAATAGTTAGTCATGTGTGTTCAGGCCTTGTGGGTGCTTTGTTTGTAGTTTACGAATCCAGAATTTTTCCTGAGGTCTCTATGAATGTCACTGTCTATGTACTGTTTTTCAATTGGCATACAACGCATGTCTTGAAGTGAGTGGTTGTGCATGTTGAAATGATGTGTGACGTGGGTGCCTGTATTGTTCTGGATGTGTGACCTATGTAAGTAAAAGCGTTGTTTGAGCGAGTTGCGTGTTTCTCCTACGTATTGAGCTCCCTTGCATTTGGTGCAGTAGAGCAGGTACACGATGTTTCTTGTGCTGCAGGACATCTCATGGCGAATGGTGAATGTCTCGCCACTAACATCACTGGTGAACTGACGTGTCTCTACTACATGCTCCTTACAGATGACACAGCGTTTTCGAATACATCTGTGGCTTCCAGGGTTGTCAGTGGATGGTTCTTGTGGAGGAAGCATGGAAGGCATCAGGATGTTTCGTAGACTATTTGAATTTCTTTCTCCTACTATGGGGAGCTCTGGCATGGCTTGTTTCATCTTGTTGCTTTCATGTAAAGCTGGTTGCTGTTGTTGCAGCCACTGACGTAGAGGAGGGTTGGCAGGGTTGTGAGTGATGATGAACGGGACCCTCTTCTTGGGAGTTTGGGGCCTGTATTCGAGGGTCTCATTACGGGGATGCTGCTGACTCTTTCCATGGCTTTCTGGATGGTGTAGGTACTGTACCCTCTACGTTGAAAGTGCTTGGCTATCTCTTGGCAGCGAAGGGTGAAGGCTTCGTCTGTCGAGCATAACCTGCGAGCGCGTAGCATCTGGCTGAATGGTATGTTGTTTTTGCATACCTGGGATGACAAGAGGAAGCATGTAGGTATGCATGGGCGTCTGTTGGTTTTGAGAAAAGATCTGTATGGAGGAAGCCTTCCTTGAGAATGATGTTGATGTCCAGGAAGGGGATGGAGATAGGTGATGACTGATAGGTGAACTTGACAGTGGGATGGAAAGTGTTGATGAATTCAATGAACTGATCAAGTTCCTCCTGAGTTTTGGTCCACAATAGAAAATTGTCATCTTGAACCCTTTCCAGAAGCAGCTGTCGACGATGATGGGGCTCCAAGTGAGCAGGCTGTCCTCTAACCATCCCATGAAGATGTTTGCCATGGTGGGGGCCATAGGGGTTCCCATTGCTGTCCCGAATTCTTGTTTATAGATGATGTCCTCAAAGTGGAACACGTTGTTTTGTAAAATGTGTCTCACCACTTCAAGGACTCTCTCAATTGGGGTGTCTTTGTCTGCAGATGGACTGTAAAAAGTACCTGATGGCGTTTCCATGTCTCCATGTGGGATGTTCGTATAGAGGCCAACAACATCAATGGGAACGAGCAAGGTGCCACTGTTGAAAGGCCCATGAGCCGTATTCCAGTCACGTAGCGTTTTTAACATATGAGTTGTGTCTTTGACGTGACTTGGGAGGGTGGTTACGATATCCTGAAGCGCATGCG
The DNA here is from genome assembly GCA_018398815.1 of Conus ventricosus. NCBI lineage: Eukaryota > Metazoa > Mollusca > Gastropoda > Neogastropoda > Conidae > Conus > Conus ventricosus. The sequence goes on from CM031597.1 coordinate 9,903,061, forward strand.
CATGTGTGAGTGTGTGTGTGTGTGTGTGTGTGTGTGTGTGTGTGTGTGTGTGTGTGTGTGTGTGTGTGTGTGTGTGTGTGTTGTGTGTGTTTGTTCTCCGAATGAGGAGTGTTTTACGAACCTACGACAGACCCACGAAGGCAAACAACAACAACAACATGTTGTGTACACACTATTCTGACGTGAAACAAAAAATAACAAAGCCCCGAAATAATTCATTTGGACAGAAAATGTTAAATGTCAATAAGACAACGGTTGAGGCGAAAACCTTAGTGCCGTCTGCATCGATCGTTATTGAAATGAAAAAACAACAAATTACACATCTCAGCTTGCCCAAACAAAACAGGCATCTGAATAATATGAGAACAGAGACAATGACAACAATTTCACGTTTGTGTGAGTGGGAAGGGCTGTTCTAAGGGTACACAAGGGGTCTGTGTAGAAGGATGAAATTCAGGAGGCGGATAGCAAGAAAGAGAAGGAAATGAATGAGAAAATAACTTCTTCAAAGAGTGTTGTCTTGGTTGAAACCGGAACCTTGTTATACAGCAGCCAGCAAATAGCAAAATGAAATACATAAAAAAACCTTTCCTGTGTTTTTCAGTTTACATTGTGAAAAACAAAACAAACGAGCTTTGATCTCTTTGAACAGTGAAAGTGGAGTTTTAAAAACAAAATCCTTGTATTTTTTAACTCAAAGACGACAGGCACCCCTTCGATTACATCTCACACAAAGATTCCTCCTAAGTTTCAACTCACAGACAATGATAAATGTACCAGTGTTTTACAACTTACATACAGAAAAAAAGTTCAGTATGTTTTACATGTGATGAAAAAACAAAGAAGATCCTTTTCGTTTTAAAAAATCTCAAACAGTGCTTGATGCTTTTCAAATCAAAGAAAGCATCACAAAGCTCTTAGTTTCTTGGTACGGGTAAGAAAAAAGAATTATTTGTTCTGGTTTGTTGTTTTACAACAAATAGGCGATGATAAGTGCATTCTATCGATTTAGATCTTAAAAAAGTAACATCTGTCCTCGAATTTTTAACATTCTCAGTAAAAAAATAAATACAAATAAAAATCCCAAATTTTTACACCTCATTGAACACGCAGCAAGACGGGAAAAGAAAAGATTGGAAAACCTCTTTTCCTACAACTCATTGTAACAAAGAATCTTCCATTTGTTACCAAAAAAATGTGTTTATGGCTATCACACGCAGTATATGAAATAGGGTAGAGACTCTCAGGAGAAGAGGGAAACAGGTTTTGATGGAAGTCCCCTCATGAATTTGATTCGCCTCTCACTCCCTTACGCTCCAAAGGATCTGAGCCACCTCTAGCAGATGACCCAAGATTCCCTTCTGCTATTGCCTTTTCTTGTTTTGTCGCTGCTTCGAGTCGAAAGTGTACCCCCAGTACAGTTAGCATTCTGAAGATCAAGTCACATTGTGACTGATGTTTCAAATACTTACCGCACATCCTGTTGTAAGTTAGGAAACTCAGCCATTGGAAATTTCTTCGACAAGATAAAACATGCAGTCTTCTGGAGGTTTCTGCCATGTAGGGTTCTGGACGTATTTGTTCCTGAAAATCGAGTGCTGTGTCAAGAAATCATCAGCACATGTGCCTACAGTCCTCTGTCTCTAACTTGTATGGTGAGGACTTTGGCTTTTGCGTACTTACAGCCTCTTGGAGAAATGTGCGTCCTCCTTTCTGCTTCGGAATGGCACTTTTGACAAACGGTGTAGTTGTATATCTGGTCTCATATCTTACTTGCTGATGATTTAAGGGTGTTTTGTTGTTGCAGATTGTTGTTGTTGTTGTTGGTGGTGGTGGTGGTGTTGTTGTTGTTAATGATGACGACGACGATGATGATGATGATGTTGATAACAAATTCGACGACGAGGGGAACGACTATTACGTAAATCCTGTTTCCTTGCGCTATATGTTACAGCTGTTCCACATTATCATTTACCACCTCCCACCGTAGAATGTGCAGAAGTTTTAGCTGTCGTGTGTGTGTGTGTGTGTGTGTGTGTGTGTGGGGGGGGGTGTGTGTGTGTGTGTTGTGTTGTTTTTAGCGTGCGGGCGTGCTGCGTGCGTGCGTGTGTGGGGTTGTGGTGTGGTTGTGTGGGGGTTTGTGTGGTGTTTTGGTGTGTGTGTGTGGAGATAAGTAATTTGCTTATAGCCCACCGACGCAAAGGGCCACTCGGTCGGGGGTGTGTGGGTGTGTGTGGGGGGGAAGGAATTCTGTTTTACTCTCGTCACACTATGGGTGATTGCAGCGTCAAAATTTAAATATTTTTTTTACAATTTTAGATATTATCTAAAGAAAAAGGACGATGTGGTTAAGGAACAAAAATAAAGGTAGATGAATTGAGGCAGGGAGTTTTTAAAAAACCCCATTCTAAATGGGGATGGTTTAATGCTCAGGAAAAGAACGATAGCTTAGTAAAAAAGTCAAGTTCGTCCACACCCTTCACTTTTTTTCAAGTGGAATCAAGAGTTTGATCTTTGATACAAAACTAAATTTAAATTTAAAGTTGAAAAAAGGAGATGTCGGGGGGGTGAATATTTTTAGGGTTTGTTGTATGTTGATGTCCGTTTTTCCCCTATAAATGAATCACATACAAAAGAAATAAATCATGCCATTACTAATGCAACAAAGTCTCTTCCTCTCCTCTCGCTTCTTGCAGTAGCACAAACATCAACTGTCCGCTTGTGCTACAAAAAATATTCTTCCGGGAATACAGGGGCAGAATAAGTTTACACAAAAAAAAAAAATATATAAAAAAATTCTGAGTGTGTTGGGCGGTTAATGTGGGGGGATTTTTTTTTATGTGATTCCACTCAGCTTCACGGGTGTGTAGCTTTTCCGGGGTTCCCGCTGACTTTTCACAGTTTGTTTTGACCCCGGAAAGGTTGATACACCAGCACTTTCCTCCTACGAAGGGATGTTAGGAGGGGTTGGGGGAACAGGAACAGGGAAAGAGTAAAAAAGTGGGGGAAGAGTAGAAGTAAAAGTAAAAGTAGAACCTGCAAGAAAACAATTGTCTTAGATCTTGACTTGTGGCCATCACTATTCCACCCATTAACCCTCTGCACACTTACAATTGCCTAGCTGCTTTTTAATTTACAATTGATTTCCTTAAAAAATTTGTTTATATAAAACTCGTTAACAAAAAAGGAAAGGTACATGAAATTCCAATCTCCCTTTGACTGAGTTATTGAAAGCGGGGGGGGGAAAATTTTAAAATTTTTTAACCTTAAACGTTTAAAATAAAAATGGCGTAAAATTTTTATTTATCGATCATTAATCCGAGAAAATGCTTCGTTCATAATTGAACTCGTTTGCGTTTTCTTTTAAATAAAAAAAAATGCATTCAACAAATATACATTTTAAATAGGTTGCAACACGGTGAGCTGAAATAGATTTCATAATAGGGATTTTTACTGGCAACACATATGATAGAGCAAAATTTTGAAAATGACAGCTCTCGTAAACCAAGTGTTGACGGAAAACCCTGAAATATTTATTCAGAATTTAAATGATCGCGGCCAAAATTTTTTTAAAGGGTAAAATGCCCCTTAATGCTTTATTTGAAAAAAATTTTGTTGCTCTATACGAAAAAATGATTTCCTTTTTACCCAACAACCCCTTTTGCCCACAGTAAAAACCCTCGCCCAGGAAGATGGACTCGTTCAGATTTTTCCCCGAAATTGTGGATACGTCCTAATGCCCTTTGGGGTCCCCCTTCAGTCCGCCTCGACTGTACCTTAAAAAGGGTTTTTTTGCTCTCGTAATTAACCTTTTTTTCGGAGGAATCCACGACGCCGGGCTGCCCAAAGGTTTAGTGCAACGGTTCTTTTTTCGACATGCGCGGACGGGGGACCCACTGACCTTGCGTCCCGCGTTGGGTCAGTACGACGGTTTCGTCCCCTCATTGAAAAATTTTTTTATTTTAATTTCTGAAGTCTGCATCGCTTGAAATTTATAAACGCTGCCAAAAAAGCAAAACTAACAATATTTTGTCTTTTGACATAGAAAATTAATCCAGGCAGAGGAATAGACGTCATGTATCGTTTGGGGGCTTTTTCTAATGAAAATAACCGAGATTAAAGAATGAATGTCCAAATACCCCCTTTTAGCGAAAAACCTTTTAAGCAAAACACTAAGAAAGGTAACAGCCCCAATTAATAAGTCAAATACGGATTAAACAATAAATTTGCACAAATTTTTTTTCTTTTCTTTTTAATATAATTTGCAGGATTCCAGAGTGTTTACTCTTCAATAACTGACTTTGCTCTGAGTCTGCACCCGACATTATCTTTTCCAGCTGCTTGATTGTAAAAATTCTTGATCTTGCAGGAATTCCCCAAGAAACAGGCACCATTTGCAGTCTTATTCTTTTTCAGACTTGCAAGGTTGATGGTTGTTTCCTAAAAATTTTGTCCCCGGAGATAGGGGCTCAAACTTTTTGACTGCCCCACAACTCCCAAGCATTTTTTCTCACTGTGGCGTTTTCCCTTTGGGGTTTGTTGAGCTTTTTACGGGCTAACCCACGGCTGAAAATTTTCCGTCAGCCTTGAAGAGGACTCTCCCGCCCCAGATCGTGGCGTTGTGCGAGCACAAGGGCTTTTCTTGTCTGGAACGCATGATAGGTGCCTGACGATTTTTTTCCGCGTCTCATGGCCTTTCACATCCTCTGACCATCAAATCTTCTCCGGTGGTCTTTTTTTGTCAGATCTGTCAATTTCGCAATCATGGCGAATTTCGGAAAAAATTTCCCGATAATATCCTCCCAAAAACCCCGGAAATACCTGAGCTCTTTCTTGGTCTTGGGTTTTGGGGCTTTCTCAAGCTTTTCTAGCTTGTCGCCTCTGGCCTGACCTGCCCCGCCCAAACCTGATTTTCCAAAAAACGGTATTTCATGAATCCAAAAAAGCATTGGATGGTTTCGCAGGGCCCCTCCCCTTGCAGTTCTTAAGTCGCTTTGATTGCCTCAACATGTTCCCCTCCCAAGTTCAGAACGATTAAAATACATCATAAATTGTGGACATCTTTTGATTTTAGTCATCAATAATTTTCCCTCACATCCTTGAAAACAGGGCCTTGCTTTCCTCTTTTGCCAAGGGCAATTTCCATGATCGTCCCTTGGGGGTACTAAAGTGTTTTGGGGTTGTCTTTTCGTTATTTGAAATCTGCCAAAATCCCTTTACAGATAATTTTTGGAAAAGTATTTCGCTTTTCCGTTTTTGCAAAGATTTTTTCGATGCGGGGGTAGGGGCTCTCCCTTGAACCCTATGAGATTCAGTCTTGTAATCATACAGAACCGACTTGGGTCTTTTTCTTAACTAATACAATGGGCGCATTGTATGGTGATATGGTGGTTCATCACCCCCCGGCACATTTGATAAACCTCTTTTTCAACCGTTTCTATTTGAGAGTGTGGCACGGGGTACTGATGTACCTTCACGGGTTGTTGTGATGCCAGTCTCAATTCGCGGGTAATGATTTTTTTGTCTGGCAAACCGGTGATGATTTGCATGACGACGAACATTTTTTCCGCTCTGTCTTCTGTTCCCGGATAGCTGTGGTCCATTACGACATTGCTGGATTCCCGGGTCCTCTTCAAAGGTATGAGTGGTATATGATCAGTCGATACTTTTAGATCCTCCTCCGATAACAACTGCGACTACTCCTGTTTTTTCAGCCCCTCTTTTCAAAGACTCTTTGGGGATTGATGTGGTATGCTTCTCCTTGCTTTTGCTCAACTTTAACGACGGGATTGACTCTTCGGGAAATGGTGTACGGCCCTTTTCATTTTTAACTGGGCTTGTTATGTTTCTGTGGAAGTAGCACTAATACTTTGTTTCCGGAAATGAGATTCTCTCTTCGTTTTCCTTTTAGTTTTCGCTTGACCCCGGAGCCTTGTCTAGATTGTCAGAGCTATTTCATGTTTCTTCGATCCTCTCCTTCAATAAATGACATTTCCGCTGTTTTTCTGAGTCTGTTTCTGCTCCCGTCTGTCCTATTTGTTTTAAGACCCCCCCTTTGGGCCACGCACTGTCTCCCTTAAGTAGTTAAATGGGGGGGAAACTTGAGGGGTTCTTTGGTTTCCCCCGTAAGCGAACAAAACGCGGAAGAAATCTGTCCCATTTTTGGGTTGATCCAAAAAAATTTTTCAAAAATGACCCTTTAAAGGCCCTGAAACTTTCCCAAATCCTTTGGGGGCGTCTAGCGGGGGGTATGGCGTTGTGGGGATCCCCTTTTTTTTTCAAAAGTCTTTGCCTCCTTGTCCCCAAGAAATGATACCCCGTCCCTGGAAATTTTTTTGGGTTTCCCACTCCGTCCAATTTCCCCCAAAAATTCGCCATGCTTCTTGTTTATGTTCGGAGTGCTGTTGCTTCTGCGTGCGCGTAGCATAAAACGATGACGGTGAGATGTCCTCTTCCCCGATGATGACAGGGGGTTGTGGGTCCGATGATGTCCACGAAACATGGAACTTTTTTTCATCAGCGGCATCCTTGAATGGGCTTTTCCCAATACTATTTCTCGATAATCTCGACACGTACGCATGACGCACAATTTTTTGACGCACCTTCCATCCTGGCCAAAAGAAAACTTTAGCAGACGCTTTTTTTCGTACGTCTTTTCACCCAGGTGTCCAACCCAAAGGTTTGTCATGAGCTACTTTTAGTACGTTAGATTTAGTTTCCGGGCACCACAACTTTTGGGGTTTTTTTGCGTCGTTTGGGGTAGCACCTTCCTATAATATTCCCTTTTTGATTATAAAGATGTTTCAACACCCGTTTTTTTTGGTACGTGCTTCTCTGGGTTTTGGGGGCCCAAATCAACAACTTCTTGAGTGATGGGTCTTTTTTTTGTTCTTCTTTTTTAAATCTGCAGGAGATACAATGCTGATGTCGCTTCTTTGATTTGAGCTTTTTTATTGCTTGCCCGGGGGAACTGCGCCCTTGGATGGGAAAAGGGTACATTAATATCCCCCCTCTTTCTTGCTTGGTGAATTTCCAATCAAAAAAATGGCAAACGGGGTTTTTTTCCCTGACGAGTACTTCAGTCTTGCTGAAAAAGTAGGGGGGTCTCCTAGTACACTCGCCAAGAAATTTTGTTTGATAGACGATTTCCAGTGAACCTCTTTTTTTGACCTGTAACAAAAGTTCGGGGCTAAGTCCTTCCTACGATCGTCATGGTGGGCCTGTTCTCTCACAGGTCCCCCCCCTCTCGACTTCTACCCGGGTAAGGGTTTTAAAAACGATCCCCTTACAACATCACACAACTTTGATTTTCCTTTAGTTGACACTGGCCCGCTGTGGTACACATGCTGTGTCATTTCCCCTTTTGTGTGCAATCCCCCTGGTGATGTGGTCCCCCACTCGGTAAAAACTTTTTCGGAAACATTTAATTTCTCCTTTGTTTCTCCCTTTAGGTCAGATCCCCCCTTTGGCTTTTCCTCTTTCCGAGCTTCCTTGTTGGACCCCCTGTTATCATTCCCATGCCCTCCCCGATGATCAGGTTTGCATCACAGTACTCCTCTCCACAAGTCTGTTGTTCAAATAGATCTGCTTCGCAAAAGCTTCCTTTCAGTCTGTGGATCTCTTTTGACAAATTTTGCCCGTCAAAGGGAAAGCTTCCAAAATTTTTTCCAGGATTTTCTTTCTTTTTAAAACTTTTCTGTCTTTGGCAAAAATTTAACCCCCTCTCTAGCCACATAGACAAACGTCCCATAGTGACAGGAGGTCAGTGCTCTCTTTGCGTCTGCGAAATTTCTGTCTGTAATGACCGCACTCGTTTATACTTATGCAAAAATGCCTGTTTGTTGGGGTTTAAGTCCGCCGACTCGCCGCGGGTAGTTTTACATACCTTCCCACTCTCCCTTGAGTAATGGAGCTAAACCCGGCACCCCCTTCCTCCTCGTTCCTCATTTACTGCCACCCTCAAATTGATTTTTAATATGCCAGGCGTCCTTTCTTCTAATAAAGGGAACTTTTACTTGCCGACACTACAGTCTGAAAAATAAAAGGATTGGGCGCTGCACTTGGTTGGGGCAACCCCAATGCTTCCTGCTTTAACTCTAGTAACTCGCTGTAATTGTCCTCCCCTTTCTTTCTTCTCGATTTTTAGTTCCTTCTCCTTCTTTTCGTTCTCGTTTTCCCCTTCAGTTCCTCTCGTTCTTCCCTTTTTTTTGATATAAAGATGATTCCTTTTCCCTTTTTGGCCCAGTCTGTGCCCGGCTTTCCCTTGTTGGAAATTTGGGACTTTTTGAATTGTGAACTTACTTTTGTCAGTGGCAGATGCCTGACGTCGGGACTTTTGTGGGGATGTCGCCTACCACTGCAAGTCCGATGTCTTAACAAAATTTTTAAAAACAAATAACCGGAAACGTACCCCTCACCTTAATGCCAAAAAATATTGCACCGTTTTTAAAAACAAAGAGTGAAAGAAAACAACTTTCCCACCCCACTGGAACAAAACTACACAACCCCGTGAGTAAAAAATGGGGTAACTACATCGAAAACCCCAAACACGTGTATTCAAAACACGTCAACAAACCAACCCGGTTTGACACACACTCGGGAAAGAACGTACTAACTGACGACGGACGTGCTGAAAAAATATATCCATATGTACGTACGATTCAAAGAAAAAATCGGGGGCCGCAAAAAAAGCCCGTGGTGCCACGTCCGCCCCACGTTTTAAAAGCTTACGTTGAAATGCCCCTTTAGAGTACAATACTTCCTCAAATCTTGTGTCCCAATCCGCAAATTTTTAAAACCCTGCCCCACCCAAAGCGTACGTCAAGATTGCACAACCCGGCCTTGATAAAAATCTTCTTCTTCACGTAGATCTGTGAAATGATCTAAATAAGAAGTTAAATTTTGTGTGGTAAATAAACTGAATTGGCCCCCAATCGTTACTTTCTCTTACTGTTTTGAGGGGCCTTTCTAAAAATTAGGGAAATTTTGAACAAATAGCGTCGCGACTAACAAATAATATAAATGATTTATGAACAAAAATGTAAATTTAAATTTTTCTAAATTTTATGTTTAGATGGTCACACATATAAATAGTCACAGAGCTCACCCCCAACCCCCCCTAGAAAAAAAAGTGAAGGTTTCGGGAAATCCTTGCCCGCGTCCTGAACCCCTTTCCCGGGACTTTAGATCGAAAAATCCCAGGACGACCCCCAAAAAATATGTGACTTTTTTTAATAAGCCCCATTCATAAATGATGGTTGAATGCTAGGCAAGAAAAGATGACCGTAGTAAGAAAGTCAAGCTTCGTCCAACCCTCACTTTCTTTCCACAGTGGAATCAAGAGGTTTGATCTTTGTACAACAATGAATTTAATTAAGATGAAAAAAGTTGATGACTGCGGGGAATAGTTTATGGGTTGTTTGTTTTGTTGTGTCCCTTTTTCCCTATGAAAATAATCACTACAAAAGAAAAATTCATGCACTTCTAATGCAACAAAGTCTCTGTCCCCTCTCCCCTTCTTGCAGTACACAAACATCAACTGTCGTTGTGCTACAAAAATAATCTTCCCGGGAAAACCAGAATATGTTTTACACAAGGAAAAAAAAAAAAATATAAGAAAAATGTCTAGTGTTTGTGCGTGCTTGAATGTGGGGGGGATTGGGTTTAGTGATTTCCACTCGCTTCACGGGGTCGGGAGGCCGGGTTCCGCGACGTTCCAGTTTGTTCCTGTTTCCCCGGAAGGGTTTAACACCCGCACGTTTTCCCCCTGAGGGTGGTAGGGGTGGTTTGGGGAAGGAACAGGAAATAAGAGGGGAAAGTAGGGGTAAGAGTAAAGTAAAAGTAAATGAACCTGCCCAAGTAAAAAATTGTCTTGTTTGCCTATAGTGAAACACTATTCCCCCCCATTTCTGTTAAAAACACTTTACAATTGCATAGTTGCTCTTCATTTTTCAATTGATTTCCTTTAAAAATTGCTTTTCGATATAACTCTTAAAAAGAAGGAAAGGTACATGAAAAATTTTTAATCTGCCTTTATGGTTATTGCCAAGGTTAATCTTGTAAAAATTTCAAATTTTAATTTAATCCTTGAACAGATTAAATAAATGGCCCCTCAATTTCTTTTAAAGATCACTTGATCCGGAAAAAGCTTCGTTTTAAAAATTTAACTCGTTTCGATTCTTTAAAAATAAAAATGCTTCCCCAATATCACTCTTTTAAATATGGTTTTCATACAAAGGTGAGCTTAAATAAATTTTTCATAATTGGATTAGTACATGGCAACACGATATATGAAGCAAAAAAGAAAAAGACGCCTACGATCAAACATAGGGGGAAAAAGGGAAGCCGAAATATTTAAATCAGAGCTTTAAATGATCGCGCGACAAAATATTTTGAACTGGGGAAATGTGCCCTTAAGGATTTTATTGAAAAAATTTTGTTGTCTTACAAAAAATATTTAGACCTATTTACCTCAACACAGCCTTTTGCCCACAGCTAACAGACTCGCCCACGAACGATGAGACTCGTTCAGACTTTCCCGTAAAAGTTGTGGATATCGTCCTAATGCCCTGTGGTGCCCTTCAGCCCGGGCCTCGACTGATACCTTCAAAAGTTTCTTGCTCTTGAATAATTAGACCTTTTCTACGGAGCCAATTCCACGACGTCCGGCTGTCCAAGATGGTAGATGCAACGGTTACTATTTACTGCACATGCGCGACAGAGACACCACTGACACTGGACAGTCGCGATTGGTCAGTACGACGGTTTTCGATGCCCTACAATTGTAAATTATTTTATTATTAATACAAATGCAAGTCTGCATGACGCTTGAAATATAAACGTACTGCCGTAAAGCAAAAACTAACAACTAGTTTTGTCGTTTGGACAAGAAATATTAATCCAGCGCAGAGCGAATAGACGTCATGTATCGATTGCGTCATTTTCTTAATGAAAATGAACCGAGCTTATGAATGAATGTCACAAATAGTAACTATGAAAAAATAGATAAAAATAACTAAAATAATCTAACTTACGATTTATGATTATAAAATGTTCCTTAATGGACTTCCCAAAAGGTTACTCGTTAATTTAACAAGAGAAACAACTGGCAACGAATCTAAAAAGTCAAACACATTAACATGCCCAGTGTTAGCACTTGGTATAACACCATTCAAAAAGGTTTCGTTAGTTCACAATAAAAAATCACATGTTGAACTGAAAGATCCCCACGACATACGCACTTAACAGTCTGGCAATACTTGGTTCGTAGGGAATTACATAAAAGTCTAAAAGTCAGGCTAGAAACCGTCGGCTAATCGACACAAAGTTTGACAGAGTTTGCTGACGAGGTTTTGATGAGGAACTGTATTGACTCCAGAAATCCCTCTCGATTATATGACTAATTTCCTTGTATGATAAAGGACAATCAACCTTAATACTACCAAATATATTCTTTGCTCCCCTTTTTGCTGCTCTATCTGCTTGATCATTAAAAACGAAGGAGGTGTGCGATGGAACCCAAGAAAATACAACAGTAGTACCTTTCATGTAAAGACAGTGCAACATGTACTTAATCTCAAATAATAATTCCTCTCTTTGTGTATTTTCAAAACAATACAAACTTTTTAATACTGACTCTGAATCAACACAAAACAGATATTAAATATTTTGAGACTGGCAAGGAAATTACAAATTAATGCCATCAGGACAGCAACTTGTTCAGCTGTAAATATGGAATGACCATTACCTAAATAATATGATTTTTCAGCTTTGAAATCTGGAATTACAAAGCCAGATCCCACACTACCATCATCAAGAACTGAGCCGTCAGTGTATACTTTCAAATAGTTAGTAAACTTTTCTTCCATGTCAATTTTGACAGATGCTCCTAACACATGCGGGCGAAATCGCTTTATTTAGATCAGAAAAAAAAATGTTAACTGTTACTTCCTTTAGTTCCCAAGGGGGTACCGCGGAACCAGTACGCGAGGCGCTACCTCGTGTGGGTCAATCTTTGATGAATTAAAAACGTCTGAAACATATGAACGAAGCGTCTCTAAATTTGAATTTTTCTGTGCATTTTTCGAAAAATCAATGTCGGATCGTGTATTTAACTCTTCAAGGTCGTCCACCGCAATCCGTCTCACTACAATATTTACACAACTTATTTTCCTTTCTTTATCAAGTGGCAAAAGGCCTGCTATCTTATAAGCTTCAGAGGACTTAGTGTGCACAGGTACACCCAGGGCCAACTTTACAGCTTTACTGTCAATTCTTTGAAGTTTCTTTAATGCGATCGCGAAGCAGAAACGAATACTTCCTGTCCGTAAGTCAATCTTGATCGTACAAGACTGGTTGCTAAATGCAACAAAACTTTAGGACCCTGTCCCCATGGAGAATGACTGAAATTTTTAGAAAATTTCAAACTTTTAACTGCTTTAGAACAACTATCAATTTTTTTTCCAGTTTATTTTTGGTGTAAGTAACACCTAAAATTTTTACTTCAAGTTTAAAAAAATTTTTTCCCGTCCCCCCCGAAAAAAAAAGGGCAGGATATTTGGGGGTTTATATCCATTGTTAAAAAAAAAAATGTGTCTTTTCAACAGAGAATTGAAACCATTCAATGCATAAACTATTTAAAATTCCCTCGGCTGAAAAGCTTCGAAAAAATTTATGTGACTAAATTTTGTTCTTTTCTTTAAAGATACATAAACCCAAAATTGCAATGTCATCAGCATATTGAGCTACCTTGGTAAATATGAAAACCCGGAAAATAAGCATATAGCTTCATGAATAACAAGGGGAGATTTTAGAACCTTTTGAATTCCCCTTGTGGGTGTGGTTGGGTGGGGGTGTGGGGGTGTGTGTGGGGTGGTGGTCGTTCGTTTTTTAATTTTAAAGTCTATCCACTTCAGGACGGGCAAAAAAAAAGAACAAACGAACAGGGAAAAAACAAACAAAGACAAAACAGAAAAACATTTAAAAGGGTCGGGTGTGAGTCCCGGGGTGTGTGGGTGGGGGGGGATACATGTGGGTTGTTTAAAAAAACTCATTAAAAAATGTAGGAGTATGGAGTCTATTAATTAATAGAAAACCCAATAAATAATCACTTTAAAAACCATTCTATCACCGGGAAACGGTAAAATGCTTTAGCCTGGATTCATACTGAACATTCTTTAAAAAAACAAAAAAATTTTTAAAACCCTTGAAATAAAAAAAATAAAAACAAAAACCAGAATCAAATAAATGTCCAAAGGACTCTTAAAAAATTGGGCCCCCAAAAACTTCTACAGCCTTTGCTTTGTTTCCCAAAAATGTCCCAAAAATCCAGATGGTTCAAACTTAAAACCAAGCAGGTAAATATTTTTTAGATTACGCAAAGGAAATGACATGGAATATGTAATATTTTGGCCACAAATGCAAAGGGCATTTTTACAATATTTTTTTGTATGCTCAAGTCCCAGCTAAATACAACTCTTCAAAATCGTTCCTGGGGGAGATTGGCCCCCTTTTTTATTTTACAAGCTTTTTAAAGAATTTTCCCCTTTTTTCCTTTTTTTGTTTAGACCTCTTTTTGCTTCCTACACCGAATCCCATGGCTTTACCAAAAGGGTATAATTTTCATACAAGATAAAGGGAAAATTTTTTTTTAAAAAACTTTTCCTTACGCCCTTTTTGGCTAACCGATCAACCCTTCATTGCTGCTAAAACCCCAATTTATGGGAAACCAACAAAAGTCAATAAAAACCACTAAAGACAAAAAAAATTTAAAAGTAATCCAGATAATCATTTTTCCCCCTCACCTTGTAAGAAATTTTTTAAAGCTTTTAAAACAGATTTTTAATCACACAAAAAAAATTTGAAATATGAATTGGAAACTAAGAAGAAGTTTAGGCCAAATAATGGCAATTTGCCTGTGTGTGTGTTGGTGTGTGTGTGTGTGTGTGGTTGTGTGTGTGTGTGTGTTGTGTTGCACCCCGGCCCTCAAAATCTTTCCCCAGAGTAACCTCTTCAAGATCTGCAAACCAAGCCATTAAAATTAATACCCCAATCAGGCCAGAGAAAAAGAGGACGCCCCCAGGATGAGCATGGCGACAGACAGTGGAGAGAGACCTCAGACTCGTTGACAGGGGATGGAGTGACACTAGCAAACTGGCTGAGGACCGTGCACAGTGCACGCCATGACTGCCTCATTGCGTCGCAAGACCGGGAGCTCTAAGTCTGAGTAAGTAATGCGTGGAAGCGCGGGTGATTGTTAGAGAAAAGAGGAAAAAATGCTGAGGAGACACAACCACACGTAACCCTTGTGCAGCAGTTCACAATGCAGAATTATCGAAGAAAGGGAAGGGTAGGGGGGAGAGAGCGGTAGGGAGGATAATCGTAACTTAACGTGACTTTAACTGACGGCTCAAATTGACAGGGCAGGTCAAAAAGGAACATACGAAAAGGTCACGAAGACATACAGCGAAGCCGAGAGAAGGTTAGGAGGAAACGAGGACACAGCGGGATGGTCTGAAAGAATCAAAGAAAATAAAAGGGCATTGGATCCTTCCTAAACAGATGATTATAGAATGCACACCTAGATAAACCTGTACACCTAGTGAGTTGAACATTTTGCTTGCCTCTGTTGAAATACGTTTTATCATAAAAATTTAACACAATAATTATCATCTTTTGTAGAGTTCGCCTACGTGAGACACTGTGGAATTATTCTTCCATCAAATGCTAAACCATTTTGGATGACACCTCAAGACAACCAGTTCCTTGTGTTTATTTTTTCATCTCCTCCTCCTCCACCTCCCCCTCCTCCTCCTCCTCCTCCTCCTCCCCTCCTCCTCCTCCTCTTCCTCCTTCTTGTTCTTGTTCTTCTTGCTCTTGTTCTTGTAATTCTTCTTCTTCTCTTCTTCTTCTTTCTTCTTCTTCTTCTTCTTCTTCTTTCTTTTTTCTTCTTCTTCTTCTTCTTTTTCCCTTCTTCCTTCTTTTTCTTCTTCTTCTTCTTCTTCTTCCTCTCTCAGTAAAGCAAGGTTGGGACACAATACATTTGTTTTCTCTGCACAAGATCGTTATTCCCAGACACAAAATCTAAGTTTTCGAACTCCCCCAAAACTAGGCATCTGAATAACTTGAAGAGACAAAAAATTACGACGACAGTTTTCATGTTTGGTGGTGAGGTATTGTTTAAAGGCACACAGAAGGCCTGTGGCTGAGCGGTGAAAGCCCGAAGGCGGAAAGCAAAAAAAAAAAAAAAAGTCAATTAGAGAAAAAAATTTTCCCAAACCGCGTTGTGTTGGCAATCCAAATCTCAATATACTACAGCCAGCAAAAAAAAAACCTACAGATAGAAAAAAGAGACATTTCTGTCTTCTGCACATCGCACAGATAAAAAAGCAAATGTTTTTCGAAGAAACAGGAAAGAAAAGAGAAAATTCTTAGTGTTTGAACTCCAGAAACAAAGGTTTCCTCTTTTTGAAATCCCAAAAGAAAAGCTTTATTCGTGTTTTACGATTCATAAAGGGGTTTAGGAGGCATTTCGTGGTTCAGACCACAGAAATGAAAGGTTCTTGTTTTTTTACACTCACAGAATTAAACACTTTCCTTGGCTTAAAAGTCACAGATAAAAGGTTTTTTGTTGTTGCGATCTTTAATCGAAGTGTTTCTAACAACTATAAAACACCACTTCATTTTTAAAATCCCCCAAAAAGCTTGTGTATAATCTGCAATCAAGATAAAAGAAAAATCTTGCTAAAAAGATCCAGAATCTACGCTCGGGTGTTCAAAATCCATAGAAACAATGCCCAAATTAATGTCATTCAGGTTTTCAAATAAATAGAAACAATGCCAAAAATAAGTAAATTTCGTTATAAAAAACCCAAACGAAAATGAATCGTCTTGTTTACAACTTAGAAAGAGAATACTAACAAAGAATTTTAACCCTATAACCACACTTTCTCATCTTGTAACTCACAAAAAAAGTTGTTGTTTTTTTTTACAGCTCACGTAATCCCCTTTCCAGAGAAGAATTTCCATGGAGAAGGGGTTTTTTCAGTCTTCAGAGACAATATCCCCCTCCACCCTCCACCGTTAAAGCTTTTTTTCAGACCTTGATTCCTTATCAATAAGGGCAACCCACACCCAGTTCAGACCCTTGCAAACCCTTTTAATATCATCTTTTTGCCTCTGCTCTTCTTTCTTTCTTTTCATCATTTCCGTCTCTGCAAAATTATTCTGTTTATTTGTGTATTTTTAAATTGGTTCATTCTTCAAATTCTTTGAAAAATCCCATCCCATCTAATGGTTGTTTTCCCCGCCCCCTCCAAACCCCCATCACTCCCCCCACCCCTACACTACACTCCCCCATTGCGTTTAAACCCGAAAACCCACACCAACACACACTCACCAACAACACAAACCACATAACACCACACACAACACAACACACAAACACACACCACACACACACACACACACACACACACACACATACACACACACACACACACCACAACACCACACACACACACACCACACACACCAACACACACAACACACACACAACACACCACCACCCACACACACACACATTTTATACAGGAACACAGCGTCTGTAAAGGAGATACTAGCATGCTGAACAAACACAACTATGCGTAGCCCCCCCACACAGCAGTCCATAATGTAGAACTAATCAGAGGAGAGAAGGGTAGATGGGAGAGAGGTAGGGAAGGACAATCCCTTTGTGACATGCGGGCAGCTTAATTTCTCATCCAGATCATAAAGAAAACGGAAAAAGGTCACCAGGACATCCAGAAGTCCAGGAAGGTTAGAAGAAAAGAGAAAACAGCAGGAATGGCTGAAAGAATAAAGAAAATACAGGGTATCGGATCTTTTGTAAGAATTTATGAAAGCATTCACATAGAAACGGTGCACCGTTGTGAGTTGAACATTTTGTTTTGCAGAATTTGCTAATTTTTCCTTTTTATACTAATTCACTGTTACAAAATTTTAAATACTTATTAGATCGTTACGTTTGCCAGGATTAGGATCACTAAATCACTAATTAACTTGTGGATTTTTTCTACTTTCAGACTTTAAATTTATTTTAATCCTCTTATTAATACCGAAAAATCTAGTTTCTCATCACCCTCATCTAGGTCGTTTTCACTTCTTCTCTTCTTCTTCTTCTTTCTTCTTCTTTTCTTCTTCTTCCTTCTTCTTCTTCCTTCTCTTCTTCTTTGCATTCTTCTTCTTTGCATTCTTCTTCTTCTTCTTTGCATTCTTCTTCTTCTTCTTCTTTGCAAACATTCTTCTTTTTTCTTCTTTGCATCTTCTTCCTCCCCCTCTTCTCTTCTTCTTCTTCTTCTTCTTCCTCTTTCTTCTCTCTTCTCTTCTTTTTCTCTTCTTCTTTGCATTCTTCTTTGCATCTTCTTCATTGCATCTTCTTTTTTCAAAATGGTTGACTGATAGCGACAAAGAAAACAAAGTTAGAAATAGAGTTTGTTTAAAATTACCGCCAATGACATTGACAAACACAGCACAACAAACACGAGCTTTCAAACCACTGGCTTCCAGGCAAAAAATAAATCCATTTAACATGGGACAGCAGAAAAAAACGAAAAAAGAGAAAGAAAAAACCATCCGTGGAAACCAGGGGGCGGGGGGCGGAAATCATGGGGGCCAGGGGGTTAGGGAGAGGGAAAAGAGGGGGGGGGGGGTTTGGGGGGGGGGGGGGGAGGTTGGTGTGGTGAAGATAGGGGTTGTGGTCAGTTTATTGGGATGGGTGGATCTTTTGGATGGAGGGGAATGGTGGATTGAAACAAAAAAGGGGGGAAAAAGGGGGGGGGGGGGGCGTTCAAAGCTTCACCTGTGACTGCCAGATGCCATAACTTTGACATGGTCGATGTTGTGTTGGGTGTGGTTGAAGTGTAGGGCGACGGGTTGGGTCGGTGGTGGCGGATATCAGCCAGGTGTTCAGAGATGCTGTTTCAAGTGTGCGTAGACGTTTCCCCTATGTAGATCTTGCCACACAGCTGGCAGTGATGGCATATATGATGTTGCGGCTCTGACATGAGAATGTGCGTTTGACTGTGAAGGAGTCTTTGGGGCCCTGTAAGATGGTGTCTGGTTGGTGAGGGGGCAGATTTGCAGTTGGGTTTAGAGCAGGGGTGAGTACCTGGTGGTGTAGCTGTGGTTCTATTCAAACTGGACCGCACGAGGAGGTCTTTGAGGTTTTGTCACGTTTGAATGTGATCATGGTTTTGGTATGGAAGGCGGTTTGTGGTTATGTACAATGTGCCAATTGGATTTGAGGATCCTACAGATGGGGAGGGTGTGCGGGTGGTAGAGGAGGTAGGCGTGGCAACTCTATTTCTAACTTTGCTTCGTTCGCCGCCATCATCAACCATTTTGAAATTATACTGAGCTTCATAATGACTGATACCCTTTGTCGTGTTGTACTCCACGTCTCGTCTTCCACACTCTATTTTACGTCACGTCCCCTGTTCTAGATATCTATTGTGCACGCTGACACCCTTTGTTGTGTTGCATTTCACTTATTGTGTGTGTGTGTGTACAAGTACCTGTCAACCCTGATACCCTTTGTTGTGTTGTAATTTCACGTCACGTCTTCGACTCCCTACCAATGTACTTGGAACGCTGACTACCACTTCTCACTCCCACTGCCCCCCATTTGATTCTATTTTGGTTTGTTTTGATTTTGACTGTCCCACCTTCATTCTCCGTCACCTCCACTTCCAACTAGGCCTACACACTTTCAATCGTCATTCTGCATCTTGATTCCCCACTTGTCTCTGTTCCACTACCTGCCCAACTACAACTAACACCACAACACAATGCCTACTGCCCCAAATTTTCTCCCGTACCCATGCCAGCTTCTGCAGGTCCATTCAGTTTCTACCACCCACCATCCAACCATTCGCACTAGGCTATGCCAAAACACAGTTTCAGAAAACCAAATCAGCATCCCATTCAACTTTCTTAAACAATGTCTAAACTACACATCACACCTCGTGGCTTCTCACTTTCCCACACACCCTTCCAACCTCCATAACACCACTCTCATCACTACCACCAAAAACATTCTCTACCGGGCCAGTCGAAAACTCATGTTGGCACATATAAAAACACTCAGTTCAACCATGAAATCTCTCTCCAACCTCTCCAACATTTCAAACACAAACAACAATCATCATGCCCACAGCCCCTGCCTCCAAACTCAGACAACTCATCCATACACACAACCAACTCATTACAACCACTGCAATCAGACCAAACAAAACAAACTATCACAATTACAAAACAGACAAACAACTACTCGCCCGGACCATTCTGCTTCCACAACCCACAATCCTGACCCCACTACCACACTGATCACCACCACCCTCTTGTCTACTGCAATCCCTGACAACCTCCCCCTCTCGACGATGAAAGATCAGTCTTAACAAAAGGACTTAAATTCATCCCAACTCAACCCACCACCAACAATTACCACAACCACATTGATGTGGAAAGGTTTTTAGGAAACTGCGTTGGATGGCAGCACTTGAAAACATACCCAGGCCCCCACCACCCCAAAACTCTGACACCTTCACTCAACTATTTCAAACCCCAATGCTCCGCCAACCACCCTCAAACAAAATCCAGTGAAGTTGAACTCTACATAAAACATGCAAAATAGACATCAGCCGGATCAAATCCAAACCTGTCCGACACTGCAAAACCTTTCACAAAACCAACAAAAAGCCCTCAAATCACTAAGGAACGACAGACATTGTCATCAAACCAGCAGACAAGGGTGGTGCAGTTGTAGTTTGGGGACAAACAACTATAACATAGCAGAAGCACAAAAACAACTGTCCAACACAAATTTCTACACACCACTCACAACATCACCCCTCCCTCAACACCAGAAACTCATTGCTAACTCAATCAAAGAAGAAATCAGACTCAACAATCTACCCACTACAGCCAAACTCCTCATTATGACAGACACCAAACAGCCCACCTTCTACCTACTCCCCAAAATACACAAAATGAACACACCTGGCAGACCCATTGTTTCAGCCTGCAGCTGCCCCACTGAACACATTTCGCAATACCTACACTTCCTCCTTCAACCCATAGTACAAAGCCTCCCCACATACCTCAAAGACACAACCCACACACTCAACATGATTAACTCGCACAACACAGACCCCACTTTTCAACCCAGCCTCCCTTCACACTTGACGTGGTGTCACTCTACACCCCATCCCCCACACTGATGGACTGAGGGCCCTCACATTTTTCCTTGACAAACGGCCCCCCAACCAACAACACCCTCCCACCACCACACTGGTCAGACTCGCTGAACTAGTCCTCAGCCTGAACACATTTCAATTCAACAAGCACACATTCTCACAAATTAGTGGTGTTGCCATGGTACCAAAATGGGACCAGCCATATGCCTGCCTCTCATGGGACACTTGGAACACCGCCTACTCAACACATACACAGCCCCACACCTGAACTGTACAAAAGGTATATCGATGATGGACCTGGGAGCCACATCTATGCCAAAACAAGACCTCCTCAACTGTCCTCAACTTTGCCCAGACCTTCCATCCATCTATCCGACTCACCTACACCATTTCGCAGTCAGTCAACTTCCTAGACATCACCATCTCCCTTGAAGAAGGCCTACTCAAAACCTCCATTTTCTACAAACCCACCGACGCACATGCATACCTAGACTACTCATCCTCCCACAACCCATACACTAAAGACAGCATCCCATACTCACAATTTCTCCGTCTTTGCAGACTCAGCTCCAGCGAGGAAGACTTCACAATACAAGCAGCCAAAAAGTCACAATTTTTCACCAACCGCGGATACCCCAGTTCCATCATCAATGCAGCACTCTCCGCCGCACCATAGCTGTATCCAGAACATCTGCTCTGGAAACCCAGCATCCAACCAAGACAGACAGACCCACAGCCTACCTCCTCTACCACCCGCACACCCTCCCCATCTGTAGGATCCTCAAATCCAATTGGCACATTGTACATAACCACAAACCCCCTTCCATACCAAACCCATGATCACATTCAACGTGACAAAAACCTCAAAGACCTCCTCGTGCGGTCCAGTTTGAATAGAACCACAGCTACACCACCAGGTACTCACCCCCTGCTCTAAACCCAACTGCAAAATCTGCCCCCTCACCAAACCAGACACCATCTTACAGGGCCCCAAAGACTCCTTCACAGTCAAACACACATTCTCATGTCAGAGCCGCAACATCAATATGCCATCCACTGCCAGCTGTGTGGCAAGATCTACATAGGGGAAACGTCACACACACTTGAAACACACATCTCTGAACACCTGGCTGATATCCGCCACCACCGACCCAAACCCGTCGCCCTACACTTCAACCCACACCCAACACAACATCGACCATGTCAAAGTTATGGCACTCTGGCAGTCACAGAGTGACAGCTTTGAACGCACAACTCAAGAACCCTATCTCAATGCCAAACTGGGCACACTACACCCCCCAAGGCATCAATATCCCAACAATAACCAAACACACATACCCACCACTTCCACATCAGTTGGCAATATCCCCTACCAACACACACACATACACACACACATACATACACCACCACCACATCCCCTTCACTCACTTCATACAGTAGTTACAGCAACCCTCCATCTATTTAATCCTAATTTTGTTTCATCCTTCCCCTTAAATTCCCCCCCCCCCCCCTTTTTTTTTTTTTTTCCCCCTCAGTTCCCCCCCCCCCCCCCCTTCTTTCCCCTTACCATTATATCAATCCACCATTACCACAACCATCACAAAGATACCACACCATCCCAATAAACTAGACACACAACCCTATCATATCACACACACACACACCTCCCCCGACGCAACCCCCCCCCCCCCCTCCGTTTCCTCATCCCATAACCCCCTGGCCCCATGTCATTTCCGCCCACCGACCCCATGGAATTCCAACGGATAGTCATTTTTCTTCTTCTTTTTCGTTCTTTGTCTGTACTGTCCCACATGTTAAATGTGATTTATTTTTTCGCCTGAAGAAGACCCAAGTGGTTGAAATGCATCGTGTCTTGTCATGTGCTTTGTTGTCAATGTCATTGGCGGTAAGTTCTAAACAAACTCTATTTCTAACTTTTCTTCTTTTTTTTGCATTCTTCTTTGCATTCTTCTTCTTCTTTGCATTCTTCTTCTTTGCATTCTTCTTCTTCTTTGCATTCTTCTTTGCATTCTTCTTTGCATTCTTCTTCTTCTTTGCATTCTTCTTCTTTGCATTCTTCTTTGCATTCTTCTTCTTTGCATTCTTCTTCTTTTTCTTTGCATTCTTCTTCAGAGATGCTGCTTTGTTTTGTTTTTGACTATCATCTTGTCTTATCCTGTCTTTGTGGTCCATCTACCAACCTTTGATCACAGAACGTTTTTTTCAACACGTGTTAGGATCTTGTTAAGGCTTATTATGATCCATTTGTTTCTCTTCTTTTGTTCTTTTTCATCAGCATGACGATCGCATATTGAAATTTAGCCACTGGAATCGTTGTGCTTTTCTTTGTGCTTTTCTTTGTGCTTTTCTGTGTACTTTTCTCTGGGCTTTTCTTGTGCATTGCTATTTGCCATGAGGCAATTTCATACAGCTTTTACATTAGATGCTGGTGTTTTTTTTTTTAACTTTCATATAAATCCATCTACACTATCGGTAATAAATCATACAGAATGGCTAGAAACCTCAGAATAACCAACTTCATCTTAAGGATGAAGTTTTTTTCCCCATCGTTATCATGTCATCATTGATTAACGTTTGGTGATTGTTGTCGTTATTTGCTAATCATGTGAGTACAATTGTTTCTGTATGTGGCGACAGTCCTGAAATAGACTTTTTGTGGTCTACTATGCTCTAATGAAACGGAAAGAGAAATCATCCCATATGGTTCATCTGCCTTAGTTTATCTATTGTGCACCTCATTGGCTTTACTCACGTCACTACTCATTCTGACTTACCTGTACACAGTGGCATCTTGTAAATACCCGCTTCATGGCATTACACCCACTGCTTCCGTTCCGACCACGTCGTACACAGACGCTTCCCTCTCGGTCCCTACTCTCAGCAGTACAATCGGAGTAGTCAATACCAGACCATGATGGGGAACCCGCAAGCGGAGACACTGCACACTGCTACCGGGTCATTACAATAGTGTCTGTTCTCATTATAAATAGTGTCTGTTCTCATTACAACAGTGTCCTGTTCTCATTATAAATAGTGTCTGTTCTCATTACAATAGTGTCTGTTCTCATTACAATAGTGTCTGTTCTCATTACACTAGTGTCTGTTCCATTACACTAGTGTCTATTCTCATTACAATTGTGCCTGTTCTCATTACCAATAGTGTCTGTTGTCATCACAGTAGTGTCTGTTGTCATTGCACTAGTGTCTGTTCTCATTACAATTGTGCCTGTTCTCATTACTCTAGTGTCTGTTCTCATTACACTAGTGCCTGTACTCATTACACTAGTGTCTGTTCTCATTACTATAGTGTCTCTTCTCATTACTATAGTGTCTGTTCTTATTACAAATAGTATCTGTTCTCATTACACTAGTGTCTGTTCTCATTACTATAGTGTCTGTTCTCATTACTATAGTATCTGTTTTATTACAAATAGTGTCTGTTCTCATTACACTAGTGTCTGTTTCTCGTTACACAAGTGTCTGTTCTCATTACAATTGTGCCTGTTCTCATTACTCTAGTGTCCTGTTCTCATTACCAACAGTGTCTGTTTCTCATTACACTAGTGTCTGTTCTCATTACAATAGTGTGTGTTCTCATTACTATAGTGTCTGTTCTCATTACTACAGTGTCTCTTCTCATTACATAGTGTCTGTTCTTATTACAAATAGTATCTGTTCTCATTACACTAGTGTCTGTTCTCATTACTATAGTGTCTGTTCCATTACTATAGTATCTGTTCTTATTACAAATAGTGTCTGTTCTCATTACACTAGTGTCTGTTCTCGTTACACAAGTGTCTGTTCTCATTACTATAGTGTCTGTTTCTCATTACTATAGTGTCAGTTCTCATTACTATAGTGTCTGTTCTCATTATATAGTGTCTGTTCTTATAACACTAGTGTCTGTTCTCATTACTATAGTGTCTGTTCTCATTACACTAACGTCTGTTCTCATTACTATAGTATCTGTTCTCATTACTATAGTGTCTGTTATCATTACACTAGTGTCTGTTCTCATTACAATAGTGTCTGCTCTCATTACTATAGTGTCTGTTCTCATTACTATAGTGGTCAGTTCTCATTACACTAATGTCTGTTCTCATTACAATAGTGTCTGTTCTCATTACACTAGTGTCTGTTCTCATTGCAATGGTGTCTGTTCTCATTACACTAGTGTCTGTTCTCATTACATTAGTGTCTGTTCTCATTACACTAGTGTCTGTTCTCATTACTAATAGTGTCTGTTCTCATTATACTAAGTGTCTGTTCTCATTACTATAGTGTCCTGTTCTCATTACACTAGTGTCTGTTCTCATTACAATGGTGTCTGTTCTCATTACACTAGTGTCTGTTCTCATTACATTAGTGTCTGTTCTCATTACACTAGTGTCTGTTCTCATTACTATAGTGTCTGTTCTCATTATACTAAGTGTCTGTTCTCATTACTATAGTGTCTGTTCTCATTACACTAGTGTCTGTTCTCATTACGATAGTGTCTGTGCTCGTAATAATAGTGTCTGTTCTCATTACAATGTGTCTGTGCTCATAATAATAGTGTCTGTTCTCATAACAGTAGTATCTGTTCTCACAGTAACAGTGTGTGTTCTCATTACACTAGTGTGTGTTCTCATTACACTAGTGTCTGTTCTCATTACCAACAGTGTCTGTTCTCATTACCAATAATATCTTTTGCCATTACAAAGTGTCTGTTCTCATTACCAATAATATCTGTTGCCATTACAGTAGTTTTCTGTTTTCATTACACTCGTGTCTGCTCTCATAACGATAGTGTCTTTTCTCATCTAGTATACGAAGGACACCCCCATGTCATAGGGACTACTGCAGGCAAGTATTGTACAAACATCCACCAAAGAAACCTTGCACAACTGTTGAGTCCCTTCAGATTCAGTGATGCCTAATCTGACTCAACACCATTTAAAAGCATCATCAGCTTGGCCTCTGATGGTGCCAGTCCCTGAGTGTGTCAATCTGGAAAGCAGACCAGTAGCTCCAGACCAGTACTCCAGACCAGTGGCTCCACGTCCACAACAAAAATCACTTGGAACCTGCTCATGCCAGAGATTCGTCATCCCAACCACTCACAATGAAACATACTCTTTTAAGAGTGTTGGGACTTGTCTGATGTGGGACACAAACATTTTACAGCAGATTCCATGAAAACCTTGTTCAGAGACGTTCCGCCTGACGCGATCTTTGAGTTCTTGAAAGAATTTAACATTTTTCATCGGATCTGAGACTTCACATGGAAAGATTTTTAACAAAACATGAGATGGGTTTTAGAAATATATTTTAATAGAATTGTGTGAATGAATGACCTGTGAGTTGATTTCAACGTGGTGACACCTTAATATGGCCCTTTGTGGTCGGCTGGGCTATAAGCAACATTGCCTTACCTTACTAACCACCTTCACAGGAACACACGAAGAGGGACAATACAAATTCAGAACACGATGACAGCAAGCCATAAGTAGGCACCTGATTTGAAACATTGACCGGTGATGTGTGATGATGACGATTATAACTGTATGCATGCGATTCGACCCGAATGATGACATGACAAGGATAAAGTCTGGCTTTTTCTTACACAGAATATCCGGCTGTGCACCTACCCAAAGGGATACAGACACCTCTAGTGCCAGTTAGAACATTTTAACCCCATCAATATTTACAGTATAGTATAGTAGTAAGCAGCAGCAACAGCAGCAGCAGGAGCAGCAGCAGCAGCAGCAGCAGCAGCAGTAGTAGTAACAGCGACAACACAACAACAATAATAATGATAAACAATAACAGCAATAATAACTATAATAAAATAATATAATAATAATAAAATAATAATAATAATAATAATAATAATAATATAATAATAATAATGATGATAAATAATAATAATAATAATAATAATAATAATAATAATAATAATAATAATAATAATAATAATAATAATAATAATAATAATAGATGTAGTTATCACCACCATCAGCATAATCAAGGTCATAACAATGTCACGAGTTTGTCACGAGGCCTATGACGATTGACCTATCTAGGTGGTGGAATTATTCATTTATTTATTGTCGTTGTTGTTGTCGTGTATCCGTCCTTAATGTGGCTTGTGGTGTGGTTGCACCTTAATGTAGTTCAGCTCAGGTTAGGTTTTACTTTCTCTCTCCTCTCTCTCTCAATTTCACTGCCCGTGCAATTCATCCTGCAGGTTCACGGGTGGCTGGTACCTTCTCTTGAACTTGCTGTCTCTATCGCCTCTCACCTGTCTTTTTACCTGCAGCACGTGCAACATTCCTCTTAGGCTTGAGGTAGTCTCACTGTGACGTAGGGTGGCATGTTGGCTGCCATCGTTAGGCAGGTTTTCTCTTCACTCGAGCGGAAGATGTCCCTGGAGCGCCTGCTCCGGTTCTGGTTCTCAACCACTTCGTCGAAGGTACGGTCGGTACCTTCATTCCTACAGTCGGCCTGTAGGGAGGACATCATCTCTTTTCCGCATCTGCTCTGCTGGTCCTCTCGACTGACAGAGGGCAGAGAGTCGCTTGACCCGCCACTTCTTGGGTCACCCACGGGTAGCTGGTAAGCATCAGGTTTCGTGGTTCGTTTGTTTTTGTTGTTAGCCGCTAATTCTTCTCTTTTGCGCATTTCTTTTTGTTTTCAAAATTATAAAAGAAATATTGTTTAAGACCACTTTTCTCTGGTTAATTCAATCTTTAACCTGGCCAGTCAAAAATTATATCCAAAAGTCTTTCTCCTTTTTATGCATCTGGTGATGCGGTAGTCGGTGGGGATGGAGGAGAACCTGGTGATTTAGGTTGGAACATGCTTGGTCTCGCTCGTCCGCCCCTGTCACAATCACCGGCCTCTTATTTTTTCGGCCACCGTCTGTTGTGTGTGCAAGGGGAACGAGTTTTATGTTTGCGAGCGTGCGTGCGCATGATTAGTCGTTTGGATGCGTGGTTGGAGAATTGTGTCATTTTGAAATGTTGCTATAAAATGTGGGAATAATTGTGCCATTGAATTATTATTATTTGCAAATGTGGTGGCAGTTATAAAGCAATGGTGCTGTACTAGTTCAGTTCCTAAGAAAGGAAAATGTTGAACGTGAGTGAGGGAAGGATGAAGATAATAATTTGCTATTCGTGTGTATAGCCTGTGAATGTAATCTCTACCTGCTTCGTGTGAGGAGACCTTTAGCGAACATTCCTCAGTTGGTTTGTTTACTGTGTTAGCTCAGGTCTGTGTTGAGCTGGTGATATAATGTAATTCAGCAAACCTCCCCTCGCCCATCATGCGAGGGGCTGTTAGGATTTAACAGCATATGTCAGACCGTACTGACTGCGGGGTTCCAGTACCCTTCTTTCCTTCCAGTTCCTTCCGTTTCCTCTCCTCCCGGGGGATTCACCCGAAGCTTGCGCTGTTGGGCCGCGCACTGGTTGAGGAGCACGTGGACTTTGCTGGAGGATCCTAACCCCTGTCCGGACCTTCAGCGACAACGCTTCGTCCCACGGGATGCGTTCTCCACTGTCCTCGGACTTCATACAGCCCATGTGACCAGTGTGGTTAGCTCTGTGTCGTGCAATTTGGGGATGTGTGTGTGTCAATGGTTCGGCATTGAAAGACTCCGTTCAAGAGCAGACCCGTTTGGAGGCACCTGAGATGCGACACGGTGCTCCCAGTGGACTTTGGAGAGGCAGGGTGTGGGGGAACCACATGAAGCACGGAAAGGAATGTGTGCTGGAAATGCTTACTTATGATTATGGTTATGTTGTGTGCGTTGAAATGCTTGTTTGCGACTATGTGTATGTCTGTGTGTTGAAATGCTTAATTGTGTGTATGTCGTGTGTGTTGAAATGCTTGATTGTGATTGTGCATGTTGTGTGTGTTGGAATGCTTATTTGTGACTATGTGTGTGTTGGTCTGAATAAATGGTGTATTGTATGGTAATCTTTCTTGTGTGGTCTCTTGCGAGGCGTGTGAGGTCAGTCACGTCCCTTCACTCCCATCTAGACCGACCTGTCAGGGCAGACCTCCAGGGGTCGGTCGTGACAAACAATAGCAACAACAATGACAACAGCAATAGTAATAGTGATGATGATAATAATAATAATGAAAAAAACGATAATCATAATAACAGTAATGATGCTGATGATAATAATAATGATAGTAATAATAATAATGGTGATGATAATAATAATAATAATAATAATAATAATAATAATAATAATAAAATAATAATAATAATAATAATGGTGATAATAATAATAATAATAATAATAATAATAATAATAATAATAATAAAATAATAATAATAATGAAAATAATGGTGATAATAATGGTAATAATAATATTAATAATAATAATAATAATAATAATAATAATAAAATAATAATAATAATAATAATAATAATAATAATAATGATGAGATGATGATGATGATGATATGATGATGATGATGATATGATGATGATGATGAGATGATGATGATAATAATAATAATAATAATAATAACAATGTGATAATAATATAATAATAATAATAATAATAATAATAATAATAATAAGACAATAAAAATATTCATTTAGTGCAGTAACAAAAAAACCC
>CM031597.1:9932958-9950458 GCA_018398815.1 Conus ventricosus
AAACAGGATATTAAATATTTGAGACTGGCAAGGAAATTACATAATTTAGCATCAGGACGCACTGTTCAGCTGTAAATATGGAATGACCATCCTAAATATATGATTTTTCGCTTTGAAATCTGGAATTACAAAGCCAGATCCCACACTACCATCATCAAGAACTGAGCCGTCATGTTATACTTTCAAATAGTTAGTAAACTTTTCTTCCATGTCAATTTTGACAGATGCTCCTAACACATGCGGCGAAATCGCTTTATTGATCAGAAAAAAAAATGTTAACTGTTACTTCCTTTAGTTCCCAAGGGGGTACCGGCGGAACCAGTACGCGAGGCGCTACTCGTGTGGGTCAATCTTTGATGAATTAAAAACGTCTGAAACATATGAACGAAGCGTCTCTAAATTTGAATTTTTCTGTGCATTTTTCGAAAAATCAATGTCGGATCGTGTATTTAACTCTTCAAGGTCGTCCACCGCAATCCGTCTCACTACATATTTACACAACTTATTTTCCTTTCTTTATCAAGTGGCAAAAGGCCTGCTATCTTATAAGCTTCAGAGGACTTAGTGTGCACAGGTACACCCAGGGCCAACTTTACAGCTTTACTGTCAATTCTTTGAAGTTTCTTTAAATGCGATCGCGAAGCAGAAACGAATACTTCCTGTCCGTAAGTCAATCTTGATCGTACAAGACTGGTTGCTAAATGCAAACAAACTTTAGGATCCTGTCCCCATGGAGAATGACTGACAATTTTTAGAAAATTCAAACTTTTAACTGCTTTAGTAACAACTGAGTCAATATGTTTTTTCCAGTTTAGTTTTGGTGTAAGTAGGACACCTAAAAAATTTTACTTCAAGTTTATAAAAAATTTCCCGTCCTCCCAGAAAAAATATAGGCAGGATACTTGGGTTATATCCATTGTTAAAGAGAACAAAATGTGTCTTTTCAACAGAGAATTGAAAGCCATTCAAATGCATATAACTATTTAATTTATCCAGCTCGTGCTGAAAGAGCTTCTGAATATAATTTATGTGACGTAAATTTGTTCTTTTCTTTAAGATACATTAATCCAAATTGCAATGTCATCAGCATATTGAGCTACCTTGGTATATGATGAAAAACGTGTATATAAGTCATATAGCATTACATTGAATAACAATGGGGAGATTATAGAACCTTGTGGAATTCCCATGTGTGTGTGTGTTGTGGTGTGTGTGTGTGTGTGTGTGTGTGTGTGTGTGTGTGTGTTCGTTCGTTCTTTAATTTAATGTCTATCCACTTTCACAGTGATCTTAGACAAAAACAAGAGACAAACGAACAGGCATACAAACAAACAAAGACAAAACAGAAAAACATGTAAAAGGGGTCGGTGTGTGTATGTCGGTGTGTGTGTGTGTGGGGGGGGATACATGTGTGTGTTGTTTAAAAAATCTCATTAAAAGTGTATGGAGTATGGAGTCTATTTAATTAATGAGATACCAATAAGTGACTATCACTTTAACACCATTCTAATCTACCGGCATAACGGTAAACTGCTTTAGCTGGATTCATATCTGAACATTCTTAAAGAAACAAAACATTTTTAACCATTGAAATAATAAGAAATAAATCAAACAAATAACTCGAGAATCAAAGTAAATGTCCAACTGGACTCTTAACAATTGCCCTAACAACTTCTACAGCCTTTGCTTCGTTCCCAAAAATGTCCCAAAAAATTCACGATTGATGGGTTCAAACTAATAACCAAGCAGGTAAATATTTTTTAGTATTACTGCAAAGAAGATGACATGGAATAGTGTAATATTTTGGCCACAAATGCAAGTGACATTTTTACAATATTTTGTTTTGTATGCATCAAGTCTGAGTCTAAATATCAGACTCTTCAAAAGTCGTTCCTGGTGGAGATTGTGTCCCGTTTTATATTTTACAAGCTTCTTAAAGAATTTTCCCTTGTTGTCCTTTATTATGTTTAGACACTCTTTTTGTCTTCCTATCACCGAATCCCATGATGCTTTACCTAAAAGGCTATAATTTTCATACAAGGATAAAGGAATATTTATTTTTGTAAAGATCTTTTCCTTAGCTGCACCATTTTTGGCTAACCGATCAACCCTTTCATTTGCTGCTAAACCACAATGTGATGGAATCCAACAAAAGTCAATAGAAGAACCACGTAAAGACAAAAAATTAATTAAATGGTATATCTCAGATATCATTTCTCCTCTCACTCTTGTATGAGAATATTTTAAAGCTTGTAAGACAGATTTTGAATCGACACAAAATAATATTTGAAATATGGAATATGGAAAGCTAAGAAGATAGTTCAGTGCCATAATAATGGCAATTAGCTCTGTGTGTGTGTGTGTGTGTGTGTGTGTGTGTGGTGTGTGTGTGTGTGTGTGTGTGTGTGTGTGTGTGTGTGTGTGTGTGTGTGTGTGTGTGTGTGTGTGAGTGTGTGTGTGTATGTGTGTGTGTGTGTGTGTGTGTGTGTGTGTGTGTGTGTGTGTGTGTGTGTGTGTGTACGTACGTGAGTGCGTGCGTGCGTGCGTGCGTACGTGTGTGCGTGCGTGCGTGCGTGCGTGCGCGCGCGTGTGTGCGTGCGTGCGTGCGCGCGCGCGCGCGCTGTGTGTGTGTGTGTGTGTGTGTGTGTGTTGTTGTTGTTGTTGTTGTTGTTGTTGTTGTTGTTGTTTGCGTACAGACAGTTAAGGGGGTGAAGGTGTGGAGGGTGGCGTGTGTGTGTGATGGAAAGTGAGTTTTCTTGGTAATCCCTAGTTCTGTATTATGTGTAATAGGCGAACGACCATATAGCTAAAATAAGAACAAATCATAGTTCTGTATTATGTGTCATAGGAGAACGACCATATAGCTAAAATAGGAATCACTCATAGTTTTGTTTTATGTGTCATAGGCGAACGACCATATTATAGCTAAAATAGGAACAACTCTTGACACGTTCCTGTTTTCACGTAGGATATTTCTCTTAAAGAATACATTTTGCTAGTAGCCACTAGAGCTCATTAAACAGTACATATTTTTAATCTATCAGCGATATGGAATATGCTTGATTGTGAGTGAGTTTTTTTTTCTGTTGAGTAACATGGGTGATGCTCTTTTCACTTTCTGGGACTGTTATAGGAATTCAAAGACATTCAAAACTCGGATGATTCATGCCACATGTAATGAGTAGATCCTCAAAAGAGACACCTGGCAGACTGCATTAGCTGGCACTACAGCATTTCATCTTGTCCCACCCCTCTGTCCTTCTCCGGTCTCTACCCAACTCACGCGCCCTCCATACCTATTCCTTGAGCTTTCTCCGCCTTTTCATCAGTGCTTTTTCAGAAAAATCAGTCTGTTGGTGCACTTGCCATATGCATCTGAGAACATTGTTTTGATGTTTTTAGTGTGTGTGTGGCACGATGGCTAGTGCCACTGACCAAGTAGCGTGACGAATGATCGGCAACGCCAATAAATGGACCATAAGGACTGGGAAAGCCAGATACTTTTTTCAGGATCATTTCAAAAGGCGTTTCAAAAGCTTGGCCGCTCTGGCTGTTTGATCTTTCAAACTCACAAAGAGTAATTATTTAAAGAAAAAAAGAATAATTGAATGACAAAAATTGAAACACATAACTGAGAACCAGACAAACAGAAAATCAGTTTTGGTTATATATGCATGCGTCTCTCTCTCTCTCTGTGTCTGTGTCTGTGTCTCTGTCTCTCTCTCTCTCTCTCTCTCTCTCTCTCTCTCTCTCTCTCTCTCTCTCTCTCTCTCTCTCTCTCTCTCTCTCTTCTTTTATATATATATAATATATATATATGTGTGTGTGTGTGTGTGTGTGTGTGTGTGTGTGTGTGTGTGTGTGTGTATGTGTGTGTGTGCGTGAGCGCGCGAGCGCGCGCGCGCGAGTGTGTGCGTGCGTGCGTGCGTGCGTGCGTGCGTGCATGCGTGCGTGCGTGCGTGCGTGCGTGTGTGTGTGTGTGTGTGTGTGTGTGTGTGTGCGCGTGTGTGTGTGTGTGTGTGTGTGTGTGTGTGTGTGTGTGGTGTGTGTGTGTGTGTGTGTGTGTGTGTGTGTGTGTGTGTGTGTGTGTGGTGTGTGTGTGATGGCAATAGTGAAGACAAATACAAAAACAAATGTTGATCTTTAAGCTTGTAAATGATACACCGACAAACAAATGTACTAAAACTAACAACAGTAACAACAACAAAAAGTAGACATACGATAAATGAAATAGAGAAACAAGAAATTTCATTTCCGAAGCCCACGCGTACGTGAACGACGGTGGACAAGAAATCAAATAATAATCTGTTATGTCAGCAGCAAAAACAAGAAAAAATTCTGTTCGTTTAGGCTGCACGTAATATGCCAACAAGTAAATGTACAACAGTAACAAGAAGAAGAAGTAAACATAAAATTAATAAAACCGATGAATAAAGAAATCGGACTCGTATAGCCTACGCGCAAATTAACTAGGTAACAATTCTTTAAATGTCAACTGAGGAGACGTATACATGATTAAAAAAATGCGACAATGGTCGAGACACCTCTGGAATCCATTTTATTATCGTTTATCAGTTGTAAGCTTTTGTTTTGTTCTACGAAGTCTGTTCCTACTAATTTTTTTCTCTCTCATTACTCTGTTTTCTTTAACATCCATCTCTTTTCTAACCTCATTTTGCTAACCTTTGGATGGATGGATGGATGGATGGATGGATGGATGTGTGGGTGGATGGATTTATCTATTTAGTATGTGTTTATCTGTTGACAGTTTGTTTGCGGTTGATTTTTTTTTGGGGGGGGGGGGGTCTTCCATAATCTCAAAGAGTAGTTAGGTCACTGTCTTCCTTGCATCTGGTCATTTCCTTAAATAAAATGAACGGATACATGGAAACTCGACGCGTTTGATACTAAGTGCCTACGTAAGATCTTGGGCATCAGACTTTAAACCAAATAAAGACGTCAGGGAGAGGTCCAAACAGCTCCCCGTGTCAACCATCGTCTGCAGACGGCGCCTCCACCGGCCGGGTCATATCTTCAGAGTAACCTCTTCAAGATCTGCAAACCAAGCCATTGAATTAATGGACCCCATCAGGCCAGAGAAAAAGAGGACGACCCAGGATGAGCTGGCGACAGACAGTGGAGAGAGACCTCAGACTCGTTGACAGAGGATGGAGTGACACTAGCAAACTGGCTGAGGACCGTGCACAGTGCAGCGCCATGACTGCCTCATGCGTCGCAAGACGCGGGAGCATCTAAGTCTGAGTAAGTAATGCGTGGAAGCGCGGGTGTTTTGTTAGAGAAAAGAGGAGAAATGCTGAGGAGACACAACCATCACGTAACCCTTGTGCAGCTGTTCACAATGCAGAATTCATCGAGAGAAGGGAAGGGTATGGGGGAGAGAGCGGTAGGGAAGGATAATCGTAACTTACGTGACATTACTGACGGCTCAGATTTGACACGGCAGTCACAAAGGAACATACGAAAAGGTCACGAAGACATACAGCGAAGCCGAGAGAAGGTTAGGAGGAAACGAGGACACAGCAGGATGGTCTGAAAGAATCAAAGAAAATAAAAGGGCATTGGATCCTTCCTAACAGATGATTATAGAATGCACACCTAGATAAACCTGTACACCTAGTGAGTTGAACATTTTGCTTGCCTCTGTTGTATACGTTTTATTCATAGAATTTTAACACAATATATTATCATCTTTTGTAGAGTTCGCCTACGTGAGACACTGTGGAATTATTCTTCCATCAAATGCTTAAACCATTTTGGATGATCACCTCAGAGACAACCAGTTCCTTGTGTTTATTGTTCATCTCCTCCTCCTCCTCCTCCTCCTCCTCCTCCTCCTCCTCCTCCTCCTCCTCCTCCTCCTCCTCCTCTTCCTCCTTCTTGTTCTTGTTCTTCTTGCTCTTGTTCTTGTAATTCTTCTTCTTCTTCTTCTTCTTCTTCTTCTTCTTCTTCTTCTTCTTCTTCTTTCTTCTTCTTTCTTCTTCTTCTTCTTCTTCTTCTTCTTTTTCTTCTTCTTCTTCTTCTTCCCCTCTCAGTAAAGCAAGGTTGGACACAATACATTTGTTTTCTCTGCACAAGATCGTTATTCCCAGACACAAAATCTAAGCTTTCGAACTCCCCCAAAACTAGGCATCTGAATAACTTGAAGAGACACAAAATTACGACGACAGTTTTCATGTTTGTGTGGTGAGGTATTGTTTAAAGGGCACACAGAAGGCCTGTGGCTGATGCGGTGAAAGTCAGAAGGCGGAAAGCAAAAAAAAAAAAAAAAGTCAATTAGAGAAAAAAATATTCAAACCGCGTTGTGTTGGCTAATACCAAATCTCAATATACTACGAGCCAGCAAAAGAAAATACCTACAGATAGAAAAAAAGAGACATTTACTGTCTTCTGCACATCGCACAGATAAAAAAAACTGTCAAATGTTTTCGAAGAAACAGGAAAGAAAAGAAAAAATTCTTAGTGCTTTGAAACTCACAGAACAAAGGTTTCCCTCTTTTTGAAATCCCAAAAGAAAAGCTTTATCGTGTTTTACGATTCATGAAAAGAGGTTAGAGGCATTTCGTGTATCAGAACTCACAGAAATGAAAGGTTCTTGGTGTTTTACAACTCACAGAATTAAACACTTTCCTTGTGGCTTACATGTCACAGATAAAAGTGTTTTTGTTGTTGCGATCTTTAATCGAAGTGTGTTCTACTACTTATAAAACACCACTTCATGTTGTATATCTCACCCAAAAAGCTTTGTGTTTTATAATCTTGCAATTCATAGATAAAAAGAAACAATTTCTATTGCTTCAAAGATCCAGGAATCTACGCTCGGGTGTTCATATTCATAGAAACAATGCCCAAAATTATGTCATTTCAGGTGTTCATATTCATAGAAAACAATGCCCAAAATTAATGTCATTTCAGGTTATAGAAAACAAACGAAAATGAATCGTCGTGTTTTTACAACTTAGAAAGAGAATACTAACAAAGAATTTACCCTATAACTCACACACTCTCTATCTTTGTAACTCACAAAAAAATGTTGTTGTTTTTTTTTACAGCTCACGTAATACACCTACAGAGAAGAATTTCCATGGAGAAGCGGTTTGCAGGTCTTCAGAGACAATATCCCCCTCCACCCCCCCCGTTCATGCAGGTTTTTCAGACCTTGATTCCTTATCAATAAGGGCTAAGCCACACCCAGTTCATGACCCTTGCAAACCCTTTTACTATCATCTTTTTG
The DNA here is from genome assembly GCA_018398815.1 of Conus ventricosus. NCBI lineage: Eukaryota > Metazoa > Mollusca > Gastropoda > Neogastropoda > Conidae > Conus > Conus ventricosus. The sequence continues at coordinate 9,940,211 of CM031597.1, forward strand.
CCTCTGCTCCTTCTTTCTTTCTTTTCATCATTTCCGTCTCTGCTAAATTATTTCTGTTTGATTTGTGTATGTTTAATTGGTTCTTTTCTTCATATTCTTTGAAAAAGTCCCATCCCATCTAATGGTGATTTCCGCCCCTCCAAACCCCCATCAGCTCCCCCCACCCCCTACACATACACTGCCCATTTGCGTTTTAACGAAAACTCACACACACACACACACACACTCACACACACACACACACACCATACACACACACACACACACACTCACACACACACACACACACACACACCACACACACACACACACACACACACACACATACACACACACACACACACACACACACACACACACACACACACACACACACACACAACACACAACACACACCACACACACACCACACACACACAACACATTTTATACATGGAAACACAGGCGTCTGTAAAGGAGATACTAGCAATGCTGAACAAACACAACTATCGCGTAGCACCCCACACAGCTGTCCATAATGTAGAACTAATCAAGAGGAGAGAAGGGTAGGATGGTGAGAGAGGTAGGAAGGACAATCCTTTTGTGACATTGCAGGCAGCTTAGATTTCTCATCACAGATCATAAAGAAACGGAGGAAAGGTCACCAGGACATCCGAGAAGTCCAGGGAAGGTTAGAAGGGAAAATGAGAAAAACAGCAGGATGGTCTGAAAGAATTAAAGAAAATACAGGGTAGTCGGATCTTTTGTAAGAATTTATGTGAAAGCATTCACATAGAAATCGGTGCACGTTGTGAGTTGAACATTTTGTTTGCAGAATTTGCGTAAGTTTGTTCTTTTTTATACTAATTCACTGTTATCAATTTTTAAATACTTATTTAGATCGGGTTACGTTTGCCAGGTATTAGGATCATCTGTGAATTCAGCTACATTAAACATTGTGGATTTGTTCTACTTTCAGACATTTAGAGTTTTATTTTAATCATCTTAGATTAGATACCGAAAAATCTAGTTTCTCATCTCCCTCATCTAGGTCGTTTTCACTTCTTTCTCTTCTTCTTCTTCTTCTTCTTCTTCTTCTTCTTCTTCTTCTTCTTCTTCTTCTTCTTCTTCTTTGCATTCTTCTTCTTTGCATTCTTCTTCTTCTTCTTTGCATTCTTCTTCTTCTTCTTCTTTGCATTCTTCTTCTTCTTCTTCTTTGCATTCTTCTTCTTCCTCCTCTTCTTCTTCTTCTTCTTCTTCTTTCTTCTTCTTCTTCTTCTTCTTCTTCTTCTTCTTCTTCTTCTTTGCATTCTTCTTTGCATTCTTCTTCTTCTTTGCATTCTCTTTTTTTCAAAATGGTTGACTGATAGCGACGAACGAAGCAAAGTTAGAAATAGAGTTTGTTTAGAACTTACCGCCAATGACATTGACAAACAAAGCACATGACAAGACACGATGCATTTCAACCACTTGGGTCTTCTTCAGGCGAAAAAATAAATCACATTTAACATGTGGGACAGTACAGACAAAGAACGAAAAAGAAGAAAGAAAAATGACTATCCGTTGGAATCCATGGGGTCGGTGGGCGGAAATGACATGGGGCCAGGGGATTATGGAGAGGAAACGGAGGGGGGGGGGGGGTTGCGTCGGGGGAGGTGTGTGTGTGTGTGATATGATAGGGTTGTGTGTCTAGTTTATTGGGATGGTGTGGTATCTTTGTGATGGTTGTGGTAATGGTGGATTGATAACAATGGTAAGGGGAAAGAAGGGGGGGGGGGGGGTGCGTTCAAAGCTGTCACTCTGTGACTGCCAGAGTGCCATAACTTTGACATGGTCGATGTTGTGTTGGGTGTGGTTGAAGTGTAGGCGACGGGTTTGGGTCGGTGGTGGCGGATATCAGCCAGGTGTTCAGAGATGCGTTGTTTCAAGTGTGCGTGACGTTTCCCCTATGTAGATCTTGCCACACAGCTGGCAGTGGATGGCAATATGATGTTGCGGCTTGACATGAGAATGTGCGTTTGACTGTGAAGGAGTCTTTGGGCCTGTTAAGATGGTGTCCTGGTTTGGTGAGGGGGCAGATTTTGCAGTTGGGTTTAGAGCAGGGGTGTGTACCTGGTGGTGTAGCTTGGTTCTATTCAAACTGGACCGCACGAGGAGGTCTTTGAGGTTTTTGTCACACGTTGAATGTGAATCAGGGGTTTGGTATGGAAGGCGGGTTTGTGGTTATGACAATGTGCCAATTGGATTTGAGGATCCTACAGATGGGGAGGTGTGCGGGTGGTAGAGGAGGTAGGCTGTGGCAACTCTATTTCTAACTTTGCTTCGTTCGCCGCCATCAGTCAACCATTTTGAAATTTTACTGAGCTTCATAATGACTGATACCCTTTGTCGTGTTGTACTCCACGTCTCGTCTTCCACACTCTATTTTACGTCACGTCCCCTGTTCTAGATATACTTTGTGCACGCTGACACCCTTTGTTGTGTTGCATTTCACTTTTTTGTGTGTGTGTGTTACAAGTACCTGTCAACCCTGATACCCTTTGTTGTGTTGTATTCACGTCACGTCTTCGACTCCCTACCATGTACTTGTGAACGCTGACTACACTTTCCACTCCCACTGCCCCCCATTTGATTCTATTTTGGTTTGTTTTGATTTGACTGTCCCACCTTCCATTCTCCGTCACCTCACTTCCAACTAGGCCTACACACTTTCAATCGTCATTCTGCATTCTTGATTCCCCACTTGTCTCTGTTCCACTACCTGCCCAACTACAACTAACACCACAACACAATGCCTACTGCCCAAATTTTCTCCCGTACCCATGCCAGCTTCTGCAGGTCCATTCAGTTTCTAACCACCCACCATCCAACCATTCGCACTAGGCTATGCCAAAACACAGTTTCAGAAAACCAATCAGCATCCCATTTCAACTTTCTTAAACAATGTCTTAAACTACACTCACACCTCGTGGCTTCTCACTTTCCCACACCCCTTCCAACCTCCATAACACCACTCTCATCACTACCACCAAAAACATTCTCTACCGGGCCAGTCGAAAACTCATGTTGGCACATATAAAAACACTCAGTTTCACCATGAAATCTCTCTCCAACCTTCTCCACATTTCAAAAACAAACAACAATCATCATGCCCACAGCCCCTGCCTCCAAACTCAGACAACTCATCCATACACACAACCAACTCATTTACAACCACTGCAATCAGACCAAACAAAACAAAACTATCACAATTACAAACAGACAACAACTACTCGCCCGGACCATTCTGCTTCCACAACCCACAATCCTGACCCCACTACCACATCTGATCACCACCACCCTCTTGTCTACTGCATCCTGACAACCTCCCCCTCTCTGACGATGAAAGATCAGTCTTAACAAAAGGACTTAAATTCATCCCAACTCAACCCACCACACAACAATTACCACAACCACATTGATGTGGAAAGGTTTTTTAGGAAACTGCGTTGGATGGCAGCACTTGAAAACATACCCAGGCCCCACCACCCCAAAACTCTGACACCTTCACTCAACTATTTCAAACCCCAATGCTCCGCCAACCACCCTCAAACAAATCCAGTGAAGTTGAACTCTACATAAAAACATGCAAAATAGACATCAGCCGGATCAAATCCAAACCTGTCCGACACTGCAACCTTTCACAAAACCAACAAAAAGCCCTCAAATCACTAAGAGAACGACAGGACATTGTCATCAAACCAGCAGCAAGGGTGGTGCAGTTGTAGTTTGGGACAAACAACTATACATAGCAGAAGCACAAAAACAACTGTCAACACAAATTTTACACACCACTCACAACATCACCCCTCCCTCAACACCAGAAACTCATTGCTAAACTCAATCAAAGAAGAAATCAGACTCAACAATCTACCCACTACAGCCAAACTCCTCATTATGACAGACACCAAACAGCCCACCTTCTACCTACTCCCCAAAATACACAAAATGAACACCCTGCAGACCCATTGTTTCAGCCTGCAGCTGCCCACTGACCACATTTCGCAATACCTACACTTCCTCCTTCAACCATAGTACAAAGCCCCCACATACCTCAAAGACACAACCCACACACTCAACATGATTAACTCGCACAACACAGACCCCACTTTTCAACCCAGCCTCCTCTTCACACTTGACGTGGTGTCTCTACACCTCCATCCCCCACATGATGGACTGAGGGCCCTCACATTTTTCCTTGACAAACGGCCCCAACCAACAACACCCTCCCACCACCACACTGGTCAGACTCGCTGAACTAGTCCTCAGCCTGAACACATTTTCAATTCAACAAGCACACATTCTCACAAATTAGTGGTGTTGCCATGGGTACCAAAAATGGGACAGCCTATGCCTGCCTCTTATGGGACACTTGGAACACCGCCTACTCAACACATACACAGGCCCCACACCTGAACTGTACAAAAGGTATATCGATGATGGACTGGGAGCCACATCTATGCCAAAACAAGACCTCCTCAACTTCCTCAACTTTGCCCAGACCTTCCATCCATCTATACCGACTCACCTACACCATTTCGCAGTCAGTCAACTTCCTAGACATCACCATCTCCCTTGAAGAAGGCCTACTCAAACCTCCTTTTCTACAAACCCACCGACGCACATGCATACCTAGACTACTCATCCTCCCACAACCATACACTAAAGACGCATCCCATACTCACAATTTCTCCGTCTTTGCAGACTCTGCTCCAGCGAGGAAGACTTCACAATACAAGCAGCCAAATGTCACAATTTTTCACCAACCGCGGATACCCCAGTTCCATCATCAATGCAGCACTCCGCCGCACCATTGCTGTATCCAGAACATCTGCTCTGGAAACCCAGCATCCAACCAAGACAGACAGACCCACAGCCTACCTCCTTACCACCCGCACACCCTCCCCATCTGTAGGATCCTCAAATCCAATTGGCACATGTACATAACACAAACCCGCCTTCCATCCAAACCCAGATCACATTCAAACGTGACAAAAACTCAAAGACCTCCCGTGCGGTCCAGTTTGAATAGAACCACAGCTACACCACCAGGTACTCACCCCTGCTCTAAACCACTGCAAAATCTGCCCCCTCACCAAACCAGACACCATCTTACAGGGCCCCAAAGACTCCTTCACAGTCAAACACCATTCTCATGTCAGAGCCGCAACATCATATATGCCATCCACTGCCAGCTGTGTGGCAAGATTACATAGGGGAAACGTCACACACACTTGAAACACACATCTCTGAACACCTGGCTGATATCCGCCACCACCGACCCAAACCCGTCGCCCTACACTTCAACCACACCCAACACAACATCGACCATGTCAAAGTTTATGGCACTCGGCAGTCACAGAGTGACAGCTTTGAACGCACAACTCAAGAACCCTATCTCATTGCCAAACTGGCACACTACACCCCCAAGGCATCAATATCCAACAATAACCAAACACACATACCCACACTTCCACATCAGTTGGCAATATCCCCTACCAACACACACACATACACACACACATACATACACCACCACCACATCCCTTCACTCACTTCATACAGTAGTTACAGCAAACCCTCCATCTATTTAATCCTAATTTTGTTTCATCCTTCCCCTTAAATTCCCCCCCCCCTTTTTTTTTTTTTTTCCCCCTCAGTTCCCCCCCCCCCCCCCCTTCTTTCCCTTACCATTATTATCAATCCACCATTCCACAACCATCACAAGATACCACACCATCCCAATAAACTAGACACACAACCCTATCATATCACACACACACACCTCCCCGACGCAACCCCCCCCCCCCCCTCCGTTTCCTCTCCCATAATCCCCTGGCCCCATGTCATTTCGCCCACCGACCCATGGATTCCAACGGAAGTCATTTTTCTTTCTTCTTTTTTCGTTCTTTGTCTGTACTGTCCCACATGTTAAATGTGATTTATTTTTTCGCCTGAAGAAGACCCAAGTGGTTGAAATGCAATCGTGTCTTGTCATGTGCTTTGTTTGTCAATGTCATTGGCGGTAAGTTCTAAACAAACTCTATTTCTAACTTTTCTTCTTTTTTTTGCATTCTTCTTTGCATTCTTCTTCTTCTTTGCATTCTTCTTTGCATTCTTCTTCTTCTTTGCATTCTTCTTTGCATTCTTCTTTGCATTCTTCTTCTTCTTTGCATTCTTCTTCTTTGCATTCTTCTTTGCATTCTTCTTCTTTGCATTCTTCTTCTTTTTCTTTGCATTCTTCTTCAGAGATGCTGCTTTGTTTTGTTTTTGACTATCATCTGTCTTATCCTGTCTTTGTGGTCCATCTACCAACCTTTGATCACAGACGTTTTTTCAACACGTGTTAGGATCTTGTTAAGGCTTATTATGAGTCCATTTGTTTCTCTTCTTTTGTTCTTTTTTCATCAGCATGACGATCGCATATTGAAATTTAGCCACTGGAATCGTGTGCTTTTCTTTGTGCTTTTCTTTGTGCTTTTCTGTGTACTTTTCTCTGTGCTTTTCTTTGTGCATTGCTATTTGCCATGAGGCAATTTCATACAGCTTTTACATTAGATGCTGGTGTTTTTTTTTTAACTTTCATATAAATCATCTTACACTATCGGTATAAATCATACAGAATGGCTAGAAACCTCAGAATAACCAACTTCATCTTAAGGATGAAGTTTTTTTCCCCATCGTTATCATGTCATCAGTTGATTAACGTTTTGGTGATTGTTGTCGTTATTTGCTAATCATGTGAGTACAATTGTTTCTGTATGTGGCGACAGTCCTGAAATAGACTTTTGTGGTCTACTATGCTCTAATGAAACGGAAAGAGAAATCATCCCATATGGTTCATCTGCCTTAGTTTATCTATTGTGCACCTCATTGGCTTTACTCACGTCACTACTCATTCTGACTTACCTGTACACAGTGGCATCTTGTAAATACCCGCTTCATGGCATTACACCCACTGCTTCCGTTCCGACCACGTCGTACACAGACGCTTCCCTCTCGGTCCTACTCTCAGCAGTACAATCGGAGTAGTCAATACCAACCATGATGGGGAACCCGCAAGCGGAGACACTGCACACTGCTACGGTCATTACAATATGTCTGTTCTCATTATAAATAGTGTCTGTTCTCATTACAACAGTGTCTGTTTCATTATAAATAGTGTCTGTTCTCATTACAATAGTGTCTGTTCTCATTACAATAGTGTCTGTTCTCATTACACTAGTGTCTGTTCTCATTACACTAGTGTCTATTCTCATTACAATGTGCCTGTTCTCATTACCAATAGTGTCTGTTGTCATCACAGTAGTGTCTGTTGTCATTGCACTAGTGTCTGTTCTCATTACAATTGTGCCTGTTCTCATTACTCTAGTGTCTGTTCTCATTACACTAGTGCTGTACTCATTACACTAGTGTCTGTTCTCATTACTATAGTGTCTCTTCTCATTACTATAGTGTCTGTTCTTATTACAAATAGTATCTGTTCTCATTACACTAGTGGGCTGTTCTCATTACTATAGTGTCTGTTCTCATTACTATAGTATCTGTTCTTATTACAAATAGTGTCTGTTCTCATTACACTAGTGTCTGTTCTCGTTACACAAGTGTCTGTTCTCATTACAATTGTGCCTGTTCTCATTACTCTAGTGTCTGTTCTCATACCAACAGTGTCTGTTCTCATTACACTAGTGTCTGTTCTCATTACAATAGTGTGTGTTCTCATTACTATAGTGTCTGTTCTCATTACTACAGTGTCTCTTCTCATTACTATAGTGTCTGTTCTTTATTACAAATAGTATCTGTTCTCATTACACTAGTGTCTGTTCTCATTACTATAGTGTCTGTTCTCATTACTATAGTATCTGTTCTTATTACAAATAGTGTCTTTCTACATTACACTAGTGTCTGTTCTCGTTACACAAGTGTCTGTTCTCATTACTATAGTGTCTGTTCTCATTACTATAGTGTCAGTTCTCATTACTATAGTGTCTGTTCTCATTATTATAGTGTCTGTTCTTATAACACTAGTGTCTGTTTCTCATTACTATAGTGTCTGTTCTCATTACACTAACGTCGTTCTCATTACTATAGTATCTGTTCCATTACTATAGTGTCTGTTATCATTACACTAGTGTCTGTTCTCATTACAATAGTGTCTGCTCTCATTACTATAGTGTCTGTTCTCATTACTATAGTGTCAGTTCTCATTACACTAATGTCTGTTCTCATTACAATAGTGTCTGTTCTCATTACACTAGTGTCTGTTCTCATTGCAATGGTGTCTGTTCTCATTACCTAGTGTCTGTTCTCATTACATTAGTGTCTGTTCTCATTACACTAGTGTCTGTTCTCATTACTATAGTGTCTGTTCTCATTATACTAAGTGTCTGTTCTCATTACTATAGTGTCTGTTCTCATTACACTAGTGTCTGTTCTCATTACAATGGTTCTGTTCTCATTACACTAGTGTCTGTTTCTCATTACATTAGTGTCTGTTCTCATTACACTAGTGTCTGTTCTCATTACTATAGTGTCTGTTCTCATTATACTAAGTGTCTGTTCTCATTACTATAGTGTCTGTTCTCATTACACTAGTGTCTGTTCTCATTACGATAGTGTCTGTGCTCGTAATAATAGTGTCTGTTCTCATTACAATGGTGTCTGTGCTCATAATAATAGTGTCTGTTCTCATAACATAGTATCTGTTCTCACAGTAACAGTGTGTGTTTCTCATTACACTAGTGTGTGTTCTCATTACACTAGTGTCTGTTCTCATTACCAACAGTGTCTGTTCTCATTACCAATAATATCTTTTGCCATTACAATAGTGTCTGTTCTCATTACCAATAATATCTGTTGCCATTACAGTAGTTTCTGTTTTCATTACACTCGTGTCTGCTCTCATAACGATAGTGTCTTTTCTCATCTAGTATACGAAGGACACCCCCATGTCATAGGGGACTACTGCAGGCAAGTATTGTACAAACATCCACCAGAAGAAACCTTGCACAACTGTTGAGTCCCTTCAGATTCAGTGATGCCTAATCTGACTCAACACCATTTAAAGCATCATCAGCTTGGCCTCTGATGGTGCCAGTCCCTGAGTGTGTCAATCTGGAAAGCAGACCAGTAGCTCCAGACCAGTAGCTCCAGACCAGTGGCTCCACGTCCACAACAAAAATCACTTGGAACCTGCTCATGCCAGAGATTCGTCATCCCAACCACTCACAATGAAACATACTCTTTTAAGAGTGTTGGGACTTGTCTGATGTGGGACACAAACATTTACAGCAGATTCCATGAAAACCTTGTTCAGAGACGTTCCGCCTGACGCGATCTTTGAGTTCTTGAAAGAATTTAACATTTTTCATCGGATCTGAGACTTCACAGTGGAAAGATTTTTAACAAAACATGAGATGGGTTTTTAGAAGATATATTTTAATAGAATTGTGTGAATGAAATGACCTGTGAGTTGATTTCAACGTGGTGACAGCCTTAATATGGCCCTTTGTGGTCGGCTGGGCTATAAGCAACATTGCCTTACCTTACTAACCACCTTCACAGGAACACACAAGAGGACAATACAAATTCAGAACACGATGACAGCAAGCCATAAGTAGGCACCTGATTTGAAACATTGACCGGTGATGTGTGATGATGACGATTATAACTGTATGCATGCTGATTCGACCCGATGATGACATGACAAGGATAAAGTCTGGCTTTTTCTTACACAGAATATCCGGCTGTGCACCTACCCAAAGGGATACAGACACCTCTAGTGCCAGTTAGGAACATTTTAACCCCATCAATATTTACAGTAGTAGTAGTAGTAGTAGCAGCAGCAACAGCAGCAGCAGGAGCAGCAGCAGCAGCAGCAGCAGCAGCAGTAGTAGTAACAGCGACAACAACAACAACATAATAATGATAAACAATAACAGCAATAATAACTATAATAATAATAATAATAATAATAATAATAATAATAATAATAATAATAATAATAATAATATAATAATAATAATGATGATTAATAATAATAATAATAATAATAATAATAATAATAATAATAATAATAATAATAATAATAATAATAATAATAAATAATAGATGTAGTTATCACCACCATCAGCATAATCAAGGTCATAACAATGTCACGAGTTTGTCACGAGGCCTATGACGATTGACCTATCTAGGGTGGTGGAATTATTCATTTATTTATTGTCGTTG
>CM031597.1:9955458-9987958 GCA_018398815.1 Conus ventricosus
AGCCGCTTGGAGCTCTCTTCCCCCCCGAACATGAAATTGTACCGTTCACTGCACACCTTCAAAAAAGACCTTCGAAAATAGAATATTCAACAGAATCTTTGACGTAGATTACGCTGTCTCCTAGATGTGTTTTGCAGCAACCACTTATATCATCAACAATTACAGATGTGTATGCTGTTATTGTACTAGTTATTTCAATAAATGATGCCACTAGCTGCCCTTCCTCGGTGAGGAAAGTTGCTTCTCTTAGAATACTGTATTTTGTTTTTATGCCAATGCCATCACCATCATCATCCTCGTCTGGTCGCGAACTCCACCAACAATTACAGACACACGGCAAACATTGGCATATTGTACTGTTTATCTAGCCACCCTTTTATCTTCCGTTCCCAACCGCTGCCCCACACTACAACCCCACGCCCATCCTCCCCTGTGTCACGTCCTCAGCGCCACCCCCATATTGTTGTTCTTGTCTGCATCTTTTGATTGCATGTATATGCATACGTTTGTCAATCCTTTGCATACAAATGCGAGTGTTTGTGAATCATGTACTCTACACTCCTGCGTGCTTGTACTTTTTTAATATTCCTTTTAATTTTCTTGTCTTTAAATCTTATTGCATAATTCGGCTTAGCAAGGACATATTGGAAGAATAGGCTCTGCCTAAAATCTCAATCCTTGATCGAATGAAGGTTTTCTGAGTTCTGATCTCTCTCTCTCTCCTTCTCCTCTCTCTCTCTCTCTCTCTCTCTCTCTCTCTCTCTCTCTCTCTCTCTCTCTCTCTCTCTCTCTCTCTCTCTCTCCTCTCTCTCTCTCTCTCTCTCTCTCTCTCTCTCTCTCTCATCTATTCTGCAAGTCGAAGCTCTGCATTGCATTTGTAGATTTCAAGAAGGCCTTTGACTCGGTAAATCGAAATACTCTGTGAAATGTACTCCGTAAAAGTGGTGTTAATAGTAAATTGTACATGGCCATTAGAGGGGTCTACAACTCAGTGCTGGCATGTGTGCGTGTGAAGAGTGAGTATTCAGATTATTTTGATTGTCCAAATGGAGTAAAACAAGGATGCTTGTTGAGTCCGCAATTGTTTTCTTTTTTCATAAACAAATTGGCTGTGGAATTGTCCCGTAAAGGCAGACATGGTATCCAGATAATACCTGGAGCAGTTGAATTAGTTTTATTACTGTATGCTGATGAAGTTGTTCTTCTGTCCGGAACAGTTGTAGGTTTGCAAAGCCAACTAAATGTATTGAAAGAAGAAGCAGATCGCTTAGGTTTATCAGTTAACTTGGATAAGACAAATATAGTGGTCTTTAGAATGGGTGGCCACCTATCAGTGTGTGAAAAATGGTCTTATGGAAATGCAGACCTTCAAGTAGTTAATTCATATAAATATCTTGGAATGATATTTTCAACAAAATTAACTTTCCGCTACGCATGGGAAGAATCTCTAAGAAAAGGGGAAAAAAGGTACTATTGAAATTCTGAAATCCCTGAGAAAACTAAATTGTACAGACTGTAGTATATTTTGGAAAATGTTTGATACACAGATAAAACCTCTTCTTACATATGCAGCTGAAATTTGGGGCTTACATGAAAATTCGATGATGGAAAAAGTGCATACGTATGCTATGAAGCGTTTCCTTCAAGTACCTATTCATTCATCCAACACCGTTTTATATGGAGAGATGGGCAGATACCCTTTGTACATAAGTACATTTGTGAAATGTATTAAGTACTGGTTGAAGATCTTGAAGCTACCCCAGTCCCGTTTTAGCAGGCAAGCCTATGATATAATGCTTTTAGAAATGGAAAAAGGTAAAGAAAACTGGGCTCATAAAGTAAAGAAAGTCCTTTCAGAACAGGGTTTTGGAATAGTGTGGATGGCCCAGGAAGTAGGGAATGAGCATCAGTTTATTGCGGAATTTAAAGACAGGCTTATTTGTTCTTTTAAACAGAATTGGCACTCAGATATGGAAAGTAAAGAAAAATATCGCTGGTTTTTCTCATTTAAGAATGTGTTTCATTCTGAAAAGTTTCTCAATGTCATAACAGATAGATGGCACAGAATAAATTACGCAAGATTTAGGTTGAGAACTTTAGGTTTTAATGCGAATAAAAGATGGTTTGAATGTGAAACATCCACAGAATCTCCTTGTCCTGCATGTAGACACATTATTGATGACGAAGAACACTTTCTGTTGCACTGTACTGCTTATAATGAAGTGCGGACAAATTGTTCACTTTTCCAGTTAGATATAGCGAAAAGACAAAATGTTGCTGTCGTATTATCATCAGATGATGAACTTGTAATTAAATCAGTTGCGAAATTCATCGCAGAAGCATTGAAAATTAGACAGATGGAGGATAGTGAAATTTAAAATATGCATTATAAGAGATATCTGAACGAATATTACCATTCATCGCAAGTGGAAGAGATCAGTAAGATACATTGTCATCATTTGAACGAGTGGATGGTCGAGTTAGTCTTTTTTTTCTAATTGCATTACTCCTGTGCGTGAGGACATAAGTAAATGTTATGAATTTATTTGTTTTTAACCTTTGATTTGGTGCACCTTAGGAATGAATGTGTACTATTTGTTTGCAGGAAAGGAAGAGGGAAATGTTATTGTTCTGTTACTCTCTCCCCCTTGTCAAAAGACCTGTTTGGTAATGACAATAAAATATCAAAGTGTCAAAGTGTCTCTCTCTCCTCTCTCTCTGTCACTGTCATCTTCTCTCTCTCTCTCTTTCTCTCTCTCTCTCTCTCCTCTCTCTCATCTCATTTGGATTTTACTTCTTTTCAACGGCTCTCTTCTCTCCCTCTCTCTCTGTCTGCTCTCTCTCTCTCTCTCCTCTCTCCTCCTCTCTCTCTCTCTTCTCTCTCTCTCTCTCTCTGTGTGTCTCTGTCTCTCTCTCTCTCATTGATTTTCGCTTCTTTTCAACGGATCTCTCTCTCTCTCTCTCTCTCTCATTCCTCTCCTCTCTCTCTCTCTCTTCTCTCTCTCTCTCTCTCTCTCTCTCTCTCTCTCTCTCTCTCTCTCCTCTCTCGCTCTCTCTCCTCTCTCTCTCTCTCTCTCTCTCTCTCTCTCTCTGTGATAAAAAAGAGAACAGTTCTCATGCTAAACGCAACAGAACAAAACCTAAAAACAAATCAATAAGGTGCGGAAAATGTCAGACGACAACAAACCAATGGTTGAGACGAAACCTTGGTGTTTTCTGCAACAATTGCTAAAGTTGAAACAAAAATCTCCTAACCTTTCAGCTCGCTTAAACTGAACCCGGCATCTAAATAACAAAAACACCGAAGATTACGACAGTTTTCACGCTTGTGTCGTGAGGCACTGTTCAAAGGGCCAACAAAAGATCTCTGTCTAAAACGGTGAAAGTCGTGAGGTGGAAATAAATAAAAAGTCAATTTAAAATGTCTTCAAACAGCATTGCGCTGGCTGATGCTGGAATCTCATGATATTACAAACCGGTGCTTTGCAGTTCACTCACACACACACACACACACACACACACACACACACACACACACACACACACACACACACACACACACACACACACACACACACACACACACACACACACACACACACACACACACACACACACACACACACACACACAAGAAAATCGACTGAGGTTTTTGAACAAATAGAAAACAAAAGAAGGAAGAGTTCTCGTGTTTTACAATTCATCTACAAAGGTTCACCTCTTTTATGAATTTTAGAAGAAAAAAAAAACACAAGTACGTTGTGTTTTACAATTTACAGAAAGAACGACGGACAGACAGAGACAGAGACTGAGAGAGAGAGAGAGACAGAGCTGTTTGAAGTTCGCTACTTCTTGACCCGATCAACATAGACCTCATCTCACCTGGTTCCCCTATTTACGGTTCTGGTCTTCTTTCTGGAAGACAAGAGCTGTCTGGTCAGTGCATTGCCCACAACCTTCGTACTCCTACCTCTGTAGAGCAGACTTTGGCTTCGAAGACAGATTCCATCATGCTTTTGATCAGATCGGCATACTTCTGTGTGTTGAAGATGTAAGGGTCTGCCATTCTGCTTTCATACGGCAGTGTTGGTGCATATCTAGTCTCTTACCATTTTTTGCTGCCGCCACCGCTGCTGCTGCGACTGATGGTGATAATTATGACAATGAAGATGTTGATGATGATAATGATGATGATGATGATGATGATGATGATGATGACGGTTATGTATGTAGGCTATGTATCTAAATGTGTGTGTGTGTGTGTGTGTGTGTGTGTGTGTGTGTGTGTGTGTGTGTGTGTGTGTGTGTGTGTGTGTGGTGTGTGTGTGTGTGTGTGTGTGTGTGTGTGTGTGTGTGTGTGTGTGTGTGTGTATGTGTGTGTGTGTACTTCTAGTCTTAAGGATCCACTGTGCAATTCCTGTCGTCTGCACTCACCTGTAGATCCTGTTTCCATGCTATGAATGTTTCGGCTGTTCCCAACTATTATTTGCCGTCGCCTGTTATGTAGAATAATTTCAAGTTGTTTCAGCTAGCGCGCGCGCGCCTGTGTATGAGTGTGTGTGTGTGTGTGTGTGTGTGTGTGTGTGTGTGTGTGTGTGTGTGTGTGTGTGTGTGTGTGTGTGTGTGTGTGTGTGTGTGTGTGTGTGTGTGTGTGTGTGTGTGTGTGTGTGTGTGTGCATGCGTGCGTGCGTGCGAGCGAGCGTGCGTGTGTGCGTGCGTGCATACTTTGCTTCCGTCGCATAGAGGGGGCTAAGGAGACGAAGGTGAGGAGAGTAGGGTGTGTATACGGAGAAATGGAATTGCCTGTAAAGTGTACATCTGACTTCTGTGTCATAGGTGAAACATTCTATTTACCGCTAAAAGAGGAATGAATCATGGCACATGTGATCTTCATTTTCGCATCGCATAATTCTCCATAAAAGACAGCTCTGTTTCCAGTACTATCCTTCTGTAGTAGCCAGTGGAAGCTGCTGCACGGTGATCTTTCTTTTCACTGATGGCGATGGGAACGCTGTTTAATCGTAAGTGGTCCGTCTGTTTTGAGTAGAGTGGATGATAGTCATTACACCTACTGTGACTGTTAACGGAACTTCTGGAAGTGTCAAAACTTTAGTGATGCTTGGCATAGAGATTGGATCGATCCGAGAGAGATAGAGAGAGAGAGAGAGAGAGAGAGAGAGAGAGAGAGAGAGAGAGAGAGAGAGAGAGAGAGAGAGAGGAGACAGACAGACAGACAGACAGACAGAAAGAGAGAGAGAGAGAGAGAGAGAGAGAGAGAGAGAAAGAGAGAGAGAGAGAGAGAGAGAGAGAGACAGAGAGAGAGAGAGAGAGAGAGAGAGAGAGAGGTGGTGGTGGTGGTTGATGGCATTAGCTGGCATTACAGCATTCATCACTTTCTTTCCCATCTTCCTCATCTGGCCCCGCCTCTGCTCCAACACCTGTGTCCCCCATGTCCATTCTCCCCCCTTTCGTTCCCTTCTCCTCAGGGCCTCTTGAAACATTGTTGGTGCATATGGCCTGAACTTCCAAGAACGCTATGCCTGTGTCTTTTCGTATCAAGGCCAAGGTACTGACCCAGTCCCTGAACTTCCAAGAACGCTATGCCTGTGTCTTTTCGTATCAAGGCCAAGGTACTGACCCAGTCCCTGAACTTCCAAGAACGCTATGCCTGTGTCTTTTCGTATCAAGGCCAAGGTACTGACCTAGTTGGAATGTGAAGCTGATGCCACGTAACTGACCTCGAGGGTTCAGAGAGCCAGAAAACTTTCCAGTTTATTTCGAAAGTCGTTTAGAAAAACAAACACACAAAAAAACTTGGCCGTTAAGACCGTTTGATCTCTCAAAGTCCCAACAAATTAATAGTAAGAAAACAAAAATAAACCCCAACAAATAACACATTTATGAAATAGATAACTAATTAAATAATTAAACAAATAGATGAATAAACAAATAAACAGATAAATAAATAATGAAAAATAAATACATGAAAACTAGATAAATAGACAATGAATCAATCAGTCAATAAATGAATAAATAAATGAATAAAAAGATAAATAGAGAAATCAGAAATCAAACTGGTATCGTGTAAATGTCAGCACAAAAGAAAACAAATCAGTTTGACCCCCTCCCCCCCCCCCCACTTCATCTCCCCCTCCCCCCCCCCTCCCCCCCCCCCTCCTTCCGTTTTAAAAACACTGTCAACAGCAAAGAAAAATGTGTCGCTCGTCTAGCTTTTACATGAAATGCCAACAAAAATATGTACGTGAAATGTCAACAAATGAATGTACTAAAATAACATCTCCAAGCCAACATGACATTCACAAATAAGAAATCTAATTCCTGTAGCCGATCGCTGTACTAATAAGGTAACAATTTTCTCAACAGAAGAGACATGATTGAACATGGCAATAAGCTGGTGACCATGTTCTGATCTTTTACAGTTGTTTGCTTTTTAATTATATTCCTGCTAAGAATCGTCTTCTTTTCTTTCTATATTTTATTTAACATCCCTCTCCTTTCTGCCTTATTTCTTTTACTTTCCCTTCCTCCTTTCCTCTCATTCACAGGGTTCCCTTTCCCTTCATATCTTTCAATTCTTCTTTTCTTCATGCCTTCTTTCTTTCTCTTTCTTTCTTTCTTTTCTTTCTTTTTCTTTCTTTCTTTCTTTCTTTCTTTCTTTCTTTTTTTTTTCATCAATTTCTTCTCTGCTATATAATTTTTTTTTTCTAATTCAGTTTTTGTTTGTTTAACGGTTTTACTCTTTTCTTTCTGTCTGATTTTTTTAAAATTCCATAGCACACATGGTTCTCTCGCCCCTCCCCTCCCCTCCCCTCCCCTCCCCTCCCCTCCCCCACCCCCTTCCTGCCTCTCATTATTTTTTTAAGCGAAGTGACCCGATGTATAAGAGCGCGGGTGTTTATATAGGTATCACTAGCATTGTCATGATAGCAATGCCGAGGAGTCACATACAACAAGTATTGCTTACACAGCTGTCCACAGTGCAGAATCAATCAAGAGGAGAGGACCTTATAATTATGAGAGAGGTAGGGATAATTGTTCCTTTCACAACATTATAAGCAGCTTAGATGTCACATCGTATATCCCAAAGAAAACGAAGGAAAGGTCACAAAGACATTCGGGAAGTCCAGACAAGGTAAGGAGAAAGTGAGAAAACAGCAGAATTGTCTGAAAAGATCACAGAAAATACTGGGGAAATCACATCTTTTGTACGAGGTACCGATGACAGCAGTCGTATGTAAACTGGTTCACTGGGTGAGTGAAATATCTGCTTGCAATGTTACCAAAGAAAGCTGTAGGTCCTGATAATATTGGTGGGCGGCTTTTAAAATCCTGTGCGTCACAGTTGTGCAATGTTTTTGGTGTATTGTTTTCATGGTCTGTAAAAGATTGTTGTGTGCCTGACTTGTGGAAAAAATCTTTTATTTGTCCAGTGCCTAAGAAAACCAAACCTGTCTCTCTCAGTGATTACCGCCCTGTTGCTCTCACTTCTATTGTTATGAAATGTTTTGAAAGACTCATTCTAAAACAAATTATTCTAGAAACTGCTCCGTATCAAGATCCAAATCAATACGCATACAAGCCAAACCGAAGTACTGATGATGCCACTCTCACCCTCCTCCACAATGCCTACTCTCATTTAGAAAAGCCTGGTTCATTTGTTCGCATATTGTTCATTGATTTCTCTTCTGCCTTCAATACTATCCAGCCTCACTTATTGGCCCAAAAACTGTTGTCTTATGATGTTAATCCTCATCTTGTTCTGTGGATAATTAGTTTCCTTGTCAATAGGTCACAGTCTTTTCGATTTCAGCAAGCTATTTCATCTATTTGTAACACATCTACTGGCTCTCCTCAAGGTACTGTTCTTTCACCTGTGTTGTTTACTCTATACACAAATGATTGTGCTGGCAATGATACTACTCCTCTTGTGAAATATTCTGATGACTCTGCTCTCCAGGATCTGTCAAAATCTCATTCTATTTACTGTGATCGTGTGAATATGTTTGCTGCTTGGTGTGAAGACAATTATCTCAACCTGAATGTTCAAAGACAAAGAATTGCTGATCGATTTTAGGAAAAATCCCCCAGATGTTCCGGACCTTTATATTAGCGGTGAGAAAGTTGAACGTGTGAGTGAGTATAAATATCTAGGTACAATAATTGATGACAAATTAAATTTTATAGCAAATACTAATTTTATCCACAAGAAATGTCAATCAAGGATCTTGTGCCTTCAGAAGCTCAGAAGCCTCAATGTAAATAAAAAAAGTGCTGCAAGGATTTTACAGATGTTTTATTGAGTCTATCTTAACTTTCTCTTTTATCTGTTGGTATGGAAGTCTAAATGTGAAGAGCAAGAATGTGTTGAATAAGGTGGTGAAAGTCTGTAGCAAGATTGTGGGCGAGAGACAGAGTAGTTTGAACGTGTTGTTTGAACAAAGAGCAGTTCGAAAGGCGCAGATGATTGTGAGCGACAGCAGCCATAATCTTAGTCGGTATTATGAACTTTTGCCATCTGGAAGACGTTATAGGACCCCAAAATTTAGACTGTGTAGAACAAAAAAGAGTTTCATCCCCATGTCCATCCAACTTTTAAACAAATGATTCTATTTACATGTGACGAATGGAAACATTGAGAACTTGAACTGACGTGTGCGTGCGCTCGCGCGCGCGCGCGCGCGCGCGCGTGCGTGCGTGCGTGCGTGCGTGCGTGTGTGTGTGTGTGTGTGTGTGTGTGTGTGTGTGTGTGTGTATGTGTGTGTGTGTGTGTGTGTGTGTGTGTGTGTGTGTGTTTTGGTGCATAGTGTTGTGTTGAAGTGCATAACATAAAATGAGATAAATAGAATGCTGTTTATTGGATATGTAATTTTTTTTAATTTTAAATAATTGTGTTATGTGTTTTTTTAAAAATCAAAAGACGTTGCCACATTGAATTTCACGTTTGTGATAATAAAGTCGTTTGAATTGAATTGAATTGTATTTCAAATTGCTTATACGATGGTTACGGTCGTCAGGTCTTACCATCATTGGGGGAAAAAAGGTTACATTAAATATTGTGAATTCGTTCCACTTTCAAACGCTGAGGGTTTGATTTCTGTCATCTCAGATTATTTACAGAGACAACCAATATCTCACACCTCTCTCATTCTTCTCTCCTCCTCCTCCCTCCTCCTCCTCCTCCTCCTCCTCCTTCTTCTGCTTCTTCTTCTTTTGAAACCCATGGGGATACTCTGAGGCGTTCAGAACCAATTGTATTCATTGTTTTTGGAATTGTATGCGAGTAGTTTCTTCTTTTCTGTCACTCTATGTCGTGACTGTCATTTAGTCTTGTCCTGCCTTTGTAGTCCATCTACTTACTTTTTACATTTTTTTTAGAATCTTGTTAGAGTTGATGATAATCGGGATTTTGTTTTGAACATGACGATAGCATATTGAGAATTTAGCTACTGGAATGACACTGACTGTGTATGCTGCACTGCTTTTTGCCAATAAGGCAATTGGTATGTCGTTTTTACATCACTAGAATGTTGTACTTTACGTTCATATTCCCTTTTCCTGCACTGTGGCTGATAAACTCTATGGAAGGATTAAAGCTTCAGAATGATCTAATTTCATCCATCATAAAAATACGACTGTTATAAAAATTGACTGACGGTTTGTTGATCGTTATCATTGTTATTTATTTTTCATGATAATATTCTTGTTTCTCTACGTGCTGACAGTGCTGGAATAGTCTTGTATAGTTGGATGGGCTCCGATGAAGCTGAAACTGAAAATGATGTTATATGGTTCACCTTACATTATTCATCTTCTGTAGCTCTCATTTGCTTTACACACGTGTTGCTCCTACCAGCTTTCTCATACACTGCGACACCATGTTTAATTTTCTGTATCCTATCTGAGACATTACAACCACTCTTCTATTCCCGACCACATCATACACAGCTACATCAGTCCCAGCCCTATTCCCAGCAGTTCATACACAGCCACATCAGTCCCAGCCCTATTCCCAGCAGTTCATACACAGCCACATCAGTCCCAGCCCTATTCCCAGCAGTTCATACACAGCCACATCAGTCCCAGCCCTATTCCCAGCAGTTCATACACAGCCACATTAGTCCCAGCCCTATTCCCAGCAGTTCATACACAGCCACATCAGTCCCAGCCCTATTCCCAGCAGTTCATACACAGCCACATCAGTCCCAGCCCTATTCCCAGCAGTTCATACACAGCCACATCAGTCCCAGCCCTATTCCCAGCAGTTCATACACAGGCACATCAGTCCCAGCCCTATTCCCAGCAGTTCATACACAGCCACATCAGTCCCAGCCCTATTCCCAGCAGTTCATACACAGCCACATTAGTCCCAGCCCTATTCCCAGCAGTTCATACACAGCCACATCAGTCCCAGCCCTATTCCCAGCAGTTCAAACAGAGCACTGAAGACCAGATCATGATAGGGCAACCCACCGGAGGAGACAGTGCACTTCTGCCGCTTCACTTCACTAGTGTCTATTCTCAACCAACATAGGCAGGGCACTTCCATTTTCAGAGTGGACCACGAGAGTTATCTCCCTTGTGAGCATCCACCGGAAAATACCTTACACTATTGTGGAGTCCCGTGGGACTGACTGATGTCTGTTCTGCTTCAACACACATCCAATGCACCATCTAATTGATAGGTCTGTTATGCTTCAACACACATCCAATGCGCCATCTAATTGATAGGTCTGTTCTGCTTCAACACACATCCAATGCACCATCTAATTGATAGGTCTGTTCTGCTTCAACACACATCCAATGCACCATCTAATTGATAGGTCTGTTCTGCTTCAACACACACCCATTGCACCATCTAATTGATAGGTCTGTTCTGCTTCAACACACATCCATTGCACCATCTAATTGATAGGCCTGTTCTGCTTCAACACACATCCATTGCACCATCTAATTGATAGGTCTGTTCTGCTTCAACACACACCCATTGCACCATCTAATTGATAGGTCTGTTCTGCTTCAACACACACCCATTGCACCATCTAATTGATAGGTCTGTTCTGCTTCAACACACATCCATTGCACCATCTAATTGATAGGTCTGTTCTGCTTCAACACACATCCAATGCACCATCTAATTGATACTACTGATGCCATTCGCTGGATGTTTCCATGTGGAAGGGAGACCAATCTCCTGTCTCCTCATTTTCGAGAATCTGCCCACGCCAAAGATTTTGACCGCAGCCGACTATCACTGGAACACATGCAAAGGGATTATCACAGGAACACAGGCAAAGGGATTATCACAGGAACACCTCCAAAGGGATTATCACAGGAACACATGCAAAGGGATTATCACAGGAACACGTGCAAAGGGATTATCACAGGAACACATGCAAAGGGATTATCACAGGGACACAGGCAAAGGGATTATCACAGGAACACGTGCAAAGGGATTATCACACGGACACAGGCAAAGGGATTATCACAGGGACACAGGCAATGGGATTATCACAGGAACACGTGCAAAGGGATTATCACAGGCGCGCATGCAAAGGGATTATCACAGGAACTGACCTGCCAATTTGCCTTTATAATGACATGACAAGGACAGACTCTACGTTTTCACTTACACAGATTTCCCATAGTCCACTGGTTCCAATAAATGAAGACGCCAATAGCGGTGGTCAAAAACGTGTGGGCATGATTCTGTAGAACTCATCCTCAAGAGAGAGAAGTTCGACTGAGTTGCCCGGAGCCATAACACGATATTTCTGATGAAGGTTAAACCTGCTTTGACTAACGGTACAAGCTTTTCTGCTTTTGAAATGTCACAATGATACAAACACGTTTATTATTAGGCTGTTCTTGTTCTATTTCAACTCATAATTATTTACGTGAATCTTCCTGTATTTATTTCAAGAACAAGAAACCTTTGCTCGCTTTCTTTACTTGTCCGTATATTTCCACACACGCCAGCACACACGCCAGCACACACGCGAGCACACACACACACACACACACACACACACACACACACACACACACACACACACACACACACACACACACACACACACACACACACACACACACACACACACACACACACTAACACACACTAACACACACACACCACACACTGATACACACACACACACACACACACACACACACACACACACACACACACACACACACACACACACACCACACTGATACACATTCACACACACACACACACACACACACACACACACACACACACACACACACACGCGCGCGCGCGCGCGCGCGCGCACGCACGCATGAACGTACTTACGCACGCACGCACGCACGCACGCACGCACGCACACACACTCAGAGAAACAGTCCAACAGAAACACAGGCAATCACACACACAAACACACGCGCGCAAGCTCGCGCATACCAAAATCTCTCTCTCTCTCTCTCTCTCCTCTCTCTCTCTCTCCTCTCTCTCTCTCTCCTCTCTCTCTCTCTCTCTCTCTCTCTGTCTCTGAAGACGAAGAAGCCTTTCCAAAACAGCACACAAACCGACAAGGCACAGTCTTCTCACACGAAGCACAACTGAACAAAAAGCAGAAATAATTCATTACGGTGGAAAAGGTCAGACAACAATAAACCAATGGTTGAGACGAAACCTTTGTGTTTTCTGAATCAATCGTTATTACAGGAAAACAACGCAGAAGGAAGCAAAACAAACCAAAAAGAGATAAAAACATCTCCTAACATTATAGCTCGCTCTAGAAAAAAAGAGGCATCTGAAAAACCTTAAAACACAAAACATTACAGCAGGTTTCACGCCTGTGCCATGGAGTGTCTCTCAAAGGGCAACTAAAAGGTCTCTGAAGAAAACGGTGGAAGTCAGACGTCGAAAAACAAGGAAAAGAATCAAATTTAAAAAGTCTTCAAACAGGATTGGCTAAAGCAGAGTCTCATTATACTACAAGCCAACAAAAAGATTTAGATCAAGAAAAACTTTGTGTTTTGCAGTTCACCTAAATACAGAAAAATACTAAATGTGTTCGAGCACGTAAGGAAAGGGAACAATCTATGTGTGTTACAACTCACTGGATTCAGATTCATCTTCTCGTTTGAACCACTGAAGAATAGTTGCACCGTGGTTTACAATTCAAAGACAAAAATTAGAGGTTCATCGTGTTTCATGACTCCAAGAAATAAAAGGTTCTTTGTGTTTTTCCAGCTCACAAAAATAAACACGTTCCTTGCGTTTTACATGTCACAGAAAAAAAGAAGTTTTTGCTTGTATTGTTTTAAACAAAAAAAAAAACGTTTTTTTGAAATTACAACTCACTAAAAGCCACAGAAAAATTCTTCGTGGTGTACTACTCACAAAACAAAAAGTTTCCAGCTACGGAATCGTACAACTCATCAAATAAAACGTATTCTTTTGCTTCGAAGCTTAAGAAATCTACTCACAAGTTTTGAAACGTACGGAAACAAAGCCCTAATACTATTGTTACTCATGGAAACAAAAAGCAAAATCCACTCATTTTTTCATACCTCACAAAAGATTTCGTTGTTTTACAGCTCACAGTATGTCTCTATGAAGTAAAAGCAAAGCATTTCATAATAACAACCAACATCAAACGAAACATCAAGTAAGATATTCGGGCCAGTTTTCACTTGAATTTTCCACATAAATATTTCAAATTATTTACCACTGCCTTCCTTACTTTTAATGTAAGCACAGAAAGCATTGCCCTTCCCTTTCTTTTCTTTCGAACAACAAATAATGACATAGGAATTCATTTTCTTGTTTAAAAAGTCCCATCAGAGGGAATCATTCTCTCAGGAGGAAGGTTCCGTCCAATGATTAGACGCTGAGGATTTCCGTAGGGAATCAATGCTATAACAAAATCCCTAGCAGACTTCTGTCTGTACTACATCAATAACCACTCTCTGGTCACTCGGAAAACACCAAGATTTCCCTTTCAACCTCCAATGTTCAACATATTTATCTATCTATCCTTGACCCAAGTCAAGAGACCTGTCCTCCTGTTTGGGAACATTTGGTCTGCCATACAGATCGGGAACACACCCGTTCTACGACCTGTGAGCTCTCACGCATCACGTGGCTCACCATCCAAACAACAACAAGAACAGTTTCAAAATGGAGTGACTGTTGGCGGAGAACGAAGCAAAATTTAGAAAGATAGGGTGTTAGTTACCGCCAATATCATCGACAAACAAAGCACAGGACAAGACACGATGCATTTCGACCTCTTGGGTCTTCTTCAGGCAAAAACACACATCGTATTTAACATTTAGGACAGTACAAACAAAGAACGAAGAGTGACTTATCTGTTGTCCATGTGGTAGGGAGAATGGCCTCCAGGCGGAAACGACGGAGGGGATTATGGGAGAGGAAACGAATGGTGGAGGGGGGGGGGGGGGTGATACGATGGGGCTGTGTGTCTAGTTTAGTGGGGTGGTGTGATATCTTTGTGACAGTTGCGGTAAAGGTGGATTAATAATAATAATACATGGGGTGGGGGGGGGATTAGGAAAACAAATATATAGAAGGGATAGTGATGATAATAATGATAGTGGTAGTGATGATAATGATAGTGGTAGTGATGATAATAATGATAGTGGTAGTGATTATAATAAATAAGTAGATGAATAAAATGAGAGTAACTGTAATTTAAAAAAAAATGATTTCGCTGGGTGATGAAAGAGGTGATAGAAGTTATGCGTAGGTAGTTGTGAAAGGTGTGTAGGTAATGTTGATAAGGGAGGGAAGGGGATGGAAGATGAATGGGTGATGAGGTATAATTGGGGGGGGGGGGGTATGGAGTGGGCAGGGTCGGTGGGGAGGAGGGTAATGTGTGTCTGTGTGTGTTTGGGGGGTGGGTGAGAGAAGGGGGGCTCATATTGCACTTATTGGTGAGTTGGCAGGCCAGGTTTCAACTTTGGGCCTAGCTGGGAATGCTCTGCTGTCTCTGGGGCTGCACTGCATTGATAGTTTGAAAGACTCACAGGTGTAGAGTATAGTGGACCTGTGATGTTAAAGTCTGGAGAGCCCTATCCTCAGTCTCACAATGTTCACTTGGTCATATCTGGGTATCCGGTAGTATGCATCCTCTTGTTGAAGTCTGGGTGCTGCTCAAGTCACCTTCCTATTTGTCTCCTTGGAAATATTTTTGATTTATTCCAAGGCGGCTACCTTTTACAGTTGGGGCTGCTGTCCTCCTTCCTTTGTCAGCTTCTTCATTTCCTATAGTGCAGTATGAAGGTGTTCACTGGATGGGAGTATCTTCAGTGACTGATAAAATGGTAATCATTTTATATCAGTAGTACCACAGGATGATGACCATTGTTATCCAAGTGGTAAAATGCAGTGGTGATGGTGCAATGGTGCAAGGTGGGGGGGACAAAGGAAAATACCAATGACTTGTGGGTGATGCTCACTGGCATGGGTGAGATCAATAGTACTGTAGGATGATGGTCATTGAGGTAAGTGGAATAACAATTTTTTTTGTATTTTCTTTTTGTGTGTGTGAATGAGTGTATATGTAATATATATATATATATATAATATTATATATATATATATATATATATATATATATATATATATATATATATACGTGTGTGTGTGTGTGTGTGTGTGTGTGTGTGTGTGTGTGTGTGTGTGTGTGTGTGTGTGTGTGTGTGTGTGTGAAAACTTTCCACAGTTCGTCTCATTATGATCATAACTCACCCAGAATATTGATTACATGTGGTCCCCCACCCACCCACTGTTTTTTCTCTCTCTCTTGTGTGTGTGTGTGTGTGTGTGTGTGTGTGTGTGTGTGTGTGTGTGTGTGTGTGTGTGTGTGTGTGTGTGTGTGCGTGTGTGTGTGTGCGTGTGCATGCGTGCGTGCGTGCGTGTGTGTGTGTGTGTGTGTGTGTGTGTGTGTGTGTGTGTGTGTGTGTGTGTGTGTGTGTGTGTGCGTGTGTGTGCAACACATGATAGCCTGTTTTTCATTGTCCATTGCTATCTTCTCTCAACCAACATAAGCATATTGATGTAAACACATTATTTCACCTGTGACAATGAACATCATCCCACAACATTGTTTACTTTTTCAACAACACTATTTATATGAACCTCCCAACCTCCCCCACCCACCCCCCACCCCATAATGGATGAAGAGATATGAGCTCCCCCCCCCCCCCCACACCACACACACACATTACCCTCCTCCCCACCCACCCTACCCACCCACCCTTTTTTCCCACTCCCCCCCCCCCCCCCCCATTATACCTTATAACCCATATATCTTCCATCCCCTTTCCTCCCTTATTAACATTACCCACACACCTTTCACAACTACACACTCCTAACTTCTACCACCTCCTTCATCACCCAGCGAAATCATTTATTTTATTCACTTAACCTTTTTTTCTTCTTTTTTTTTAAATTACAGTTGCTTTCATTTTATTCATCTACTTATTTATTATAATCACTAGCACTATCATTATTATCATCACTATCCCTTCTATTTATATTTTCCTCCCCCCCCCCCCCCCCCCCCCCCCCCCCCCCCCCCCGTCCACTTAACATTATAATCAATCCACCTTTACCACAACCGTCGCAAATACATCACACCACCCCACTTAACTAGACACACAACCCCATCGTATCACCCCCCTCCCCCCACGCAACACCACCTCCCCCTCCTTTTCCTCTCCCATAATCCCTCTGTCGTTTCCGCCTGGCGGCCATTCTCCCTACCACATGGACAACAAAAAAGTCACTCTTCGTTCTTTGTTTGTACTGTCCTAAATGTTAAATGTGATCGTTTTTTTTTTTTTGCCTGAAGAAGACCCAAGAGGTCGAAATGCATCGTGTCTTGTCCTGTGCTATGTTTGTCGATGTCACTGGCGGCAACTAACCCCCTCTCTTTCTACATTTAACTGCAAGAAAAGGTTAGGGATTTAAGCACTGTTCATATATGGTCCAAGATTGTGGTCATACATTAAAAAAAAAAGTTCTCTATTTTCAAAATCTCCACTTACACTTCTCAACATGAAAGTTCACGCACGTTTTACACACAAATACGTTCATACACAGCATCTCCCGACGTGACCGGCGGCTGTTCCAATTCCAGCTCATGACATTGGATACTCTTTGCAGTCACCTGTTCGCCTCGTGAGTTGTTTACATTTTGTTATGGGCAGACCTAACATTGAAAGTCCTGAAACCACTCTTTATGAACTATGCCTAGTGAACCTATTACAAGAACAACCACTTTCGTGCTAAATCCAGCATCACTAAGAGCATAGCAAAGAGACATGTACTTTTGAAATTTGCTCTCATAGCATGTTTGTATGAAAGTGTCAAATGGATTTGAAACCTCGATGACGAATGCCACCGAGTTTCGATGGTCGATGAAACATAGATCAGGTTTCAGCCTTGGTAGATCTTCAACACCGTTTATTGAGACAGGCCTATTTTGAAAAACATCCACAAAATCCGTCGCAATGCATTTCTGTAGCTCCTTTCTGATGAAGAGAACTGTAATTTTGCCGCTTCTGGCTCACCCGGTCTCAACAGGTTTCCCCCGGGCTCACCCGGTCTCAACCAGTTTCGACGGGCGACTCCAGAAGCGGCATATTACAGTTCTCTAACAAGTAAGACTTTATAACCAAAAAATAACGACCCTACAAAACAGACATACTGTGTAGGATTATTCGTTTTCAATACTAATTTACTAAACTTTTCAGATTTTAGTTTTTGTTTAATCCTATGTTTTTCTTGATCATTTTCAATAACATCATTTTCGTGCAACATTCTTCAAATGAGTCTCTGTCTTTCATGTAAAATAAAACTACAGGCTTTAACTGTTAGACAAACAAACATGATTCGGCCGACCTTACCCACCTACTATTGTGCAGAGTTCTGAAACCAGAGAGCTTAATGAGTTAAGTGTGGGGTTGGCCTATGCACGGAATACAGAGGCCCGTCATAAGGCTGGCGTCTCATTACTTAATTGCGGTGTTGGGTTTTATGGCATGGCGAACAGGCACAGCGGGCTTTGGCGGCCAGCGTTAACAAGCTTAGCTCTGCTGTAAGAATATCTATGTCAAAGCAAGTTTTGTGACTTGCGCCTGCTTGTGTGACATATTTCTGCCCGCGTGACATTGTTTCTTTTGCGTTGACCTGTGACATTGTTTCTTTTGCGTTGACCTGTGACATTGTTTCTTTTGCTTTGACCTGTGACATTGTTTCTTTTGCGTTGACCTGTGACATTGTTTTTTAGCATTGACTTTATAAAAAGGTATTGACACTGTTTATAGTTTCGTGTTCTTGGAGACATGCAGTTAGCTTCAAATGCTGGATCATGCAACAACATCGGGAACACCAAGAACTGTTGAAAGTTTTTGGCCAGTATTCCATTTAAAAAAGAGAAAGAGTTGAGAAAGATAAAGAGACAAAGAGTGAATCAAGAAGAAAGAGTAAAAACTAGAAGGACAAAAATTAAAATCATTGATTGATAATGAAACAAATTGAAAGCTGCTCTTGATGAATTAAATACTCAACAGGATGTAGCTACATATTATTAGGGGGCTACACTTAGATTTTTGGATCACTGGCACGCGTCGCTGCCCTGGCTAGGTAATTTTGTGTAATTTGACACGGGCTGATTTGCGTTGGGCGGTTGCCTACTAGTAAGCGACAAATGGAATGCTGTCAGCTTGCGTGTCTGTGTCTGTGTGTGTGTGTGTCTCAATGTACGCGTGCGTGCGTGTTGTGCGTGCGATCGTGCTTGTATATATGTTGTTATTGTTATTGTTGTTGTTTCGCTGTTTTACTGATAATAAATATATTATATTCTGAACATTCGTTTCTTATAAATACACAAGGCGCACGCACACCTCCCACCCCACCTCCCACCCTGCGCATGCACACACTCAAGTCACCCCAAGTCACTTCTAAGTTCTTACTCAAGTTGCCCTCAAGTCATCCTTAAGTCATCCACAAGTTCTTACTTAAGTCATCCTTAAGTCATCCTCAAGTCATCCTCAAGTCATCCTTAAGTTCTTACTTATGTCATCCTTAAGTCATCCTCAAGTCATCCTCAAGTCATCCTCAAGTTGTCCTCAAGTCATCCTCAAGTCATCCTCAAGTTCTTACTCAAGTCATCTCAAGTCATCCTCAAGTCATCCACAAGTTCTTACTCAAGTTCTTACTCAAGTTACCTCAAGATTGTAATTAAGTCATCCTCTAAGTACAACTAAGTTCTTATTTAAGTTATCTTATAATTATCAAAAAAAAACAAGACAATCTATGTTTTTATCTTAAATAGTAAATGTTATATAGTACACACACGCCTCAAAAAACTCGTCATCGTCGAGGATGTCTTGCTCAACGTCCTTGGCGCGAGATCGGTCAGCATAAATCTTAATGAAGTTCTTACATCCTAAGCAACCGCATTGATTACAATTTGGTCTATGGAAATGTCTTTTATAGACTCCATGTCTTTATTTATTGACTTCATCATTTTAAACAAATAATAATCCGCCATGATCTATTTTTATCAAAAAATTTAAAATTAAGTTCTTAAAATATTATTGCATCTGAAATGGATCAAAATGATCTTTTGTTGTTGGCGGTTTTGGCGTGCTGTTGTGTTCGTCCCTTTTTTATTTAGTGGTTGAGATTGGTTTGGACTTTGGTTCTTGGTGTTGCTGTTTATATATTTTATAACAGTAATAACCGCCCCCAGCAGCAGCAAGGGCGCCAAAAATGACAACAGTTTTAAGTTCAATATTCCATGAAGACTTTGGTGCCCTTGAATCACATGGAGTTTTTATAGCTGGCATTGAATCAACTTGTTTTGGCGTTGGCGGTGTTATGTTTTCATGATGAGTTATATTCTGTAACATTAATTTTTTTTGTCTGTTCCACTCTGCTAATTTTTTCCTGCTTTAACACGCCCAGGATGCTTTTCACTGGTCTCCACCTGATTCAGTGTTTTCTGATTCTGCTGATTTTCTGGCTTGGTTACTTTCTCCACCTGATTCAGTGTTTTCTGGTTCTGCTGATTTTCTGGCTCGATCATTTTGAAGGGAAATAAAATCTATATGATTAAAAGTAATTAATCCCATGATTAACGGCGATAACAATGTTCCAAATCTGTAGTATAAATCACATCCTAGAGACTCTAATGACTTTGTTAAAACTGGATCCTGCGTTAAATCATACATAAAGTCTTGTTCAGAATCAATGGGAGCAAATCTACTGACTAGTTTAGTGTACAAACTAAGAACCGTTTGCCCCACACTTTTTACCATTCTCGACCCCCGCTGCGCTTCATACCTGTTATGATACTTTATAATGTCTTGTGGCGACATCTGTTGAATCTGTTCTATGCTGAATTCATTTCCGAGGAAACTGTTTTGTTTTCCCACATGCTGCCAAAGAATACAGCCTTTCCTTTTTGGGCATAATAGCTTGGTCATCAACTTGATCATTTGTAATCATAAGTTCAGGAAGGTTTAGGCTGCCCTGTAGCTGTAGTAGATCATCGGTGTTCATGTTTTTTATTAATTATAATTATTTTATTTTTTAAAATGAGCGCCGAAAAAACTGTTGCCAACCTTGTATACCATTCTGCCGTTATTGGAGGTCTAAGTATAGGATACACAATGCTTGGTAAAAGCTTGTTAAAATAAAGCCAGCAGATCTTGGCAAACTAGACTTTGAGGATTCTGCAAAGCTGATTGCTATTATTGCAGCTTCGTTTGCTACGAAAGATTTTCTAGTCAAGCAAGGAATAATTCCAGAGAATATAAATATGTAAATAAAAAATACATTTATAAAAAATGGCTTCACTCGTAATGATGATAGGCGGCGCTGTGGTGAATGCGCTTGCTTTTAGCGGAAGTAATTACGCGTTTAGTAAACTACGGGATGACGGAGAGAGAAAAAGACATAACAAAGCTGTGGAGCAACTAGCTGCAGCACAAGATCGCTATGAAAAGCAGAGAATTGAGCAGTTAGATTTTATTAATGATACTCTGAAAAAACAGGGACATGCAGCTTACACATTTAAAGACGTTGATCAGGCAATAAAAGAATATTATCTTGTAACAGGCAAACCAATCGAAACATTGCCCCCACCAAAATTCAGCGACTTTTATCAACCATCAGAAAAACAAAAGATGCAAGAAATCGCGTTTATTGTCGTTGGTATGACTGTTGTCTATTTTGTTGCACATAATATTGGCTGAATAAAAATGAACAAAATCTATTATTCGCCAAAAGGATATTGGAAGGGAATCACGGCAATAAAAAAGCTAAGCCAAGCGGCAGGAGTCAGTGAACAAACAGCAAAAGAATGGTTATCTAAACAAGCGATTTGGCAAATTTATTTACCTGCACCCAAACGAATACAGAGACCACACTTTGTGAATACAATACCGAACGACACCCATCAAATGGACCTTCTATATTTACCTCATGATACGATTAGACGAAAAAGATTTAAGTACGCACTCACAGTCATTGACATGGCTTCAAGATACAAAGATGCGGAACCATTAACACAAAAGAGTGCTTCTGCTGTTGCTGTTGCCATGCAACTGATATACCAACGGGGCCCCTTAACTTATCCTCGCATGATTCAAGTCGATGATGAAAAAGAATTTAAAGGACAAGTGAATCAATTATTGTTAAAACATAGAGTCACATTAAAAGAGGCATTCCGGGAGTTCACAGATCACAGGCTTTAGTTGAAAACTTTAACAAACAGTTAGCTGAAAGACTTTTTTCCTACCAGTATCACAGAGAGCTTATTGACAATTCTCGTAACACAGAATGGGTTAGAAGACTGCCCTCAGTTTTGCGCGCAATGAATAATGAAGAATTTAAAGGGCTAAAACCAGTACAAGCAATCAAAAGAAAAACAATAAATGTTGCTGAAGACTCCAGTACACCCAGCAAACTATTACCGTTTGGTTTGAAAGTAAGGTACCTTTATTTACCGGGGGAAGCAGAAGGGGACACTCGCATCAGGGCAACAGATCCAGTTTGGAGTGTTGATCCATATGAAATAAAAAGAATGTAAAGATGAATCCGCCCGTGTATTATTTACGAGAAACTGACGCAACAAAACGACCAGCCCCTCAAAGATCTTTTGTGAAGGAAGAACTGCAGATAATCCACCAGACACAGTTCTGCTTTAATTAATTGACGGTTCTCCAATGCCCGATTGCATATGAAAACTCTGGATTAAAAACACACGTTTTGTGTTTGTTCTATCTAATGACTTCTTTGTTACAACTGTTGTGTTGATCTCATGTAGATTAGATCGCATTTTTACGTTGTCATGATGAAAAGTCTTATTGCCAAACAGCTCGATTTCAGGATTTTTTTGATGCACAACACTGCGGAACCCTTTTGCTTTCTTATGATTTTCTCCGGGCTCAAAATACGTACTTTTTCGCCCTTTAAACCAAAAACGCCTTTAAATCACCCCTCCTAAAATTCATCCTTCTTTTTTTCCCAAAAACCCTTTCTTGTATAATTGAATTAAAGGCGCCCTTTTTGGGGGAATGGGAGTTCCGACCCCACCGCTTTTTTAGCTACTTCTATTTCCATGTTTTTATAGATTCTTCAGTAGGAAACTAAAACAAAACATCTGTACTGTGTAAAGACCGGGACCGGATAAAAGGGGTTTTAAAGTATCAAAAAAATTCTAACATCAAAAGCTTTGAAAATTTCTAAAACGGTAAACCCAATAATACAGGTTTGTCCATTTGACTTTCTTTTTTTTCTCATTTCCCAAAAACGTCATGAAATCTTCAAAAGTCCTGAAAATTGGGTTTTTTTAAGTCAGTTTAATTTGTTTGGGTTCCTGGAAACTAATCAAACATCTTTGCGCTTGTGCGGATCCCTTTTTTTTTCCCAAAACCTGTTTTCATCCTTAAAAATCTTTTTCTGAAGCATCTGTGGATTTGGTTCTGGATCATTTTCTTCATGATTATGGTTTCATGAACTGTTTTTTAAACGAAAGAAATTTAAACAAAACGCGTCAACTTCAACCAGTTTTAAAAAAATTGTAAACTGTAAGACAGACATAATTTTTTTTGCCTCGAAGTTAGGCCCCAATTTTTAGGGGGCCCCTTTGGGTTTCATCTTTGGGTTTTCTCTCAATGATGTCATTATGCAGGTCATGAGTTCATGAGTATTCTAAATAAACTTCAGAATGAAACCACGCGTGATCCTTAAACTGTTCAACCACTTTAAGCCTTTGAAATTTTTTGATGTGTACATTTTAAAGTTGATAAGGGAACGATTGCCCCAAGCCATCCAAACAGATTTTTGCGCCCAATTACATGAGATAGAAACCTTTTACTTGATCATAGCGTCTAGATTGTTGTTTCTTTCAGAAATGATGCGACCCATACTAATTCCCCCACGCAATCCGTTTTAAATCTCTAATCAGGTAAATCTGACAAAAAATCAATCTGTCCCAGTAAATTTTAAGAAAGCGCCCCAAACCCTCCCGGGCCAGAAATGTAATCCGGGATCCAGGTATAATGTTTCATCAGGCTTTCTGAATTTTTAAAGACGTCCCGCCAACAAACATGACGGGCCCTTAAGTGGAGTCAATATCTCCCACGTTTAAAAACTCTAACTTCTGCCACCATCTTGAGCATGTTGTAATCGGGGAAACACTGAGTCCTTCCCTAAGACTAGAAAAGAACCGCCTTAGGGGGAAGTTATCTTTGTCAAAACCTTTCCCAACTTTCATTACTCATAAGGGTAAACGCCCTTTCAACGAGAGTTGGGGCAAAATTTCTTCTTATTGGCAAACTTTAAGGGCAAGCCAGTGACTCAATGATCCCCTCGTGCTCATAATCAAAAAAGACATGTTTTTTTAAAGGAAACAATGACTTTTCTGATATGTCAATGCATGCCCCAAGGCGCGGTTACTGCTTGCATTTAAGGTGAGAGTCATAACCCCGCAAGTTAAGAAAGAATATAGCCTTCCATGTCTTTGGTTCAAACTTTATTAAATTGCATTTGTTATCGCCGCTCCCTGAACTTTTCCCCTAATTGATCAGGGCTCTTTCGTCGGGTTTTTTGCTTCTCACTGATTCAAAAACCCCAAATCCCAACAATGTGGGCTGATCTACTTTTCTGGTCTTTAGGGGTCTAAATTTCAATAAATTCAATTATTGAAAAGGGCATTACGACTTCTGCATGCGTACAAAGAAGAATTTGCACATTAGGGCCCCCCCAATAATTCGGCTTTGAATGAACGGGAACCGACCTGACAATAAGAAGGCAAATGCAAAATTTTAATTACCATTAAGACGTTTTTTCGAAGTTTTTTTGGGACTGGGCCCCTTTATAAGGAAAAATGAGTGATTCGAAGTCTGCGTAAAAACAAGGGGAATTTTGCATCCGTTTTCCGTTCTTAAACTAACTTTACTCCCTTCTGGGGCGTAATTAGTTCGTATTACAGTCAACGGGCCCAACAAAGTTCTTTGTTCGCTTGCGGCTTGAGCAATGGAATTCTTGTTAAACATTTTTTGCGAATTTTTTTTATTAAAGCTTTGGTATGCCGCAATAATCTACTCATTGTTCGATCAAATTTAAGCGGGACGGTGAAAACATACATAAGTCAACATGATTTTTGTCTGTTCGCCAATTTTTTGGGGGGTTTTTTTGGACACTCTGAGGGTTGTAGATTTGTTTCTTTATCCCATGTGAAACATTAACAGTTATTGGTTTTTTGCCAAAATGATCAAAGGAATCCACGCTAAAGGAAAAGGAAATTTCCCCAAATTAAGATCATTGACTAAGGCTTATAGTTAGACCTCTCTCTGCGTTTTTGCAAAGTGATGCGCCTTTCAAGAACACACCACATAAAACATTTGTTTTCTTAATAATTCTTTTTTGTTTAAAACTGCTTTTTTTGCGACTATGCTGGAGGTAGTGAATGTAAGATTTGCCTACAATAGGCTCATACTTAGCCTGTTTTAATCTAATCTCTAGACTTCGCCCTCTGACCAACCAGAGCCTCTCATTTTGGCTTCTTCAGCGGCCACATCAAACTGTGTAAGCAGTTGTCTGCCCAACCGGTGTTAAGTCATTATTACAAAGAATAACCTGTTGTTTAGTTGAGACCCAGACTTCTAGATTTTCTTCATTTATTGTTATATAGTCGATTAAAACAGCTAACATTACTTTAACTGGGGGTCTATTGTTAGTTTACCTGGAACTTGAGAAATAGCATGCACAACACTTGCCTGTACGTTTGTTGGATCAATGACTTCTAAATCAATATCTTAGTGCTCTTGACAAACGCTCTTCCTTAAGCATTGCTTCAAACAATTCGTCCAATCCTTCATATACTTAGCCATGTTGAGTTTCTTTTCTAACTCAAAATATTATTTAAATAAAAAAAAATAATTAATCATATCGATGGTCTTTTTGTGCTTGGACTCATAAACTAAAGTATAAACACCCTTTGGCGTTGTTAATGTGAGCTGTTTAGAACAGAGTTTAATGTTTCGTTTACTTTTTTTAAACATTCCTTTTTATCTGCTCGTGTCTGGCTGTTGAGAAAAAGTTGCCTGCGCCTTTCTTTGAAGATCAAACTTTTGTCTTTGTAGTCATCAAAATCAGCCTGTTAAACGACTAAATTCTTCATCCGTGATGTTGAGTCAGCTAGCGCTTTATTTATTGTCAGTTTGAACGAACTAAGTTTAGCTGTTATTAGTTGAACCATAGCTGTGTGCTTTTGGAGTTTAGTTTTTAATTTTTTGCTAGCAGCACCTACAGCTAATGAACACAGGCCAAGAGCTAAAGACAAACCGCCTAGAGGTAAAGCTGCGGGTACGCCTATGCCCGTTGCTAAGAGGCCAACACTCGTTCCTGCGATGCGGCGCTTATAGTCGATGCTCCAGTATTAACATAGGTAACAGCATTAAAGGCAGCAGAATACCTTCGTTTGGCTTTGCTGTATTTTGAAAGGTCTTGCTCTAGTACTTGCTGCATTTGTGAATGTTTGTTAATCTGAAGGTTTTTATGTCGGGGCTATCTCTTCTCTTGGCGACTCCGGTGCTGTAGGCACATTTGGATAAACTTGAACAGACATGCTTTTTATAAAATAAAAATAATTTAGTATGTATATCTTTTAATCTGTTATCTTCAATATTCAGCTGCGCATCATATATTAAAAACAAATATACATTAAGCGGTTTATCGACATCTTTTTCTTTATCAATTTGAATGTTTAAAAGTCTCTAACAGTTCTCCCGCTTCCATGTAACTGATTATCCTCCGTGACCTTAGGTCAATCCATAAACCGTATTTCGTTGTTAAATAATGATCAAGTCTAACACTGTGAAGATGCAGATCTTTAGACACAAGGTCAACTGTCGGATTCTACACCTCCGCCTCCAAACAGTTTTCTTATTTCATCAAAATGCTGATAAGGTTTAAGCCCGCTAGCGTAGATTTGGTTAGGACTACCCTCAATTGTACATTGCACTTTTGTTATTTTAGGATTAATAAAAATTTCAGTTTGTCTTTCGAATGGTCCTTCATCTTCACACAGCAATAAAATACCTTTAAGCGATCTTGCTGTGGCACTAAAACTGAAATTCCATATAGCGTCTGCCCTGCTTTTAGGATATTTAGAATGATGAAATCACTCTTTCGTAATATATTGCTAATTTTGACTGATATTGTTGCTGGATCATCCTCGCTAAGTTAGGGTTGCTAACGATGTCAAACTCTAACGAGATGTCAGAAATGCTGTACTTTGCTTCGGTGTCTGTAGATATAATAACATATTTGTGGTCATTAAAAGTTAGTTCATATGACAATCTGTCTTTTAATGCTCCTTGAAAGTATGGGGCATGCGCTTTAACAACTCAAAATCTAGGGGTATGAAAAAGCGATTTCCATACGCATAACTTACGGCTACAAACCTTTTGCCGTCTTTAGCGTTTGCGGCGCCTATTCTATGTTTTAGTGCTTCTTCATATTCGATTCCTTGAAACGCAAGATCAGCCCTTTCATTCGCGGTTAGCCATAGATCAGAATAGGTTAGAAATATGTCTGCATTATGTAAAGAAAATATTTCTTGCCCCTCAAGTTTTATAGAAATTTTCTTAACGATTGCCCGCCCCAGATTCTGTACAACCGTCCTGTTTGGGTCTGTTTTGAAGCGAGTTCTATTTTGAAAGTAAGACGTGCAGAGCTGGCACAATCACTTCATCCGCTCCTAGGTCTGGAAATTTAACAGTAAGAATTTGATCCGCATCAATAGTAGATGGATTATTTGGAACAGTAATATTCCGCTTATTTCCCTTCACGCCAAAGGGTTCTTTCAGTCTTCTATGGGGTCAAGAATTGAACCATATGTTTGTGACATTTTTTATAAAACAAAATAAAAAGTTTATTATTAAAGAAACATGGAAGGCAGAGAAGATGAAGATTATGATGTTACTGATCCTGGAGACGACATGAGTGAAATGGCTCCTTTGGTACAACATCGCTCAATGGCCTCACTGTTGCATGAATTAACATTAAGTAAGGTTGAATCATTTTACAAAAGTTTAGGCCTAGAATCTCCCGATTTTCCTATTGATTTTGATGTAGATAAAAAAGGCCATTTGTTTGTGAAAAACGATCAAGGACAACTTGTTCAGCTTACAGATAAACGAGACCCATCAAAGTTTGTGGGCATGGAAACAATTAGACAAAGACTTTAAAGTTGCCGATCGAAATCGCCTTGGCATTGCTAAACCAAAATTAGATAGGGATGCAGTTGCTAAACTTCAAAACACACAACAAAAACTCCAACAGATAGCCAAATGCAAAACATAGAACTTCAAGATTTAAGTCAAACAGCGGGTGAAATAATAAATGTAATAGAAGCAGAAACCAGTTTTTCAGAAGAAACAGCATTAAAAACAATTAACGATTCCCCATTGCCTATGCGAGAAATAGCGGCCCTTGATCATGCTTTGAGAAGCATCAGAGGCGAATTAACAAACAATTTAGCAAAACTGGGTGAAATAGATGAGCATATAAAAAGAGAAAAAGAAAAACTCGTTGAGGCTGATGACACCAACTTAGGGCCTGATATTAAAGAAAGAATAACCCAAAGACTAAAAGATCTTGAACAAGAGAGATCAGCAAGACTAGAAGTGTTGTCTACTAACCGAGAACAATTACGAACTCAAGTGAGCAGAATAAGAGAAACTATCCAAAGAATTTTATATGAAGACACAACGCTAGCAGAACGAATACGAACACTGTTTAGAGAGCAGGGAGTCACATTAGCAAGCGTTATTACAGCCTTAGGATTTGCAATAAGTACACTGTGATGGCTATTACAGGCGGCGGCGGTCAAAGCCCAGTGCCTCCGCCTCCATCACCCCCTGATAAATCATGGGTAAAAAACAGCTTGATCATCTTGCGAGTTTATTAAAAAAATTAGCTGGTAAAGCTATAGACTCTTTACCGGTATATTAGGGGGTGTCGTTAGCTGCTTTTGTCTACTGCAAGCAAAGTAGTTGGCTTTATGGCCGAGCACCTATGGACATTAGTTCTCTTAATAGTTGGGTTACTCTTTAGTAAAATAAAGAAGGAGTAATCCTAGGCCAGTTAATCCAAAAACAAGCGCTGTCTTTTCATATTCATGGCCATTATTTTCTTTGGCTTCGTGGACTTCGTGTACTTCAACGGCCTTCGGGCTTTGGGCCTTGGGGGTTGGATGACTTATTCTTGGGTGTTTGTTTACTGCTTGTAATATTACTGGCTCAGAATTTATTTCGTTTTTTCCGACTTTCTGTTCATTGCCTGCCACAAGGATTTCATTGTTGTAGTTTATTATTGTTCCTATCTGGAGTCTGAGGTCAGAAGGTAGCATATATAAACCAGTGCCAACAGCAAAGTCTACTTTCGATCTTGCGTATTGTAAAACATTTTGGTATCTTTTAATACTTGAAGGTAAATCAACTGTAGAATTAATGGCGTCCTCTAAATTTGCTAAGTATTGTTTTTGTGCATCAAAACCAGTAGAAGGATCTGTTATGCTCGATCTCGTTTGTGCTTGCGAACCTAGCAAACACCAAACGTAAGTACGAATAGAGTCGTTTATTCGTTCTATTCCTGCTTTAGTTAGGCCCTTAGAAGTGTCTAAGATAAATGTTGTCCATGCTGTTTTATGCTCTTGCTCTATGGACCCTAGGTGAACAGTTGTGCCTGAAGAGAAAGATGTGTAAGGAGGATTCCAGTCATAGTTATACTTTCTGTGCACGCCCCAAAAATAAGGGGTGCCTAGACCATGATTAAGATCCAACTTTTGTCTAAAGTCTGTCTTGGCCTTAATATTGAATTCGTTACAGATCCTTTCAAAAGCCTTCATGTCTATTCTGTTGCTGAATGGATTAAACGGTTTGTCATTTGGTAATGGCGCTCGCAGTTCAGTCAAAATACGTCTAAATGTGTAATAAAAATGAAATCTGTACACTGACCTCACCAAAGGATCAGGATGATTTAAATGATCAGCATACGACACTCCGCACCCAGTTGATGCACAAAACACAGCAAAGTTTAACTGGTTCTGATAAAACTGCATCGGATGACTGAACCACACTTTCGCGATGTAGTCTTTTTTAATAGGGGGGTTAAGATATCTTCTTAATGGAGTACTCACCTTTACTTGAAAGGTGTCAGACTGAGTCACAGAAATGTCGAGGTGTCAGTTGCTATATTTTTAAGATTGTAGTGCGGCCCAACAGAATATTTTGCATCAGTATATTTGAATGCACTCATTTTTAATTTGTTTTAAAAAATGTTTGTAACAATAACAACTCAAGACAGCCCTTCGTTTTTAGAACATGCTATTAATAACAATTGCGGAAGCAGAACGGTTGCGCTTCATGAAATATTTTACAAAGTTGTATGGTTTAATATAAGTGAATCAAAGAAGAATAATAAGATTCAAAAAATTGACAAAACAGGGACCAAAGTTAGCCAGTTAACAATACCTGATGGTTATTACGGGTTTTGCTCACTAAAAGAAGCAATGAGTAACTTTGACATTACTCTCAAACTTAACAATGCGAATCTGAAAACAATGTTATCATTCAAACCTGAAGAAGAAGTAGGTTACTATTTTGATAAAGAGCTAGCTAAAATGTTAGGCTTTGCAGCTGACAATCATAGATTTAGAGTTACACCAAACAAAACTACTTATGAGGGAGAAAATCCGCTCGATCTTGCATTACATTCATTACTCTATGTTCATTTAGATGAACTGAGCACTGATGAAAACTTATATGATGGAAGGCCCTCAACTGTTTTAAGAGCTCTTCCATCAGGGAAAGCTGCATATTGCGATTATGAAATTATACAATTCCCTAATTTACAGTTTAAAAGATTAGTTTGTGGGAGGGTTGGATCATTTAATATAAAAATCGCAGACAAAGCAGGAAAAGTTGTGAAATGTGATAACCTACACATTGTTTTAGAAATAAAATAATACGTTACTAAAAAATAATGTCGCGTGGGCCAGAAGAACCGGGAGTTACATTAGCGCCTGTGAGGTGTATAACTTTAGAATTAAAAGACCTTGCAGACGTTGCGGACTTTGAACAGAACGGTGAAATAGGCGCTTTGTATGGTTTTGAGTACACTAAAGATGGTGATTATAAACGCAAAGAGGTTGGCGACAGCAAAAGGTTTCCTAAACTAGAACAACTACGCAATGTAGAAGCAATAATGTTGGCCAGTATGAATATAAAATAGTTCGAAAACCTGACCTCAAATGGCACTTGGAACCATATTTAGAATGGGAAATAAAATTTGAATTCATAAGCCCATTTACATTTTTTAGCCGTCAAAAAAGTTTCAGAAAAGCATTCAACTCTGGCCCTTTACATGTAAGTCTTATGCCAGACGACAATAGCTGGAAAGAAATTGAAATAACACCGTATGGGAAAAAACAGTACATCCTCCACAGAAAAGAAACGGTTTTAAAAAAAGCTTCTACAAAATTACAGTTCTTTCCAAGCAGAAAATTAGGAGACACGTTCACAATAATATTTGAAATTTCTGTCTTTAAAGATGTGGAGAGGGATGGGGTTGTGGGCGTTAGTGACGACCTTATAAAAGGAATTAATATTAGCTGGCAAAACTTAGACGTTAAACGCCTTAAAGTTATCATCGTCGTTCTTCACAATGGTGAGGATATTAAGACCATAACAACAAGCAGCAAAATCACTGTTGACTTAAATAGAAACAATCTTACAGAACTGAATTGGATTAATCTTACACATTTAGGCCTCATAGGATTTTATTATACTGAACAGGTTTTGACAGAAAGTATGATAAATATAATAACGGGATTAGATTAAATCCTGTTATAAAACTATGGAGCAGTTAAACTTTATGACAAAAACTCCTCATTGCTCATTATTTTGTGGGCAAACGGGTTGTGGAAAAACAAATATTTGTCCTAGACCTATTACAAACAGTTTATCGCTATAATTTTGATCACATTGTGATTTTCTGTCCAACACTTAAATGGAACAAAGCATATCATGATAGAAGGTTTATATGGACGGATGATGAAATATATTTAGTTGATCCTAGCAATAAACTAAGTGAGTGTTTAAAAACAGTTTTATAGACTGTTTGAAGGAACGCAGACACTATTTATTATAGATGACTGTTCGGCAGAAAGAGACATAGTTAAAAAAAGAAACACTTATCAAAACTGGCTTTCAGTGGAAGACATGCTGGGATAAGTGTGTGGTTTTTTATGTCAAAAATATAACTCAGTTTTAAAAGACTTTAGAGAACAATTAAAGACTGTAGTTTTATTTCACATGAAAGACAGAGACTCATTTGATGAATGTTTGCGCGAAAATGATGTTATTGAAAATGATCAAGAAAACCGCAGGATTAAACAAAAAACTAAAATCTGAAAAGTTTAGTAAATTAGTATTGAAAACGGATAACCCTACACAGTATGTCTGTTTGTAGGGTCGTTATTTTTTGGTTATTAAAGTCTTACTTGTTAGAGAACTGTAATATGCCGCTTCTGGAGTCGCCCGGTCGAAACTGGTTGAGACCGGGTGAGCCCGGGCGAAACCTGTTGAGACCGGGTGAGGCCAGAAGCGGCTATTACAGTTCTCTGATGATCTCAACGCATCTGTCGTGTCTTTGTGTGTAGAGGCCCTCAGTTGACGACATCCATTAAAGGGCTGGAATTTCTGTCAGAACGAAACCCGCACAAAGCACACTCTCTCCGGTAAGTATCAGGATAGTAGATGTTGTTCACTGCATTGGTCTCCAGCAGCTGTAGACGTCCCTTGCTGATGAACCTGGTTATTTGGTCATTGATGTTGGTGTTGGTGAGGTGTCCTATGGAGTGGGTCACTGCCGCATTCGGAATTGCAACCCGGGTGA
>CM031597.1:9995458-10015613 GCA_018398815.1 Conus ventricosus
ATCATGATCGTGATTATCTTCTTCTTCTTCTTCTTCTTCTTCTTCTTCTCTTCTTCTTCTCTTCTTCTTCTTCTTCTTCTTCTTCTTCTTCTTCTTCTTCTTCTCTTCTCCTCCTCCTCCTCCTCCTCCTCCTCCTCCTTCCATTTGATTTGTTTTGAACAAATAGAATTGTTCTTCAAATTGTGTGCTAGTAGTTTCTCCTTTTGTCAGTCTCTTTGACTTTGGTAGGTTTCTGTTTCTTTGTCTTTTTTTTCAGTTATCCTGCCCTGCCTCCTGGTTCTATCTAAATATCTTTGTGAGAAAACTGCTACTCTTGAAGTGCACAAACACTACGCCTTGTATTTGTCTGGCAGCCTAGATTGCTCTATTATCTGTAGACTTTCTTGTACCATTTTGCTGGGTTTCCTCTCCCCTCATTTCGACCCATTCTTCTCCTCCTCCCGTCCTTTCTTCCTTGCTTTCCTCCCTTTCTCTTCTGTCATATGAATGTATTTGTTCATTCAGTTTTTGTTCGATTGTTTGCTGAATTGGTTGATTCTTCTCTTTCTCTTTCTTATAATCTCGTCATATGTGTGGGTTACCCTAAACCCCTTCCCCTTTGAGATGTTTTTCAATACAAGTGACCCGAGATATGGTAGCACAGGTGTTTGGTAAGGGAAATACTGGAAATGTCAAGGAGAGGAGGGTATGAAGATGAGAGAGGTAGGGAGGAGGACAATCGTTCTTTTCGTGACATTACTGGCAGCTTAAATATCACGTCG
Source organism: Conus ventricosus (assembly GCA_018398815.1). Classification (NCBI taxonomy): domain Eukaryota; kingdom Metazoa; phylum Mollusca; class Gastropoda; order Neogastropoda; family Conidae; genus Conus; species Conus ventricosus. The sequence goes on from CM031597.1 coordinate 9,996,220, forward strand.
CAAATCACGAAGAAACAGAACGAAAGGTCACATAGATACACGAGAAGCCCAGAGAAGATTAGAAGAAAGTGAGGGAACGGCAGAATTGTCAGGAACAATCAACAGAAATACGGAGTATTCGGTCTTTTCTAAGAGATCATGAAAATGGCATTTCTATAGATACTGGTGCACTTGATTAGTTGAACAATTATTGTTTACATCATTAGAATAGTTTTTTTTTTTTAAATGTAATATGAATTTAAATAGGGTCACGTTCGCCAGGTCTTACCACCATTTGTGAAATTCGACTACATGTAACATTGTGGATTCGTTCTGCTATCCAGTGTCAAGGGTTTGATTTATATCATCATAGATTCAATACAGAAATTCACATCTTCTTCACTTTTTGTTCTTATTGTTATTGTTCTTCGTGTTGTTCTTGTTTTTGTTCTTGTTCTTGTTCCTGCTGTTCTTGTTCCTGTTGTTCTTGTTCCTGTTGTTCTTGTTCTTCTTGTTCTTCTTGTTCTTATCCTTGTTCTTGTTCGTGTTCTTCTTCTTGTTCTTGCTGTTGTTGTTGTTGTTGTTGTTGTTGTTGTTGTTGTTGTTGTTGTTGTTCTTCTTCTTCTTCTTCTTTCTTCTTCTCTTCTTCTTATTCTTCTTCTTCGTCTTCTTCTTCTTCTTCTTCTTCTTCTTCTTCTTCTTCTTTTCTTCTTCTTCTTCTTCTTCTTTCTTCTCGTCTCGTCCTCCTCCTCTCCTTCCTTCTCCTCCTCCTCCTCCTTTTTCTTCTTCTTCTTCCCGTCCTCGTCCTCGTCCTCGACCTCCTCCTCCTCCTTCTCCTCCTCCTCCTCCTCCTTTTCTTCTCTTCTTCTTCTTCTTCTTCTTCTTCTTCTTTCTTCTTCTTCTTCTTCTTCTTCTCTTCTCGTCCTCGTCCTCCTTCACGTCCTCCTCCTCCTCCTCCTCCTCCTCCTCCTTCTTCTTCTTCTTCTTCTTCTTCTTCTTCTTCTTCTTCTTCTTCTTCTTCTTCTTCTTCTTCTTCTTCTCGTCCTCGACCTCCTCCTTCCTCCTCCTCCTCTCCTCCCTCCTCCTCCTCCTCCTCCCCCTCTCCTCCTCCTCCTCCTCCTCCTCCCTTCTCTTCTTCTTCTTCTTTCTTCTTCTTCTTCTTCTTCTTCTTCTTCTTCTTCTTCTTCTTCTTCTTCTTCTTCTTCTTCTTCTTCTTCTTCTTCTTCTTCTTCTTGTCCTCGTCCTCGTCCTCGTCCTCGACCTCCTCTTCCTCCTTCTCCTCCTCCTCCTCCTCCTCCTCCTCCTCCTCCTCCTTCTTCTTCTTCCTCTTCTCGCCCTCGTCCTCGACCTCCTACTCCTCCTTCTTCCTTCTTCTTCTTCTTCTTCTTCTTCTTCTTCTGACTCTGACTCTTCTTCTTCTTTTCTTTGCCATTGAGATAATATGAGCTTTTCTGAACAACTGTATTCCATCTTTTGTGTGCTAATTGCTTATTCTTTTTTGTCAATCTCATGATTCTTTGGCAATTTTCTGTTGGCCTTTTATTTTCCTTTTCCTTTCTAACTGTTGTCTAGTCTCATACTGCCTTTGTAGCCCATCTATCCACGCTTGGTCTAAGCACTTTCACTTGTAAAAATATTATTACAGTTTCTGATGAGCAAATACTTTTTTTCAGCATGATCACTGCATGTTGAGAATTAAACCTCTAGAATGAGAATAGCTGTATGTACTGCTGTGCTATTTACCATAAGACATTTCATATAGCTTTCACAACATTGGAGTGTTTGCTTTCTTTTTTAGTTTTTACACTGGGGGTGATGAATCAATTGGAATGGCTACAAGCCAGAGAACGACCCACTTTTGTCCATCTTAAGGATGACAGTTTTTCATAACTACCATGTTATTAAATGGTTTACGTTTTGTAGGTTGTTGTCGCTGTTTCTTGTTTTACATGTCGTTTCTTAGACAATGTAAGAAAACAGTATTTTAGCCTTAAATCTTAAAAAAAGTCTTAAGACCTTCTGTTACTAATATCTTCTATTAACAGTGACACCATAAGGAAACTTTGTATCCTTTTGCATCACGCATTCAAGGCGAAAGCGGTCGTTGTATCATAATGTTTGTTGTCATGAATGCTGTATGTGTATTAACATAATGTCTCGACATATGTTAATCAATATGATTTCTTGTATACATCCTTTCTATTGGGACTATGGCCTCTACAGAAAATATTCGAGTTCGAGTGCGAGTTCGAGTTCGAGTTCGAGTTCTCTCTCTCTCTCTCTCTCTCTCTCTCTCTCTCTCTCTCTCTCTCTTCTCTCTCTCTCTCTCTCCCCTCTCTTCTCTCTCTCTCTCTCTCTCTCTCTCTCTCTCTCTCTCTCTCTCTCTCTCTCTGCCCTGATTAAAAAATGCTTCACATCCGATACGCGGACAGGAAAAAGAAAATCTTGAGTATAAAAGCAATTCTCATGCAAACACAATAGAACAGAAAATTTATAATAATTTATTAAGGTGGCGAAAGTCAGACGACAATAAAACAGCGGTTCAGATCAAATCTTTGTGTTTTCTGCTACAATCGTTATGGTGGAAACGCAAATCTCCCAGCCTTTGAGTTTGCTCAAAGTGGGCGTCTGAAAAAAAACAGCAACAATTAGACACTTTTCACGCTTCTGTCGTGAGGAACTGTTCAAAGGGCCAACAAAATATTTCTGGACAAGTGGTGAAAAAATCGAGGTGGGAAAAATAGATAAAAACATAAACTCAGTTAAAAAGCATCTTCAAATAACCTTGTGCTGGTTGAATCTAGAAACTCATTATACTTCGAGACAGAGAAAAGAAATGGATACAGAAAAAAAAAAAAAAACTTTCCCTGTTTTTTGAAGTTCACAAACAAACAGAAATGTAAGAGAATCCTGTTTTTTTATCCCCTAATCACAGGGGAAAAAAAATGTGTGGTTAATAATTTAGAGAAATAAATAACATGTTTTCGTGTTTCACAACATACAAACATAAAAGGTTCTGCGAGTTTTGCAATTCACAAAAAGTTCCTAGTTACATATCACTGAAAAAAAGTTATTCTTATCTTCAAGCACAGAAAAATTTCTGGCATTACGCAAGTGATTAAAACACAGAAAACCTCTACGTATTGTGCAACTCGCAAAAAAATGAAAGAAAAAAAAAAACGAAAACAAAAAACTTCCTGCTTTACAATCCTATAACTCACAGACGAAATTAAATATATTCAATTGGTTTTAAAGCAATCTAACCCAGAGTCCTAAGCATGACATGAAAAAGCCCAGATTTGATTTGAGCTCATAGAAAGCGAAGAAATCATCCTGTTTTACAACTCAGAAAAAACAAAAAGTCTCTATCTATCTATCTATCTATCTATCTATCTATCTATCTATCTATCTATCTATCTATCTATCTATCTATCTATCTATCTATCTATCTATTTGTATACCTGCATCTGTATATCTGTATATCTGTGTTTTTGTCTTTTTGTCTGACTGTCTCCTTTCTCTCTCTCTCTCCTCTCTCTCTCTCTCTCTCTCTCTCTCTCTTCTCTCTCTCTCTCTCTCTCTCTCTCTCTCTCTCTCTCTCTCACACACACACACACACACACACACACACACACACACACACACACACACACACACACACACACACACACACACACACCACACACACACACACACACACACACACACACACACACACACACACAACACACACACACACACATCTTACCTCGATTTTATATGACTCATACAAATTGTCGTCGTGTTTTTACAGCTCACAATAATATGTAATTGATAAGTAGAAACACTAGCAAGAGATGGGCTGCAGGTCTTCAGATAAAAAGCCTCGTTCATGCAAGGGTTTCCGGATCTTAATTCCTAACACTGTAAGATCATGATCCACATCCACTTCATGACCCCTGGATACCGTTTTGCTTTTCAACCTCTGCCTGGATTCGAACCTGAACCTGCAGGATGGTCGGATGACTCAAAGCCAAGATGCTTTTCGGTTGATGTTTTAATGATGTTTTAACCACTCATCACTCATTGTTTAGTAAGTCAGTAAATTAAAGGTATTTTAAGTTTATTTTGGCTCCTGTTCAACAAGGTCATCCTGAAGCTCTTTTTACCAGTTTCTCTCATTTAGGGGTCTGGTCCTCTCCTGTCAAGAGCTGTTTGGTAAGCTCATAGGCAAATGTGACCACACTGCCCAGACTCCGACGTCTATGGTGAGGTCTTGAGCTTGAACGCCAGACTCCCTCATGCTCCTAGCCTTGCCAGACTCCCTCATGCTACTAGCCTTGCCAGACTCCCTCATGCTCCTAGCCTGGCCAGACTGACCTCATGCTCCTAGCCTGGCCAGACTGACCCCATGCTCCTAGCCTGGCCAGACTGACCTCATGCTCCTAGCCTTCCAGACTGACCTCATTGCTCCTAGCCTGGCCAGACTGACCTCATGCTCCTAGCCGGGCCAGGACGCCTCTTTGTCCTCCGGGAAGACCCCTTTTCTTTGCCTCCCAACTGAACATGTCCAAACCCGGGCCCAGACTACTCTGCTCCAGCCTGGCCGGGACTGACCCGGCTCCTATTTCCCAAAGATCCTCTGCTCCAACCTCCCAGACTATCATGTTTCCCTACCCCCTTCCCAGCTCTCTGCTCCAAACCCTTGCCAACTCCCCAGCTCCTAGCCCCCGACTGCCCTGCCCTAGCCTGGCCAGACTCCTCAGCTCCTAGCCTTCCAGACGGGACCTCGCTCCTAGCCTGGGCCAGCTCCTCATGCTCCACCCTCCCCAGTCCCCCATGCCCAAAACCCCAAATCCCCAGCTCCCCTCCAGTCCACCCCATGGCCAGCTATCACCCCTTTCCCTCCAAAATGCCTCATCTCCTAGCCTTGCCAAAATCCCTTGCCCCTTGGCCTGGCCAACTATCATGCCCTATTTTTCCGCTGCCCTCATGCTCCTAGCCTTCAGACGCCCAGCCCTAGCCTTGCCAGATGACCCATCCCCTAGCCTGCCAGACCCCCCCAGCTCCTACCAGGTCCCAGTCTCCCCCCATGCTCGCTTTGCAGACGCCCCTTTGCCCCTTTGTTTGGCCCCCTCATAATCCCCCCCTTGCTCCCCTAGCCCTTTTTTTCCCCGGACCCCATGCTTACCTCCCCAGAACCTCATGCCCCCTAGCTTGCCAGCTGTATGCTCCAGCCTTCCCCAGCTCCCCTTCCCTTTCCCTTGCCAATCCCCCTTTTCCTAGCCTTGCCAATTTGCCCACCCCCCCATGTCCTAGTTGCCGACTGAACCCCGTCCTACCGGGCCGGGGACCCCCCCCTAGTTCCCACCCATGCCCTTGCCGACTATCATGCTCCTGCCTAAAAAACTCCCTGCTCCTACCCCGGGCCAGACAATCATGCCCCGCCTTAAGCCCCCTCGCCCGCCTTGCCAACCCCTCTCCCTACCTTGCCAGGCTGCCCTCTTGCCCCTCTTGCCAGACGGACCCCATGCCCCACCCTTTGCCGACTCCTAGGGCTCTACCCTTGCCGGGGCCCCACCTCCAGCCTGCCAACTCCCTCCCCTACCCCTTCCCAAATCCCTGTTAGTTCCCGCCCCACTTGCCTGCCTTGCCCCCCTGCCCCTCCCCGCCCCTTCCCCCAAGCCAATTCGGCCCCAACCTTGCCGTGACCTCCCCCAAGCTTGAACTCCTATGTTTTCCCCCTTGCCAATAAACCCCCCAGGGCCCCTACCTGGCCAGATGCCCCATGCCCCTTTGCCGGGGGCCGCCCTACCCTAGCCTTGCCGGGGCCCCTGTCTACCTTCCCCAAACCCCTTAGCCCTCTTAAGATTGAAAGGGCCCCCAGTGCCTCCCCAACTCCCCATGCCCCCTAGCCGCCCGTCCGTGGGCCCCACCCCTTTGCCAGCGCCTATGCCTTTTCTCTAGAAACCGCCCCGGCCAACTGACCTATGCTCCTCCTGGCCAGGACTGACCTCAGGGCCCTCCCCCAACCCCTTTCGCCCAGCTGGTAAACCCCAAGGGTTGGCGGGCCCGGGGCCCTCCCTTTGCCTCCCTCATGCCCCGGGCCGGGCCGCCCCCGGCCCTGGAATGACGTTAGCCTGCCGGGCTCCCCTTGCCTTTAGCCTTCCCAGACGGACCCCATCTCCTACCTTTGGCCAGCCCCCCAATGCTCCTACCTTTCCAGACGACCTCCCCCTAGCCTGGGGCCTACATAGGGTCCTAGCTCCCCAACTGACCCCATGCTCCAAACCTGGCCAGACTACCTCTGCTCTACCTGGCCGATGGCCTCAGCTCCTACGGCCAGACTGACCATGCTCCTAGCCTTCCCCAATTCCCTCAAAGGCCCCTCCCTTGCCAGACGACCTCATGCCTGCCTGGCCAGACGCCCAAACCTTTTCCCCCTTCCAGCGACCCATCTCCTAGCCTGGCCAGATCCTCATGCCCCTAGCCTGGCCGACTCCCTACCTTTTTGGCAGACTGCCCCCCCTTTTTTCCCTTTCCCCCTGGCCGACTACCCATGCCCTAGCCTCCCAGACTCCCCGCCCCTGCCTCCCGACTGACCTCAGCTCCTGCCTTGCGGATCCCTCAGCCCCTAGCCTGGCCAGACTCTATCATGCTCCTGCCTTGCCAGACTCCCCCCGCTCCTAGCGAACACCCCGCCCCAAAGCCTGGCCCAGACTGACCTCTGCCCCCTTCCCCCGACTCCCCCATGCTCCTCCTTTTCCCAGATCCTCATGTCCTACCCGGGCCCAATGCCCTCTTGCTCCTAGCGGGCAGACTCCCCATGTTCCTAGGGGCCCCAGCCCCCCTCACGTCCTACCCTGGCCAGACTGCTCATGTCCTACCGGGCCAGCCCTCATGCTCCTGCCTTGCCGATGCCCATGGCCCACCTTTTGCCGGGATCCCTCTTTGCCCTAGCCTTCCCAGACGACCTCATGCTCTACCCTTGCCAAAAGACCCATCTCCCTACCTTGCCGCCCCCAGCCCTGCCTTGCCAAGACCCCATGCTCCTCCCTGGCCAGACTCCTCTGCCCTGCCTTGCCAGACCCCCCATGCCCCAACCCTCCCCAATACTCATGCCCCCTTCCTTGCCGACTGCCCCCAGCCCCCTACCCTTCCCCAGCTCCTCATGTTAGCCTTGAGTTTGACCTCTTTCTAGCTCCCGGGGACTACCCTTTCCCTCCTAGCTCCCAGACTCCCCATGCCCCCCTACCCCTTGCCGATGACCCTGCCCCAGCCTTGCCAGACTGACCTATCTTACCCTTGCCAACTGACCCCATGCCCTAGCCTTGCCGACTCCCTCATGCTCTACCCCTTGCCAGACTCCCTCATGCCCTTTCCCTGCCAATCCCTCTGCCCCTTGCCTTCCAGATTTATGCCCACCCTGGCCAGATTTACATCCCTTAGCCTTCCCAACTCCCTCATGCTCCTAGCCTTGGCCAGCTCCCTCTTTCTTAGCCCCTTCCCAGACTCCCCATGCCCACCTTGCCAGACTGCCCCTGCTCCTCCCTTGCCAGGGACCTTCTCCTACCCCTTTGCCGATGACCTCACTCCTTGCCTTGCCGGACCCCCTCATGCCCCCTCCTTGCCAGGCCCATGTCCTCCCTTGCCAGACTCCCTCTGTCCTACCCTTGCCAAACCCCCTGGCCCCCTTCCCAAAACCCCTAACTTTCCCTTTCAACTGCTTTTGCTCCTACCCCTTGCCAGTCCCTCAGTTTTGGGCCTGCCAGACTGACCTCATGTTCCTGCCTTCCCAAAATACCCTGCTCCTACCTGGCCAGACTGACCCCTGCTCCACCTGGCCAGCTGCCTCAGGGGCCTACCCTTCCCCAGACTACCTTTTCATGCTAACCCCCCAAACTGACCCCTGCTCCTTGCCTGGCCCGACTGACCTCTTCTCCTAGCCGCCGGGCGCCCAGTCTGCCTCCCAACTCCCTCTGCCCTTGCCGGGAAAACGACCCATGCTCCTCCTGGCCCGCCCCAGCCCCTTCCCTTTGCCAGATTGATCAGTCCTAGCCTGGCAGACGAATGCTCCTACCCTTTTTCCCAGACTCCCCTGTTTTCCCTGCCTGCCAGACTGCCCCTCCCTGCCTTGCCAATCCCCCTTCCCTTGCCTTCCAGACGACCCTTTTGCTCACCCTTTCCCGACCCCTCATTCCTGCCGGGGGCCAGATGACCCGCCCTACCTTTCCCCAACCCCTTGTTCCTACCTGCCAAACTGCCCATGCCCCCCAACGGGCCAGACTGACCTCATGTCCTAGCCTGGCCAGACTGCCCATGTCCTGCCTGGCCAGACGACCTCACCCTCCAACCCTGCCAACCTCCCTCCGCTCTAGCCTTGCCGGGGACTGCCCCCAGTTTACCTGGCCGACTGCCTCTCACCTAGCCGCCAGACCCTCATGCTCTAGCCTGGCCAATAAAACCCCATGCCCCTTTGCCTGGCCAACTTTCTCCCCCTAACCTGGCCCTGCCCTTCTCCTAGCCTCCCAATGGCCCTCATTTGGGTTTCTACCTCCCCGACTCCCAGCTCTACCCTGGCCAGACTGACCTCATGCCCCTACCTTGCCAGACTCCTCAAGCCCCTGCCTCCCAAATTTATCATGTCCTACCCTTCCCAGACTGCCTTTTTGGGGGCCCTAGCCTTGCCAGATGCCCCCATGTCCACCCTGGCCAGACTCCCTTTGCCCCTAGCCTGCCGACTCCCCCATGTCCTCCCTTTCCCGACTCCTCTGCTCCTAGCCTCCCCAGCCCCATGCTCCTGCCGGGGGCAGACTCCCCATGCTCTAGCCTGGCAGCTCCCCAGCCCCCTCCCTGCGACGCCCCCTTGCTCTACCCGGCCCAGACTGCCTCATGCTCCTAGCCTTGCAAAAAGGGACCCCATCCCCTTTCCCTAGCCGGCCAGCTCCCCCATGCTCCTACCCTTCCAGATGCCCTATCTCCTTCCTTTGCCAGGACCCCTACTTAGCCTTGCCAGACTGCCCCCGCTCCGCCTTGCCAACTCCCTCATGCCCCCTGCCTGGCCACCCCACCCTTTTGCCCCCCCGTGACCCCATGCTCCTAGCCTGGCCGACCACCCTCATGCTCAGCCTTGGCTTGCCCCAAAGGCTCTTGCCTTGCCGACTGACCTCAGGCCTACCTTTGAGATGACCCATGTTTCCCTAGCACCCCCAGACTGACCTCATGCCCTGCCTTTGCCGACTCCCTCAACCTAGCCTGCAATGACCCCATGCCCCTACCCTCCCGACTGCCCTCTGTCTGCCTTGCAGACTGACCCCAGCTTTTCCCTTTCCCAACCCCCTCTTTTCTACCCCTTTGCCAGACTCCCCTCATGCCCCTCCCCTGGCCAGACTCCCCATGCCCTGCCACCGATACATGCTCCTAGCCGGGCCAGACTTTCTGTCCCCTTGCCAGACCCCCTCAGTCCTAGCCTTGCCAGAACCCCCATGCTCAGCCTTCCCCAGACCCTTGCCCTCCCCTTGCCGCTGACCTCATGCTCACCCTTGCCTGACCTCATGCCCTCCCCTTGCCAGAGCCCCCTCCACCTTCCCAACTCCCTATGTCCTAGCCTTGCCAACTGCCCCCCATGCCCCAGCCTTTCCCCAGCTCCCTCAGCTCCTAGCCTTCCCAGACTGACCCATGCCCTTTGCCTTCCCCAGACCCCCCCCTTACTAGCCATGCCAGATTACCTATGTCCTAGCATTGCCAGTCACCCCCATGTTTAGGCCTTGCCGGACTGACCCTTTTTTTCCTAGCCTTGCCAGTGACCCACATGCTCCTACCTGGCCAGACGGACCCATGTCCAGCCTGGCCGACTGACCTCATGCCCGCCTTCCCGGGACTCCTCATGCCCCTCCCTTGCAAAATGACCATGTCCTGCCTCCCAGACTGCCTCTGCTCTAGCCTTGCAGTTGACCCTGCCCCTTAGCTTGCCACCCCCTCAGCCCAGCCTTGCCAATGACCTCAGCTCCTGCCTGGCCAAAAATGCCCCCCAGGCTCCTACCTTGCCAGATGCCCTCATGTTTGCCTGGCAAGACTGATCATGCCCCTGCCTTTCCCCAGACGGACTCATGCCCTTGCCTGGCCAAACTAACCCAGTTTACCCTTGCCGTTTCCCCCCGGGGTTAGGCCTTGCCAACTGCCCTCAGTCCTGCCTTGCCAGACTCCCCACCCCCTAGCTCCCGACTGACCCTCCCCCCTACCTTGCCCGACCCTACCAGCCCCAAAGCCCCAGTCCAACCCCAACTGCCCAGCCCAGAGGCCACCCCCAACCCCCCAACGACCTCGCCCTACCCCTTGAAATCCCTCTGTCCTAGCTGGAGATGCCCCAGCCTAGCCTGAGATGACCCTGCTTAGCCTTGCCAAAATGACCTCATGTCTACGGGCCAACTCCCTCATGCTCCTCCCTTGCCAATACCTCATGCTCTCCCTGGCCAGATGACCAGGCCCCCCTAGCCTTGCAAGCTCCCTCATCCCCTGCCTTGCCAAGACTGCCCCCTAGTTTGGCCAGACAAACCTCAGTCTATTTATAATTTAGCCTGCCAGGACCTCTGCCCCTACCCTTGCCAAAAGACCATCTCAACCTGGACTGCCCTCTGCTCCTACCTCCAATCCTCATGCCCCAAGGCCGACTGACCTATGTCCTACCCTTGCCCAAAAAGCCCTTTGCTCCTACCTGGCCCAATGATCAGCCCCTAGCCTTCCCCTATTTTTTGGGCCTTGCCAAAATATGTTTCCCTTGCCAGATTTCCCCTAGCTCCACCCTGGCCAGGTTGACCCCATGCCCCTACCCCCGCCGTGACCCATCACTAGCCTTGCCAATGCTTTTGTTAGGGAAAGTTCCCCCCATCTTATAATTTTTATTTATTCCAGTTTTCCCATTTTTAGTTTGCCCTTATTTTTAGCCTTTCCCAGATGACCTCATGCCCAGCCGGGGCCAGACTCCCCATGCTCCTACCCTTGCCAAAAACCCTCATGCCCCCTAGCTGGCCAACACCTAGCCTCCCATCTGACCTCTGCCCTTTTACCCTGCCCCCGACGACCCCTGTCCTACCGGCCAGATGACCTCAGCCCTACCCTTTTCCAAACCCCCCAAAATCCCTAGCTTGCCAGACTAAACCTCGCCCCTAGCGGGCCGCGATATGTCCTCCTTCCGACTGCTCGCCCCGGGGCCCCGGGGGATGACCCTCTCCAGCCTGGCCAGAGACTCTTGTCCTAGTTTCCAGATGCCCACCCATTTACCCTTTGCCGACCCCCAGGCTTCCCTGCCCAGACCCCCAGCTCCACCTTGCCGACCCCCCTCTGTCCTACCCTGCCAAAACCTATCATGCCCCCTAGCCTTGCGACTGACCCTTTCCCCTGCCTTCCCAATTTAACCCATCCCCTTTAGCCTGGCCACCCCAACCTCAGCCCTACCCTTAGATCCCTCTGCCCTAGCTTCCCAAGAAGACCCCCCCTCCTACCCTGGCCAGCCCCCTGACCCATGTCCTAGCCTGGCAGACTGACCCCTTTGCCCCCACCCGGCCAGATCCCCATGCCCCCCTACCTGGCCAGAGCCTATGCTCCTACCCTGGCCATGACCTCATCTCCTAGCATTGCCAGAGGGGACCCCATCCCTACCTGGCCTGACCCCTCATGCTCCAGCCTTCCCAGACTGCCCTATGCCCTACCCCTTGCCAATGCCCCCTTTCCCCTAGCCTTGCCAGACGCCCCCATGCCCCCTATTGCCAGACTCCCCTTTGCTCCCTACCGGGGAAGACTCCCTCATGCTCCTAGCCTTGCCAGACTCCAAATCCCCTTGCCTGGAACTACTCATGCTCCTACCTTTGCCAGAAACTGACCCCCCCCCTTTCAAAAGACCCTCCCTAGCCTTGCCAGATCCCCTTTGTTACCTTCCCAGCTCTATGCTCTAGCTTGCCAGATGACCTTTTGCCCCCTTTCCTTCCCCAGTCCCTATGCTCCTGCCTTCCCCAGCTAAACTCTTGCCCTAGCCTTGCAAGATCCTCATGCTCCTGCCTTGCCAGACTCCCTGCTCTAGCCGGGCCCAGCTCCCTCTTCCTGCCTTGAACCCCCCTTTGCCTTTCCCGGCCAGACTCCCTCATGCTCAAGCCTTGCAGACTCCTTGCCCAAACCGCCAATTTCCTCATGCTCCTGCCTGGCCAGATTTATCATGCCCCTGCTTGCCCGGGGCCCCCTCTGTTTTCCTTGCCGACTCCCATGTTCCAGTTTTGCCGGGGAGACCTTTGCTCCTCCCCAGAGACCTCCCGCTCCTAGTTGAAAAGGGAAAAAACCCAGTTTAGCCGGCCCCTTCATTTTTAAAGGGAAAAGTTAGGGAAGAATTAAATTGAGAAAATTAAGTTGCAAGATGAATTTTTTGGAGAAAAAGGAAAGAGATTGGGAATAATTTTTGAGGTTTAAAAAATTTTTCCCAGGAAAAAAAAGAGTAGATAATGTTAAAAAATTGCCCTCAGCACCTGCCTTGCCAGACTAAACCCTTGCCCCTACCCCGGCAAACTGACCCATGCTCCTAGCCTGGCCAGACTGCCTCTCTCCTGCATTCCCGACTGACCTCATGCTCTTAGCCTTGCCACACTCCCTCATGCCCTACCTTGCCAGATGCCCTCATGCCCCTACCCGGCCCGACTGCCCCCATGCCCCTGCCTTGCCAACTGCTCATGCCCCCTAGCCTGGCCAGACTGAAAAATTGCTCCTACCCTTCCAGACTACCTCTGCCCTAGCCTTGCCAATGCCCCCCTGCTCCACCTTGCCAGCCCCCCCTTGCGTTAGCCTTGCCAACTGCCTCACCCCCTGCCGTGCCAGCCCCTCTTTGCTCCTACCCGGGCCCAGAGACCTCATGCCCCTAGCATTGCCAGATGACTCGCCCCACCCTTTGCCGACTCCTATCTCCTACCTGCCGACTGCCTCAGCCCCTAGCTTGAAAACTGACCCTGCTCCTAGTCTTGCCAGACGACCCATGCCTAGTTGCAGACCCCCTCTGTCCTAGCCTTGCCAACCCCATGCTCCTACCCCTGGCGGGACCCCCCTCATCTCCTGCCTTCCCAGCTATCATGCTCCAACCGGGCCGACTTCCTATGCTCTACCCTGGCCAGACTTATCATGCTCCTAGCCTTGCCAGCCCCCCCTATGCCTAGCCTTCCCAGACCCCCTTATGCCCCTACCCTTTGCCAGTGCCCTTTGTGTCTAGCCTTCCCAGATGACCTATGCTCCTAGCCTTCCCAGACTACCCCATGCTCTAGCCTTGCCAGATGACCTCATGCCCTACCCTTTGCCAACTGACCCATGTCCTAGCCTTCCCAGACTGCCCTACTCCCTAGCCTCCCAAACCCCCCCTCTGCTCCTAGCCTGGCCAGACTGCCCCCATTCCTAGCCTTGGCAGACCCTCATGCTCCTACCCTTGCCAGACTGACCCCCTTTCCCACCTTCCAGACTCCCTCTGCCCTCCTTCCAGACTGCCCCATGCTCCTGCATTCCCAGTCCCCCTCATTTTTTTGGCCTTGCCGACGCCCCATTTTTCTACCCTTGCCAGACGACCCCATGCCCTACCCGGGCCAGACTGACCCCTGCTCCTGCCTGGCCACGACCTCTGCCTACCCTTGAACTGACCTACTCCTAGCCGGCAAAATGACCCCCATCCCCCTAGCCTGGCCAGATGACTCTGCCCCTACCTTCCCCAGACTGACCCAGCTTTTACCTTGCCACACCCCTCATGCTCCTAGCCTTCCAGCTGACCTTGCCCCTTTGCCTGGCCAGACTGACCCCATCCCCTACTTCCCAGCCCTAGCTCCTAGCCGGGCCCAGCTGCCCTCATGCCCTTTAGCTTCCCAGACTGCCCTCATGCCCGCCTTGCCAGATGCCCCCCATGCCCCTAGCTTGCCAGACCCCCCAGCGTTAGCCTTCCCAGCGACTCATGCCCCTACCCTTGCCAGACTCCCTCTGTCCTACCCCCTGCCAGACGCCCTCTTTGCCCCCACCCTGCCAGACACTGATTTTCCGGGCCTTGCCAAAACTGACCCCATGCCCTAACCCTGCCAACTGACCTCATGCTCCTAGAATGGCCAGATGCCTGTGCTCTAGCCTCCCAGACGCCCTCATGCTCCTGTTTGCCGACTCCCTCATCTCCTGCTTGCCGATGCCCCCATGCCCCTCCTTGTCAGACGACCCTGCTCTACCTTGCCAACTGCCTCAGCCCTGCCTTTTCCCAGACTGACCTCATGCCCTGGGCCGGGGCCAGACGCCCTCAGCCCTAGCTGGCCAGTGCCTCATGCCCCCTACCCTTGCCAGTCCCTATGCTCCTCGCCTTGCCAGACAAACCCATGCCCGCCTTGCAAGCCTCTGTCCTACTTCCCCAACTGACCCCATGCCCAGCCTGCCAATGACTCAGCCCCTACCTTGCCAACTAAAACTCCATGCCCCAAACCCGGGCCAGACTGCCCTCAGCTCCTACCGGGCCAGATGCCCCTCATGCTCCTACCTTGCCAAATGACCTCATCCCCAGCCTTGCCAACGACCTCATGCTCACCCTGGCCAGATGATCATGCTCACCCAGTCTCCCTCATGTTATGGCCCTTCCCAAGACTCTGTTCCCCCTTGCCTTTTCCCTATGCTCCTGCCGGGCCCCGACTGACCCCATGCTCTCCAGGCCGATGACCTCTGCCCTACCTTGCCAGCTACTCATGCCCTGCCGGGCCCCGACTGCCCCATGCCCTACCCGGGACAGATGCCCTATGCCCCTAGCCGGGCCAGACTGACCTCATGCTCCTAGCCTTGCCGAACCTCTCCCCTCCCGGGGCCAATGAACCCATGCTTAGCCTTGCCAGACTGCCTCATGCCCTCCCTGGCCAGACTAAACCCATCCCCTCCCTTGCCAGACTGACCTCTGCCCCTCCCTTTGCCAGACTGCCCCCATGCTCCTAGCCTTCCCGATCCCCTGCGCTTAGCCTTCCCAACTGCCTCATGCCCTGCCTTGCCGACTCCTCAGTCCTAGCCTTTGCCGCTGCCCTCAGTCCTCCCTTGCCAACCCTGATGTTCTAGCCTTTGCCAAATGCCCCCCATGCTCCAAACTGGCCAGACGCCCATGCTACTAAATGGCCGGGGACGATGATGCTCCTAGTTCCCAGAATGCCCCTGCCCCCTATTGCCGCCTCCCTCATGCCCACCCTTCCCAGACGACCTCATGCCTGCATGCCAGTCTCCCTCATGTTTATGGCTTGCCGACTGACCCATTTTCCTACCTTTCCCAGACTGCCCCCAGCCCTAGCCTGGCCTGCTCCCCCCCTGTCCTCCCATGGCCAGCTGACCTCAGCATCCCTTCCCAGACGACCTCTCCCCTGCCTGGCAAACTGACCCATGCTCCTACCCGGGCCCGACTGACCTCTGTCAACCTTGTCGTGCCTCAGCCTTACCGCCACACCCCCTCATGCTCCTAGCTTCCCCCGGAGACCTCATGCTCAGCCGGCCGACTGACCCCATGCCCCGCCTTCCAGATGACCCATGCCCCTGCCTGGCCAGACTGACCTCATGCTCTGCCTTTCCCAGACGCCTCTGCCTAGCCTTGCCCAGACTGACCCCGTCCTAGCCTTGCCAGCTCCCCTTGGTTACCCTTGGGGGGATGCCCTCAGCCTAGCCGTCCCAGACTCCTCACCCCCCCGCCTGCCGATGACCTCAGCCCCTTTGCTTTGCCGATGACCCTGCTCCTAGCCTTCCCAACTCCCTCTCTCCTAGCCTTTGCCGCTGACCCAGCCTAGCCTTGCCAACGCCCCTCTTGCTCCTAGTCTGCCGACTGACCGCTGCTCCTAGCCTTGCCGACTCCCTCTGCCCCTAGCCTTTCCCAGACCCCCTCTGCCCTACCCTCCCCGACCCCCTCATGCCCCTACTTGCCAGCTCCTCTGCCCAACCTGGCCGATTCCTCATGCCCTACCTGGCCAACTTATCAGCTCCTAGCCTTGCCAGACTCCTCAGCCCTCTTCCCAATCCTTATGCTCCTAGCCTGCAGCTGACTTGTGCCCCTAGCCTTGCCGAGATAGTCCTAGCCTTGCCGACTGACCCAGCTCCACCCTTGCCAGATGACCTCTGTCCTAGCCTTGCCAGCTGCCCCAATGCCCCTAGCCTTCCCAGACGACCTCACTCTCTACCTTTGCCAGACTCCCCATGCCCCTACCCGGCCGCCTGACCCCATGCCCCCTACCTTTGCCAGTCCCTCATGCTCCTCCCCTTGCCAGACTGCCCCCATGTTAGCCTTGCCGACTCCCTCATGCCCCTACCCTTCCAGACTGACCTCATGCCCCTGCATTGCCATTCCCCCTATGTTTATGGCCTTGCCGACTGCCCCTCTTTTCCCTACCCTTCCCAAAAGAACCATGCCCTAGCCGGGCCGATGCCCCTGTCCTGCCTGGCCCTGCCCCTCATGCCCCTCCTTGCCGACTGCCTCATGCCCCTAGCCTGGCAAAACGCCCCCGTCCTACCCGGGCCAGATGACCTCATGCCCTAGCCTTCCCAGACTGACTCGCTTTACCCTTGCCACACTCCCAGCTCTCCTTGCCAGATGCCCTCATGCCCCTAGCCGGGGCCGGACTGACCCCTGCTTGCCTTGCCGTGACCCTGCCCCTAGCCGGCCCCTGACCCATGCTCCACCTTGCCAATGACTAATGCTCTGCCTTGCCAGACCCCCCTGCCCCTCTTGCCAGACTCCCCTTTCGTTAGCCTTCCCCAGTGACCTCTGCCCAGCCTTCCAGAACCCCCTTTGCTCCTCCCTTCCCGACTGACCATGTCCTAGCCTTGCCAGATCCGGCCTGCCTTGCCAAACGACCCCGCCTCCTGGCCAGACGCCCTCTGCCCTAGGGGCCCAGCTGACCTGAGCCCCCTCCCTCCCAGCTGACCTAATGCCCCTACCCTTTCCAGCTCCCCCTTTGCCCTGCCTTGCCGACTGACCCCATGCCCCTCCTTCCCCAGACTGCCCCTCAGCCCCACCGTCCCAGACTGACCTCCCCCTACCCGGGCAACTGACCCTGCCCTACCTGGCCAATCCTCTGCCCCTAGCCTTGCCGAATCCCTTTGCTCCTCGCCTTCCCAGACTGCCCTCTGCCCCTACCTTCCCGGCGCCCGCCCCCTCCCTTGCCAGACTCCCCCCAGCCTACCTTCCCCCGACTGACCTCATGCTCTCCCTTCCCAGCGCCCCCATGCTCCACCCTGGCCGACTGCCTCATGTCCATCTGGCCAGATGACCTCATGCTCTATTTTTTTTGCCAATGCCTCATGCTCCTCCCTTTGCGACGATCATGCCCCTAGCCTGGCCAGAGACCTCATGTCCTACCGTGCTCATTTTTTTGGGCCTTCCCAGACTGCCCTCATGTTCCTACCTCCCAGATTCCCCTATGTTACCTGGCCAATGCCCATGTCCTACCAGGGCAGATGCCCTCATGCACCTAGCTTCCCAGACTGCCCTCATGCCCCACCCTGGCCAGACTACCCCTGCCCCTCCTGGCGCAAAACCCTCATCTCTACCCGGCCAGAAGACCTTTGCCCCAACCCTTGCCAGACTGACCTCCTCCTAGCCTGGCCAGATGACCCCCTTTAGCCTTCCCAGATGACCTATGCCTACCTGGCCAATGACCTCATGTCCTCCCTTTGCCGACTGCCCTCATGACCTCCCCTTGCCGCGCCCCCATGCCCTAGCCTTCCCAACTCCCCCTTGCGCTTAGCCTTGCCAGATGACCTCTGTCCTAGCCCTTGCAGACTCACCTGCCCCTACCCTTGCGACTGCCTCATGCTCCTACCCCCTTGCCAGCCCAATATGTTTTGCCCTTGCCAACTGCCCCCCAGCCCCCTAACCTGGCCGACGACCTTCTCTAGAAGGCCAGACTGACTGATGTCCTAGCCTGCCAACTGCCCTCTGTCCTAGCCTTGCCAACCCCTCATGCTCCTACCCCTTGAGACTGACCCTGCCCCCTAGCCTTGTCAGACTGACCCCAGCCCCTACCCTTGCCAGATGACCTCTGCCCTAGCCGTGCCAGATGACCCAGCTCCACCTGGCCAGATGACCTCATGCCCTACCTGGCCGACTGCCCTCATGCCCTAGCCGCAGACCCCCTCATGCTCCTGCCTTGCCAACTGACCTCATGCTCCTAGCCTTGCCAAGACCTTGTCTGCCTTGCCAGACTGCCCCCATGCTCCTACCTTTTGCCGGACCTCTGCCTACCCTTTGCCAGAGATCCAGCTCCTAGCCTTGCCAGAGCCTCTTGCTCCTACCCTGGCCAGACGACCCCTTGCTCCTAGCCTTGCAGACTGCCCTGTTTTCCCCCTAGCCTTCCGACTGACCTCATGCCCTAGCCGGGCCAACTGCCTCTGCTTTTAGCCTTGCCAGACTGACCTCTGCTCCCTGTCCTTGCCAGATGACCATTTCTCAGTGGAGATGTATGCTTCCTCCATTTGCTTTTTTTTTGGGCCCTTTGATGACACTGAGTGTCGTTGATATCTGATATCATATTAACTTGATGTTGGTGTGTTGGTGGGGGGGGTTGGTGGTGTTTTTGCTGCGGTTATAAGATGTGATAAAGGATGTGATATGATGTGAGATGAGATGATGATGAGCTCCGCTGCGCGCGCTGTGCTGTGCTGCTGGTTGTGATGTTATGATGATGTGTGTGTGTGGTGTGTATGTATGTTGTGTGTGTGTGTGTGTGGTTTGTGGTGTTGTGTGTGGTGTGTGGGTGTGTGGTGTGTGTGTGTGTGTGTGTGTGTGGCCCCGGGCGCGCGGCCGTGTGCGTGGTGGTGTTGTGTGTGCGTGTTTAAGTCTGAAAAATTTATCCGCAAGCGGTTTTTTTTTTTTTCGTTTTCTGTTTCTTTCTTTTCTTCTTTTTCTCCTCCTCCTCCTCCTCCTCCTCCTTGTCCTTCTTTTTCTTCTTCATCTTCTTTTTCTTGTTCTTCCTCATCTTCTTCTTCTTCTTCTTCTTCTTCTTCTTCTTCTTCTTCTTCTTCTTCTTCTTCTTCTTCTTCTTCTTCTTCTTCTTCTTTCTTCTTCTTCTTCTTCTTCTTCTTCTTCTTCTTCTGTGTGTGTGTATGTGTGTGTGTGTGTGTGTGTGTGTGTGTGTGTGTGTGTGTGTGTGTGTGTGTGTGTGTGTGTGTGTGTGTGTGTGTGTGTGTGTGTGTGTGTGTGTGTGTGTGTGTGTGTGTGTGCGCGCGCGCCAGCGGCGCCTGTTCGTCTTGTGAAATAATCTCTCTAAGCATGTGATTGTGTACCTTCCTTAGGCTTTAGCTGGCTTGCATGGGTCCAAGGCAGGTTCCATTGTTTGTTCGCTCTGGCAGAATGGACGTATGGGATCACGTAATTTGCCCTATTTCGCCAGGTTTGCGTTCCAGGACAGGAGGTGATGTACAGATCG
>CM031597.1:10015713-10018213 GCA_018398815.1 Conus ventricosus
TATGTATATGCCATATGTGTTGAAATGTTGTGATTGTGATTACGTCGTATGGTGAAATGTTTATTTATAATTGTGCATGCTGTGTGTGTTGGAATGCTTAATTGTGTGTATGTGTGTGTTGAAATGCTTGATTGTGATTGCATGTTGTGTGTGTTGGAATGCTTATTTATGACTGTAGTTGGTGTGAATAAATGGGTGTTGTATCGTAATCTTATTGTGTGGTCTCTTGCGGGGCGTGTGAGGTCAGTCACTCCCTTCACTCCCACCTAGACCGATCCTGTCAGGGCAGACCTCCAGGGGTCGGTCGTGACACAAAGCATTGAGACAGCTGAAGTGTATGTCATTGTAACTGGTGACTTGAATGCTAGAACAGGGAATGAACAACCTGAAGGCCAAGACATAACATTTTATCTTTAACATGGAACGTGATGAGGAAGATGAGACTGTTATGCGCTGTTCAAAAGATTCAGTTGTCAATAAGTTTGGAGCTTCTCTGATTGAATTTTGTTATATGTATGATCTGCTGATGGTGAATGGGAGCTGCAGAGGAGATATTAATGGCGAGTTTACGTATGTGTCATCGCATGGGTGTAGTGTGATTGATTATTTCATTGTTTCATCAGAAGTGTTAAAAAATTGTGACATGTGTGTGGGAGATAGTTTACATTCCTGGCATTTTCCGGTTGAGTTGACATGGAAGAACGAGAAGAATGTAAAGGAGAGATCGTGTTACCAGAAAATGAGGAAGAAAGAATTGTGTGGTGTGATGAAAACGTAAAGATTTACAAAGATGAAATTGATTCATGCGAGATTATAGAATGCTTGAAGAGAGCGAAAGATATTTTGAAGGATGATATTAATGGATGTGTCGATGTTTTTGTAAATGCATTGTTTGCAGCGGCAGCATGTATGATTCGGGTAAGTGGGAAAGTGAAAAGACAGATAAATATGTGGTTTGATAAAGAATGTACTCAAAAGAAAAGAACTGTTAATGGGCTTCTAAGGAGCTGGCGAAGGTCAAAACCAAACTTAGTAGAACGTAAAGAGCTATATGTCAACGAGAGAAGGATATATAACAAATTGAGAAAGGAGAAAAAAGAGAAGTATGATGAGATTAGGCTTCAAAAATTAAGAGAGTCGATTAATGACCCAAAGTTATTTTGGTCAACCATCATATCTGTAAATAGAAAAAGTGTAATTTATAATGAAATTAATTCTCAACAGTGGTATGATCATTTCTATAGAGTCTTCAATGAGGTGAGAGATACATATCAACAAGAAAATGTTATGACAGAAGAAGAAAACGATAATGTAGAAGAACCTCTGTTCAATGACCCAATTTCCAAAAGTGAAGTTATGAATGGAATCAAACATTTAAAAACTGGAAAAAGTGCTGGTATCGATAACATTACAAGTGAAATGTTCAAACTGGCAAATGCTGCTGTAATTGACTTTTTAGTGGATCTCTTTAACGTCCTCTTTGAGAAAGGAACATTTCCAGTAGCCTGGTCAAAATCTATTATAGTACCAATATACAAAAAGGGGGACCGAAACAATCCGGATAACTATAGAGGAGTAGCACTGACAAGCGTAATAGGAAAAATGTATACGCATATCTTAAACAAAAGGGCTTACTAACTGGGCAGATTAAGAGGGAAAGATAATTGAAGAGCAGGCAGGATTCAGAGAGGGCTACAGCACCATTGACCATATATTCACCTTGTATGCATTAGTCCAAAAGTATTTGAATAAAAATTCTAAGTTGTATGTTGCATTCGTTGACTTCAAGAAGGCCTTTGATTCGGTGAACAGAAATATATTGTGGAATGTGTTGAGAAACAGTGGCGTTAAAGGTAAATTGTACAGAGCCATTAGAGGTATAGATGATACTGTTCTGGTGTGTGTGCGTGACAAGCATGTTTACACGGATTTCTTCAGTTGCCCAAGAGGCGTTAAGCAAGGTTGTTTACTTAGTCCAAGGTTGTTTTCGTTTTTTTTATAAATGAATTAGCTATTGAATTATCAAAAAGAGGAAAGCATGGAATACAGATGCTCCCAGGAGCTCTTGAAATGTTTTGATGCTGTTTGCTGACGATGTTATTCTTCTCTCAGATTCTGTTGTTGGCTTACAAAATCAGTTGAATATTTTAAAACAGGAAGCTGATAGACTTACTTTGAGCGTGAATTTGGATAAAACGAATGTAATGGTTTTTCGCAAGGGAGGACATCTTTCTATTCATGAAAAATGGTGGTATGGCAGTATGGAAGTAAAGGTTACAAATTCCATAAGTATCTTGGAGTAATTTTTACCACTAAGCTCAGTTTAAATACAGTTTGGACAGAGGCATGTAGAAAAGGGAAGAAGGAGTCACCGAAATTCTCAGAGCTATGAACAAATTAAGATCCACTGATTCTTCACTTTTCTGGAAGTTATTTGACACACAGATCGAGCCTATCCTGACATATGCAGCAGAAATCTGGGGTGCAGCAGAGAATAAGC
>CM031597.1:10023213-10033213 GCA_018398815.1 Conus ventricosus
TTATATTATGTTGTTCCAAATGCAGATTCAGTCATTTTCTCGACACTGCAGGTGGCGTTTTGGAGACTGAAGATGGTGAGGTTGGCATCCTATTGGCTAAAAGCCCTTCATTAAAAAAAATGTTGTTAGACGAGAGACAATATGGAGGGAGGTTTTGTTTTCTACTACGAGTTACTCCAAATGTGTTTGAAGATCACTGTCTGGTCAGGCCACGCCAGTGTTCACAAGTCACCTGGACATTGTCATTATTCCCAGACCAACGTTCACGTTTAGTATGATCAACCCAAAAACATTGGTGTCCAGTTGTAGGCCGCAGCATCGATCTCTTCACTCTTGAAGTGAAATGTGTTCTCTGAAAGGTAAAGTTAGACCTTTAGCAAGGTTATCTTTGGAGCTGTCAGACAGCTTGTCTTTATGTCACGTGACGGTCCACTCCCTCCACAGACATCAGGAATGACATCCTCACCACACTTTTCTCTCCCACAGTAGTCATAATCGGCCTTGGATTTCAAAACCTTACCTCGGAAAAGAGGTGCACCAGTCAAGTGGATAATCTACACACGAACAGTAAGAACACACAATCACGCCCCCATGGACTGTCAGGAGCCTCTGCCTATGAGAGCAGCAGGCTGTCACTGACACGAAGAATATATATATATTCAATTATAAACAAAGCTTGCTCTTATGTCTTAGTTTGTAGAAATAGGGGGAGATAAGCATACATATCTGCAGTGGCAGATAATTCTGCCTAACTAACAGTATGTGCTTGAGTGGGTGAATGGGGAATAATAAATGCTTCTCAAAATGAACCTTCAGCAAGCTTATAGCCTCCAAGGGGAAGACAATCTCCAATGGGGAGGAAACTCACTAACATATAACTCCTGGTCAGATACCGGTATTTTGAAACCTGATTGTTTCTCCTCAGTGACCGCGGAAAGTGGTATTTTCTACTTTTCACAAGAAAATGTAGTTTGTTTTGCTCTTTCATGATTTTCTTTTGCTTCTTAGGTGGCACCTTTGGTTGTTTCTTTTTTTTTGAAAACTCAACAGACATACTACGGTATTGCACACCAGCCATTTTCTGGGATAGCATTCTTCTTAAAACCGAAAAGGCAGAGGAGTCAAGTTACCACTTTCCGCGGTCACTGAGAGAAACAATCAGGTTTCGAAATATCGGTATCTGACCAGGAGTTATATGTTAGTGAGTTTCCTCCCCATTGGAGATTGTCTTCCCCTTGGAGACTATAAGCTTGCTGAAGGTTCAATTTGAGAAGCATTTATTATTCCCCATTCACCCTCTCAAGCACATACTGTTAATTAGGCAGAAGTATCTGCCACTGCAATTTAAGACATAAGAGCAAGCTTTGTTTATAGTTCAATCTTTCTTGCAGTCATTGCAACACCAAGCTGCTCTGTAAGTTGCTGAAATTGTGCTTGGTTACTTATCCTTGGAATTTATTAGTCTGTTATATATATATATATATATATATATATATATATATATATATATATATATATATATAGAGAGAGAGAGAGAGAGAGAGAGAGAAGAGAGAGAGAGAGATAGACAGACAGACAGAGACTGAGAGAGGTAACTACACCTATGATGGATGAGTGAGCAGCTCACCTGACACTTTGAATTCTCTGACGCTTAGGGTGCAAACAATTGATGGGACTACCAGCTTCAGGTTTTGCCTTGACAGGAGGTGGAAGCGTCATGTTGGTCATCACTGTGCAGAGTGTTGGTCATCACAAACTGTGTACATGCACGGGCGCTAAGCCGTTCACGTTAACTGAGACAGGAGCAATGCAGACCCATTGTCTATACCAACCGATGGACGTGTACTGTCAGTTACCCAACTGGGTGTTAATCAATCACACTGGATTTAGAATCTACTGCAACTGACAGGGGGGGGGGGGGGGATATTAAAATGAGAAAAAAAATCACATCAAAACAAGTGGAGTCAAGCAGCTTATACATACATGCACAGGTGTATTAGAACGCACACACAGAGGCATGCACGCGTGCGCGCCACACACACACACACACACACGCACGCACGCACGCACGCACGCACGCACGCACGTACGCACGTACACACACACACACACACACACACACACACACACACACACACACACCACACACACACACACACGTAGTTACCCAGTCACAAATAGTCACGGTTCCATACAAGCTTCCATACACATACGCTATTCATCAATTTTAACACCTCCCTGAGAGAGAGAGAGAAGAGAGAGAGAGAAGAGAGAGAGAGAGAGAGAGAGAGAGAGAGAGAGAGAGAATTTATTCACGTTTTAGGCCATAGCCCCTCGTGAAGGGGATTGCGTGTTAATTACAGTCATCTTTGTAGCTGAGCAACTGCACGCAAACATAACAAATACATATTCGAAATAATACATTATGACAGAATACACGATCGCAACATGAATGCTTTGAATAAATAAATTGACAAATTTTTAACAGTTTGCTCATGAGTACATGCCATAAGAAGAGCCAATCTAAACTGGCTTGGGAATTTATAAAACTTGATTAGTATATACTGAGCTCTTAGTTTGTGCAAGGCAGGACAACACAACACAAAATGCACATCATTTTCTGTATCCTTTCTACAAAGTGGACATCACTATGAGAACGATAACGGTAAAAATGCTCGGCAATTTCAGAAATACCAAGTCTGAGCCTTGTCGTTATATACTTTAAGTGCCTGTCCAGGTTTAGCTGTAAATAAATTTTAACATCAGGTACGGTACAAAAGGACCTGTAATAAATAAATCTTTCACTGTTATCCATATGAAAATTCCATTCCTGCCACCTGCACGAAATTAGTCTATCTCTAAAGACTCTGAGAAAATCGCCAGCTGCATTAACGCCTTGATTCAACCAAACATAACCAAATCCAAACAGATACAGTTTACAACGAACATTTGACACCCAGTTTCTTTTATCACGTTCATCTAAATCAAACAACATACGATAGGCCTTATATGGTAATCTGCTCTCATGCATTCTTGTTAATTTTCCAAAACTTAACACATTTTATGGCAGAGTTTATGCAAATAGGGTACATGTTCGTTTCGCCATATACAAGGTCATTGGGTGTCCGCAGTTCAACTCCTAAAAATCTCTTGAGCCCAAACAAGTGGACCTTTTCGCATTGTAGAGCTGCTTTTTCTAACCCCCATAACTCGGCACCGAATTGTACTATTGGCTGAATCTGTGCGTCAAACAGTTTCAGAAAAATATGCAGGGAATTATTTTTTAACTTAAAGAGTTTTTGAAAAATACATAACAAAGCATTTTTGGCTCTACTCGAAAGGTTATTACAAGCTGCTACAAAACGAAGTCTCGTAGAAAAGTAAATTCCTAAAAACTTATATGCATTAACTACATGCATAGTTATACCACTGAAAGTTCATTTTTCATATGCAGATAAATGCCCCTCTTTCCTAAACACAACAACATTACTTTTATCCATATTTACCTTTAAACGTAAGGCTGACGCTGCGCGATGCAAACTATTTATCTGGGTCTGTAGACCAACGACTGTTTCAGCCAACAAAGCCACATCATCAGCCAATAGCAATATGAACAGCTCAAAGTAGTCATACGTAAACGTCGCACCATGTCGGCCTCCTCTAATTACTTCCAGTGCTAATTCATTGATGAATAAAGAAAATAAAACAGGACTGCATACATCAACTTGTTTCACCCCACGAGTACAGTTAATGTAATTAGTTAGATTAGCACCACATCTGACCCTAGCCTTTACATTGATATACATGCTACGAACACATTGATACAGTTTACCTTTGATTCCATTTTTCAAAAGGATTGGCCACAACAAGTTTCTTTCTATTGAATCAAACGCCTTTTCAAAATCAATAAAGGCAACATATAACTTACGATTGAAACAAAACTGTTTTTGTATTAGCGCCAACAAAGTAAACATATAATCAACTGTTGAGTATCCTCTTTTGAATCCTGCTTGGTGTTCACCTGTCAAATTATATTCTTCTACCCATTCTTGAAGTCTGTTATTTATAACTGCACTATATATTTTACTGCTGATATCACACAAAGATATGCCTCTGTAATTACTGGGATTATTAACATCACCTTTTTTGAATAAAGGAAGTATTATAGAATCAGTCCAGTTATCTGGAAAAATACCTTTGTCAAACAATGCATTAAAAAATTTCACCAAAAAATCACAAACCCGACCTCCCGCATATTTCAACATTTCCCCAATGATTCCATCTGGACCAGCAGCTTTACCATTCTTTAACCTATTTATTGCAAGCAGTACTTCTTCTCTTGATATAGGGCGATTCATAGCAATCGTCTCATCTCCATCTTCCTCAGAATAATCTTGATCATTATCCAGAAAAACTGTACCTCTTGTTTCCTCTAGTTCTAATAAACCCTTAAAATGCTTAAACCAGTCCTCAACTGTCAAATTAGAGAGAGAGAGAGAGAAGAGAGAGAGAGAGAGAGAGAGAGAGAGAAGAGAGTGACACTGACACTGACACTTTTTATTAACATTGGCCTAACTAGCCCTTATGTCAAGGGGTGTACATTGTCTTCGTAAACTTATCAAAGGCGAAAAGTAGAAAAAATAATCAGAAACCATAGCTTCACAAATGTAGGAAAATCTTTAACACATATGTGAAAATACTGTGGCGGGCACACATACACACACCCACACGCACGCACACACACACACACACACACACACACACACACACACACACACACACAAACACACACACACACACACACACACACACACACACACACACACACACACACACACACACACACACACACACACACACACACACACACACACATTGATATTATAAAAGCCTTTGATAGTGTGTGGCATGCTAGATTGTTATACAAATTGAAGGCAATTGGGATTTCAGGTAATTTTTACAGTTATATTAAAGAATTTCTAACACAAAGAAGTTTACAGGTCAGAGTACAAAACACATATTCCAGTTTTAAACCATTGGATATGGGTATTCCTCAAGGTTCTGTAATATCTCCAATGCTATTTAATATTTTGCTGTATGATCTTCCAAAACATGTAACTAAAAATGCTACAGTTGTACAATATGCCGATGATCTGTGTATGTGGATAAATACTAGTATGAGAAAAACACACACCCAAAAGAGCAATAAATTACCACAAAAAACTTTATCAGGCAGAGCTTGATAACCTTAGCAAATACTTGTTTATAAATGGTCTAAAGCTTTCCCATGAAAAAACTCATATGGTTTTATTCAACAATGGGGATGATCCCTCTGATTTACCATATTTTAAGCTTGATGGGATAACACTTGCATACGTACACTTAATTAAATTCTTAGGTGTCCATTTCACATCGAAACTCACACGGAATATCAATATTGGTTACCTTTTAAACAGGGCAAGAAAAACTTTAAATTTTCTGAAAATTGTGAGCAAGCAAAGCTGGTGCCAAGATGGAAAAACATTAAAGCTCTTGGCTTTGGCATTAATTCGTTCTAAATTATCATACGCCCAAGAGGCTTTCTTTAGCGCACCTAAATATTTGTTACAAAAACTACAAAGTGTGGATAGCAAAGCCTTAAAGTTATGCCTTGGAGTTCCGATTTTTGCCTCCACTTTGAGGACATACAGAGAAATAGACGTTTTACCTTTAAATGAATATAGGAATCTATCACTTGCAAAATATTTCATGAAATGTTCAACCATGGAAGGTGTAAATGAAACGGAAATATCTATAAACCCAGAGAATGATTATCCAAAAAGAGCAAAAAATATTGCCTCTCTGTGCACTATCAGTTCATACACTGCTGATTTGTTTAAGAAAAGTAATATAGATGTTAAGCCTTTGTCAAAAACGTCCCTTATAGATCCCATTCCAACGTTGGAAAGAAAGAGGGCGAAGTTTGATCTTGATTACACTGATACAACGAAAGCAAATCAGCCTTACATCTTGTCATATTTAACGAAGATGCAAATGCAAGACAGATATTCCAACCATCTTAAGGTGTACACAGATGGATCGTTGACGAGTAACAAAGAGGCCGGATCAGCATTTGTTATTCCATCGCTGAAAGTACAAAAAGCATATTTCATTGGAAAATATCGCTCCATATTCGTAGCTGAAATGATAGCGATACTTATGGCGTTGACATTTCTAATTGATTTACCGCAGTCAATTTTTGAAGTATTGTTTTGTGTAGATTCGCTGTTAGTGTTACAATCGATCATATTTTTTAATTCAAATTCAGATAACTTTATTTTGAAGGAAATTCAACATTTAATCCACATCTTGATATGTAAAGGAACAGATATAACTTTCTTCTGGGTTCCTTCACACTCTGGAATTTCGGGCAATGAACTTGCTGACAGATGTACGAAAAAAGGCGCTGAAAATGGAACGAGGGTACAAACTATTTCCATACCGTTCACTTTGAAAGAGAGTCAACAAATTTTTAAACAAACAGCTTGGGAATATTTCAGAAATGGGCAGAACAACGCTGTTATTCATGTTCAGACACAAAATAATCCTCTTTTTAGTATTGATCATTTCAAAAGCATCCAAAATCTGCACATGTATGACATGCATCAATACAGAAACGTCGTTTTAATATTCCATCGATTGAAACTGGGTGCTTTTAGAACTAAATATAGCTCTGCAACAAAATGCATATGCGGGGAAACAAAATTGACAAGAGATCATGTTTTGTTCGAATGTGTGCCTCTCAAGAAATTTCTGCCATGTTTATCAGGCATGTCTGTGACAGATATTTTTTCTGATATTGATTTTGCTTTGAAAGTTACTTTCTGCTTGATTTGTAGTCCAGTCAGATATTTGCTTTAATCTGATATTGTTAGTGTGTGTAGGTTTGTTTGTTTATTCGTTTGTGTTTCTGATTGTTTTCTGATTTCATGTACACCACCCTCCGCTCACTCCCAGCCCCACCCTCTCCCTACACCACACACACGTGCGCGCACGCACGCACGCACGCACGTACGCACGCACGCACGCACGCACGCACGCACGCAAGTGCACACACACACACACACACACACACACACACACACACACACACACACACACACACACACACACACACACACACACACACACACACACACACACTTGTATGCAACATGAACAAACTCTATCTCCCTCTATTTGCCTGTCTATCTCTCCTTTCTTGTCTAATATCACATAGTTTGTGAAAAGACGTAAAATTAAAGTACTACTACTACTACTACTACTACTACTACTACTACTACTACTACTACTACACACATACACACACACACACACACACACACACACACACACACACACACACACACACACACACACATGTATGCGCCCACACATTCTCACTAGCATACATACAAAAGTGTGCGTACAAAACCACATTTCACGTCAAATTTTTGCGACTCACCTTATTCGTTCAATTTTAAACAGGGCTGGGACTGATCATCGAAAGAAGTTAATAAATAAGTATTTACCTATTGTTTTGTCGAAAACGTATTATGTTAATTACTTAGTTTCTTTTAATCTAATAGAACTGGCCTCTGATATAAACTTCGAAACACACAGGAGAGAGAGAGAGAGAGAGAGAGAGAGAGAGAGAGAGAGAGAGAGAGAGATTCGGATTCGGATTCGGATTCGGATTCGGATGATTTATTCACATAGGCCTAGGCCCCTTATGAAGGGGTATGGAAACAGTACATTGGAAACAAATGTATGCGACATGCAACAAAGTATACCAAATCAAGACAAATCATTTGTAACTTTTAAGAGGTAGCCATTTCTCTAATTTTAAATGCCTTATACAAAAATAACGAAAGATTTTTAACATCTATTGTTGAAGCTGACGACATCAATAGGGTCAATCTAAATAGGGAAGGCTGTCTCAGAGCATACTACATTACCGAGATACGACACTTGGGGGTTTTCCGTAAGACCGCGGACTAGGTTACGGCCCTTAGTCAGCACGTGTAAACTCAGCTCCAACATTGCGACGCGCAAGAAGCAAGGAGGCGAAGCCTGCAGCGCTATCGGTTGTTCAAACGCTCGCAACAAAATCGATTGTGAAGGGCTGGCATTTTTTCGTTTTCCAAAGGATGAAGAAAGGCATGTACAAACTTTATTGCATTTTATTCATTATTGGCAGAGTAAACCACGTAAGCAATACCGTATACGGTGTGGGACTATGCATCTGGTGCAACTTGAGTCTAGTCTAGATCAAGTTTATAGTATGACTATGAAGCCACATGGGCAGATTTTTAACAGTTTTTATATATATATGTAAGGAAAGAGCAATGCGCATACCTTGTTTCTTCTAGAAATCATTAAGCCTACTGGCTTATTTACAGTCCCGTTAGCTAAACAACTAGGCAGCAGGGAAAACCAGACCACGCATACCGTGCCCTCACATGGCCAGTGATGTTTATGTTGATAATGACAGTGCCGACACACGTGTTTCATCACCGAATCTCTCTCTGTCTCTCTCTCTGTCTCTCTCTCTGTCTCTCTCTCTTCTCTGTCTCTCTCTCTCTCTCTCTCTGCGTGCAGTTGCATGGCTTGTGTGTGTACAACCTTGAGTTAATCTGACAATAAATTGGTTTCAGTCAGTGTGTGTGTGTGTGTGTGTGTGTGTGTGTGTGAGAGAGAGAGAGAGAGAGAGAGAGAGAGAGAGAGAGAGAGAGAGAGAGAGAGAGGAGAGAGAGAAAACCATTACTAACCCCCCTCCACCCCCAGCATACTCGTGTGTAAACCTACATGTATCAATGACCGTTTCATGTCTAGGCCTATCTCGTCGCAATGTCTATTTTGAGGTTGATGTGTGTATTTGAAATTGTGTGCTTCTTCTTTGCTCGTATTTTAAAGAAGACATTTTTTGCAAATTTTTGCAGACTGTTTGGAAAATGCAACCAGTTTTGTTTTAATCCATCTTGTATTGATGGCAGAACTTTTTTCTATGTTTTGTGGGATGAGACGGACTGCATTACCCCCTCCCACCCCCCACCTCCACCCCTTTCATTATGCCATTGTTGGACGTTGTTATAAACTGACACAACACAATTAAAGTTTGATTTGGAGACAAATAAATGGTCTTTTTTTTAAATTTAGAACAAGCCACAAACTCTCTCTCTCTCTCTCCCCACCCCACCTTCACCCATCTTACCACAGTCATGCACACACACACACACACACACACACACACACACACACACACACACACACTATACATACATAAAAATACATGCGTATGCATGCACACATGCAGTGCACACACGCACCTACATGCACACGCACACAAACACAAGGAGGGCCAAAAAATGTGTAGAGGCATTTGAATCTGTCGTCACAAACTGCTGAAGCAGTTCAAGGTAAAGTTATGACAACAAATGCGGCCCGACGGGCGTCGTTGTTTTCATCACGGCAACGTTTTCACATAGCAGCCGCGAGCCTGCAGCCCGCGCCGACTAAGGGAGATAATCGACTGAACGGACTTGTAGGCTGTAAGAGGCAGTGTCGTATCTCGGTAATGTAGTATGCTCTGGCTGTCTGTAGAATTTCGGCTTAATCAGTTCATTTCTAATGTCCATGAGGGCTGGACAACAAAGAACAAAATGCATCTCATTTTCTTGTGACACTTTACAGAGAGGACAAAGCATATCATTGTCATCAACATCGGTTTTGTATCTTAATTTATGTACTGCTAAATCCGATATTCCAAGTCTAAATTTTGCCTTTATATATTTAAAGTGTCTATCCATTTCTAAAGTTATATAAGGTTTCAGATCATGAGAATTACCAAACTGTCTGTAAAAATCAAACCTTTTACTATTTATGCACATGATGTAACCATTTTTGCCAACGGCAGTCAACTAGTCGTTGACGAAAGCACTTATAAACTGTTTAACATTTCCAACACCCTGATTCAGCCATA
>CM031597.1:10043213-10048213 GCA_018398815.1 Conus ventricosus
TATATGATATGAAGTGAACTGTACAGTACAGTTCTGTCCTTAATCTCATACCAGCAAGGAACTTTATAACATCATTTGGATCACCCTCATCCTTATTCACCATCATGGGCCCTGTTCGTTGTGGTAATCACGGCTTAGATTGTCACTCCATTTGAATACCTGTGGTCATTTCGTGTTAAACTTGTCAATGATACAAAAGGTCCGGGACTGTTGTCAAAGGTACGTGGGGATACCCTTCAGAGGGTGCAGCTTGTCTGCACTGGCTCAACGATTAAGTCAGATTTCATCAGTTTCAGATTCAGTTTCAGTTTCATCAAAGAGGCGTCACTGCGTGCGGACTAGTCCATATACGCTACATCACATCCGCTATGTTTTGAGACCAAACTACTATATGATTTTAAGCTGATGGATAAATGAATTAACAACTGAGATGAGATAATTGAAGAAGAAGGTCCTGTGGCTACGACTTAGCAGATGTCTGACCTACACATTAGCCCAATGCGCTGGTCAGACATTGAGTGCCCACCTAACAACAAACTTCACCAGTTAGGACCTGAATCAAAACAGGCGCCACTGAATTTCCACCGAAGTGATTGAGCTGCGTGGCAGTGTCTCTGTTGGTGTGTTAGCCAATGACAACAGGATATTGACAGACCCTCTGTTTTGGCAGTGCTGGAGCTGTGTTAGGACTAAACTGGATGTGGCTGTGTACAGAGGAGCCAGAACACGTAGAGTGGAACGTAACGCCACTGAGAATGCATGAAATGATGAAACAGGTGTCTACAGTGCAAACGTTTGACTAAGAGTCAAAACTTTTCATTGTGGAATGTAATGCTGGGAACTTCTGTTGAAGTGCAAACACATTTTACGTTCAGTTCAAGGCAGGAATGTTTAGAACAATGAGAGAGAGAGAGAGAGAGAGAGAGAGAGAGAGAGAGAGAGAGAGAGAGAGAGAGAGAGAGAAAGAGAGAGAGAGGGGAGAGAGAGAGAGAGAGAGAGAGAGAGAGAGAGAGAGAGAGAGAGAGAGAGAGAGGAGAGAGAGAGAGAGGCCCTTCACTGGAATTCGAACTGGTTACCTACTACCTACCAGCCTGAATCCTATCCTGCTGGCCTCTGCTCTTCGATTGCTGTTATTAGTATTACTCTATTGAGAAAACAATCACATGACTTTGTTCGTCTGTTTGAGGCGTTCTTCCCAATCGTGGCAGTATTTCACAATACGAATGAAATCAGTTATCAGGGAATCTGATTTTTCAGATTTCACTTTAGATCTCAATTTACACTGAAGGCAGATACACAAGTGCACCTGAATCCACGCACACTTTCTTTAAGAGCATGAGGTTGCATTTGGAGGAAAAAAAGTCAGAGGAAGACATTTAAACACAGGAGAAAGACAGAGGTAAAAGGACACAGCGAAACATAAGATGACGAGGAGCAAACAAATAAAAGAAGGGAGAAAGAAAGAAAGAAAAGAACGAGAGAAAGAAAGAAAAAAGGAAGAAATAAAGAAATAAAAGAAAAGAAAGAAAGAAAAGAAAAGAAAGAAAGAAAGAAAGAAAGAAAGAAAGAAAGAAAGAAAGAAAGAACAAAAGTGAGTACAAGAGAAATGAAGAGGAAGACACAAAAAAAGGGGGGGGGGGGGGGGGCAAAAGTTAAGCACAACATTAAACGGACAAAGTCTGAAACATACTGCAGCTTTGGTGAAAACAAACTAAAATACATATACATACGCAAACACGGAGTGCAGAATGCGCTTATACACCATACACAACACACGGATGATGTCTCCTCCAGATTTCACAATATCAGACAGCAAATGCACGAAATAATACTCCCTGAGTAGCTGTCAACATCAGAAAGAAAGAATACAAGAAGTCTAGCAGTGGAGACACAAGCCATCTCTAATCGCCTCAGTGCGATGACGGAAATGTTAAGCTTTCACCCACACTTTATTTATCTCCGTCGGATCTGAGAGCATTGATTTCAGCTTATGCGCTCGAAAGGCAGTTTGCAGATATTCTAAAGGAGCAAGTTGCAGCCTCCAACCTCTCAGGTCGCTTGGCGGACAATACTCATTCTGCTGACTGTGCAGCCAGAAAGAGAAGTGTGGATTGATTTGGTTGCAGTCCTCCCTTCCCCAGTCTAGTCTTCTTATATCTCCCGTAATGTCTAGTTTAGACTGTTTGGAATTGGAAACAGGCAGAAATAAGTTCTTCGAGGGTATATGTGAGTCATCATTAGTACATATTGCCAAAGGCACGATGTTAAGATGTTTGCCAAATGAAGATTGCTACCATAGGTTTCAACCACTGTCACATTTTATAGTCACAAATAATGACATTGTGAAATCAGTATCATAATCTTTATTCTATTGTGCATTCTAATCGTAAAATGTTTACTCCTGAGTAGTTTATAAAACAACACGTACATTACTATTATGGTACTAACTTTACTGATCTGGATGAAATAAAAGAAGTTAGCGGAATTTTTTTTTACAGCATTGTGATACAGTGGTTGGATGTTAAGGGCAAGTGACTTAAGGGTGCAGAACATGGATGCTGAACACGGCCTGACCAATGCGTTGATTTTGATGTGTTGGTCAGACATCTGCTAAGTCACATTCACGGGATCCTCTTCATATCCTTTTGCTTATTAAAGTCATTTTATTCATCCATTTGTTAATGTATGTGTGTATTTCAGTCTCTCTATATGTCTGCTTACGTATATATTCACGATGTTCAATGTGGCCGAATTTCACAAACAATGAAGATACTCAGTGAAAATACCACCCCCTCCCCCCCCTCCCCCCCCCCCCCCCCCCCCTCCCCCCTCCCCCCCTCCCCCCCCCCTCCTTGAATTATTTTGAGAAGCAAACTAACACTAATGATGCAAACGGATGCCAAGCTCATCAAGTGTATCCATAGCTATAGGCGTGCTTCTGTTACCAAGCCTTATAAAACTATCTGATAGCTTCATCTTTCTTTCTTTCTTTCTTTCAGACAACCCTGCACTGTCCTCAATTTCGCCCAAGCTTCTCTGGACTTCTCGTTAAATTGTCGTGACATTTCCGCCTGTTTCTTCGTGATCTGGGTGTGGAGTCTAAGCCGCCGGTGTTGTCGCTAAAGACGCTATCATCTTTCCTAGTTCTATCATTCTGTGACCCTCCACTCTCCCGGTTAGTTCGGCACTGTGGACATCTGTGTCGCGGCTACCTGTTGGGTGTACCTCCCAGGCTTTGCTTGTATTTCCTTAACAAACATCTACGACTCATATATCTGTGACCTTTATTTTTTTTTTAATCACAAAAAGACCCAAACACGTTATTAGAATTAAGAAATAAAAAAGAAAAGGAAAACAGGAAGAAGAAAAAACGATTTAAAAAAATCAAATGGAACAATCAATGTAACAAATGAAGGAGATAAGCGGAAAAGAAACTGAGAAAAGCAAAGGAAGGAAAGAAAGAAGATTGGGAAGAAAAGGAATAATAGCAAACCCTTGACAGAGAGGATAAGATGGGGGGGGGGGGGGGGGGGGGGTAAGGGAGAACCAAAAGAAGGATGTGTAAGAAATATAGAAATTATGGAAGAAGAGGAAAGTGAATGGACATACAACTAAAAAAAACAATTATGAGATGGTTTGCACAAGTCAGCAGACCTGTGAGGTTTTGAATTATATCTCTCCTGTTAAGATGAAAAAGATACCTTCTTGGTCTATGCGAAGGTTTTTTCAAAACCTTTATCTATGCGTGGGCTTTTCAAATCAGATTTCTCATATTTCTACCTTCATTAGGTTCGGTTTTGTAAACTGTTGTTGTCATTTAATATGTGTGTTTTGTTTGTAAATGATATATAAATGATATACTTGGCTAAAAGATGTTTTGGGATTCTTTCCTACTGACATACAAATGGGGAAAAAGACTGGAGGAAGAAAAGGAAGGAAGAGACAAAAACAGACAGACAGATGGACAGAAGTAAAGAAAGACAGAAATGTGTGCACTTACGTTTGGGCTATAGTCATTAGATTTCTTATCTATTCACATAATTATGTATCAACTGGTCATTTGCTTAATTTTTGTCTAGTTGCAAAGTGGGACGACTGCAGGCGGAAATCTAAACAAAATCCTAAAATAAATGTTAGCGAACCGCCAAGAGAAACGTGGACAAACGAGTCACAAGACAAAACATGACGCGTTTCGACCTTTTAGGTCTTCTTCGGGCAAGACACAAACAAACAGAACAATGAAAATGAACGAATTTGTCACTTAGCTCAGATCTCTTCAGCACATGGTAGGCGGGCGTTAAAACAACAAAACATTCTACAATGTCCGGGACAAGGCAACAAAAATTGCGTAAATCCAATTACCAAAAATCCTAATTAAAAGAACTTTTTACAATGTGCGGGGAAAGGGCAAAAACCTTTGCTTTAAATGCCCGATAAAAAACATTTAAATGTGCGGGGAAAGGCAACAACCTTGCTAAAATGCCCTATGAACTTTCTTAAATGTTCAATGTGCAGGGCAAGGCACAACCATTGCTGAATCCCCTGATAAAGAACTTTTCAATGTGCGGGGCAAGGAAAACAACAATTGCTAAAGCCCGATTAAAAGGAACAGAAGAGGCATGATAGTGATGGAGAAAAAGCGGGGAGGGGAAGGGGCAGGGAAGAAGAGGTGAAAGGGAAAGCATTTAAGTTTTAACTTTCGAATACTATAAACCAATGTAATTCACCGATAGTCACGAGGATAAAACCCAAATCAGGGGCGACGCATACCATGTTTCTGAAACTTATGAGAATTTGGGCCCGGGGCCGTAAAAAAAAGTTTAACCCCACACTACCTAACAAAAAAAAACCATTCGCTTTCAAACGCATTAGATGTCAGAAAAAATCACTGCCGGGGGGCCTCCGAAACCACTGCAGAAGGGGTAAGGGAAAAGCAATAGATAAAATTTATTCTTTAGGAGAATGTGTGTGTGTTGTGTGTGTGTTGTGTGTGTTTTGGG
>CM031597.1:10053213-10073213 GCA_018398815.1 Conus ventricosus
GAGTCAGAACCAATGTTAACTCCGAGGAAAAATACCCCTGTACGAAAACGGCCTGGCGGAGATGCGAACCCGCAACCCCAAGATTATGAGCCCGATGCTCTATCAGCTGAGCTATTCCATTTAAGACATTTGAATAGTGATGCAGAAAATAAATAACTCACAGAATATTGACTCTATATAATAGTTACAAATGTATCGCATTAAAATGTCATCATATAAATGGAATCTGTTGTCAATGCGAAGAGACAGAGGGGAAGGGGGGGTGGGGGGGGGGGGGGGCAAGAACATCACATGTTGAGTCAATTGGCCTATATAGAATAGCTCTAACCTTAATCAAAGCCACACAACCGCGATTTTGAAATACATTTCAGTGCCATTATCCATGATCACTCTTTTTTTTTAATTGCAGCGCAAGTTCTTCCATTCCATATTATTGGGAGACAACGCTGCAATAGCTGGTTATAATAGTTCGTTCATAAGAAACACATTACTAAATAGTTAAAACTTTCATTTAAGTCAAACCTAGAGTGTTAACCGTCTTTGAATGTAATGATAAAGATCATTGCAATATCCGTCTAAAAGGCAAAGCTACATTTGTGAAAGTAAATGTGTTTTGCTCTTACACACACACACACACACACACACACACACACACACACACACACACACACACACACACACACACACACAAAAACACACACACACACACACACACACACACACACACACACACACACATACACACACACACACACACACACACACACACACACACACAGCGCCTACGGAAAACGGCACTGACTGCTTTTAGGAACTTGGGCTAGTCAAATTCAAATGAATAATGTATGGTGTGAGTTTCTACAATAATTGTATTTCGGCTGTTGCTCAAGGCCAGCCAGAATCATGTATAGAAGCTGTCATTGGGGATGGAATGGTGCTAGTGGGTGGGTGGGGGAAAGGGGTGGATGCTCATGGAATGACTAAGTTTGATCAGTTTGTTTTCTACATCAGTATGGTATATTTTTACGTACGCAAGTTTCTTCTTTCTGTCGTTTCCCTGAGAGTTTAATCACGATGTTAAACACTTGTCATACTCACAGTTCTAGATGAATTCGCTCTCTGGTTTGAAACAATAAAGCAACCACTGCTAATAGTCAACAAATGAGTGTTATTGAAGGAAATTTCCCAGCTCAAAATACTGATGATGTGTTCTTGTGACATTTGGTAGTGAACAATGTGTGCTGTTCTTTCTATGCCTTTTGGTAAACAGACTTTTTTTGTGGTCTGCCCTTTATCAAATGCTTTTACATTTCACGGCATTGCAAACTTTATACTTTCATAATGGAAAATCAGAAGCTGTTGAAAGAACTATCACCATTATATTTGGAAGCCACGCAGCCAGACATCAGGAATCAAGTGTGGTTATAATCCAGTCGGTGGTTTGCGCTGCACACGATAATCTTCTATCAAAGGCTAGAGCTATGAATTTCAAACTGAAGCCAAAAATATGAACCTTTAACAGTTCACTGCTCGTGTGCATACACACACACACACACACACACACACACACACACACACACACACACACACACACACACACACACACACACACACACACACACACCACGCACGCACGCACGCACGCACGCACACACACACACACACACACACACACACACACACACACACACACACACACACACACACACACACACACACACACTCATTGCAATATCAGTCTAAAAAGCAAAGCTTAATTTGTGGAAGCAAATGCGTGTGCTCTTACACACACACACACACACACACACACACACACACACACACACACACACACACACACACACACACACACACACACACACACACACACACACACACACACACACACACACACACACACATTATTCATTCGACTGTGACTGGCCCAAGTTCCTAAAAGCAACCAGTACTGTTTTCCGTAGGCGCTGTGTATGTGTGTGTGTGTGTGTGTGTGTGTGTGCGTGCGTGCGTGCGTGCGTGCGTGCGTGCGTGCGTGCGTGCGTGCGTGCGTGCGTGCGTGCGTGCGTGCGTGTGTGTGTGTGTGTGTGTGTGTGTGTGTGTGTGTGTGTGTGTGTGTGTGTGTGTGTGACAATCCTTGAGTTGTTAACAGCATAGCTCACCACTGAAACTGTGGACACCTTCTGACTTCCCTTGCATCATTAAATGGATCCTTGACATAGGCTCAAAGGTTTCCCCCTACATTGAATGCTGTTTAAGGAATGGTTTCAGTTTTGTCGACAACTTATTTCGGTTCTACACCTTCTTTTCGTTTTACCTTTCTACCTTTCGCTGGCTCCTTTGTGATGCTATTGGATTCTTTTGGGAACCCTTGGTGATGAGAATGCCAAAGAATTATAGACTGTGGAATATCTCAGTTTGATGTCAAGTGGAGTATAGATGCAGATGCGTTTAGCCGTGTCTCCCCAACGAGTCCGAGTCGGCGGACGAAAGGCCTCAGAGCAGGCGACAAGAATCATTCTGTCCACAGAATGGATTACAATGGGCCTCCTATGCTACAAGTGAATAATATTATATTTAGAATCTGATTCTCTGAGTTCTTCATTTTTCATTTCCATTATCTTTCTACCCTCCCCTTTCAATTCTACTTTTTAAAAACATCTATGCCAAGTTATCGTGATTGAGGAAATGCTAGCCTTCATTTGCTTTCCCCCTCCCCTCCCCTCCGCACCTTTATCGCATTGTTCGGCATGTGTGCTTATGTGTGTATTTACATATATCTGTATACAATATATGCACGAGCACACACACTTTATTGTTCCTTCCAACTGCTGGTCAAAAGAATCTCCATGAGACAGCTGTAAGGTTCTGTGAAATGCTTACCAAGCTTTTCTCTGGATCCTGGTTACATCCAGATGATGAGAAACACTTGTACATGAGTTTTAAAAAATGGGTCAGCATAGCGCATGGTCAGCATCGTGAATTTCCACCAAGAGGGTTGTAGGTTTGATTCCCGTTAGAGCCATTTATATTTTCGGATTTTGGCGAGCTTGTGTAGCCAGAGTTGAGTCTGTTATGGGCTCAGTTAGGAAGACTGGAACTATGAAGTCGAGTTTTACCCATTTAAACCATTTGTGTCAATGTTGCTGACATTTACAGACCAGATGTCGGTTCCTCCTGACTGAACCGGGTTGGATGCTAGAATATGATATAATAACTGTAGAGTACAGCCCTGTCATTGATCTGAGAACAGCAAGGTCATTTATCACATTATTACGATCAGTCTCATCCTCATTCACCATCATGGGTTTTGTACACTGCAGGTCCTACCTTTGTGGTGACGCCGGCTCTAATTTCCTCTGGTCAGTTCGTGATCAGACTCGTTGGTGACACATTGTGGAAAGAACGTGGTGACGCCCTCCAGAGGGTGACGCTCACCAACACTGGCTCCACAATGAAGCAATGATTGTCATCATGAGGAGGCCACGTAGGTTGTGTTGTGCCTATGCTGAATTAAAACAGGCGTCACTGTACACTACTGAAGTGATTCAGCGACGTGGCAGTGTCTCTTCTGGTGGGTGGGCTAATGACAATATGATACTCATTTTTCATGTGGGCTGGCAGCGCTGAGACAACTCTGGGTGTGCCTGTTGAAGGAGCGCCAGAACGATGAGAATGGAAGATACTGCCATTGAGAATGTGTGACAAAAAGATAGCTATCTGGAATGCTGACTTTGGCATATAGTATAATACAGCTTTTCGTCATAGAATGTAATGCTGGGAAATCTTGTCACAGCACAAAGATGTTGTGTCTTCCGTTCAAGGTAAGAAAGTATAGAGAGAAAAAAATGTCGAGACAAACAAAACCTTTTAATGGAATTCGAACCTACTACCTACCTACCTACCTGAACCCCGCAATGTTGACCGCTGCATGACAACAACTAGTATGAATGTCAGAAATACTGAGAAAAGGAGGAAATTACATGTGATTGTTTTTTTCGTCTGTAGGAGGGTTTCTTACCACTCTTGTAAGTATTGTGCAATACAAATGACAATCAGTGATCAGGAAATAGAATTTTACATATTTTATGTCAGATTCCAACTCACACACACTTACGGAAGAGTGGACAGACAAATGCCAGGATCTCTCACAATGGTTCTGGAGAAAGGGGTCAGAAAAGACAGCTAGATACAAATAAAAGCAGAGATGAAAGAATACAGTGAGACACACGATGCCGGGGAGCAGAGAGAGAG
Source organism: Conus ventricosus (assembly GCA_018398815.1). Classification (NCBI taxonomy): domain Eukaryota; kingdom Metazoa; phylum Mollusca; class Gastropoda; order Neogastropoda; family Conidae; genus Conus; species Conus ventricosus. Next base: position 10,057,465 of record CM031597.1, read on the forward strand.
AAAGAGCGGGGAGGAAGGGAGGGACAGAAGAATAAGAATAAGAAGACGAAGACGAAGACGAAGACGAAGAAGAAGAAAAAGAAAAAGAAGAAGGTGAAGGAGGAGGAGAAGAAAGAAAGAAAGAAAGAAAGAAAGAAAGAAAGAAAGAAAGAAAGAAAGAAAGCAAAGAAAGTTAGGAAGAAAAAGAAATGTTACGAGTATACCAACTTTAAATGAACAAAGTCTAGAATATTCTTCAACTTTGCTGAAAAACAAACTGAAATACATACGAAAACCGAAAACTGAGTGAAGAACAAAGCTGATTTGATACACTGTACACTACACACAAATAACGTCTCTATCAGATGTCACGATATCACACAAGTCTACAAAATAATGTTCCCCAGAGAGCTATCTATATCAGAAAAAAAACAAAGTGTCTAGGAGCGGTTACACAAGTCGTCCTCGATTTCATCAATACCATTATGGAATGGTTAAACTTTCAGCCACTCCTTATCTTCGTCAGGTCTGGGAGCATCGATTTCAGCCGATCCATTTGAAAGGAAGTTAGCAGATATTTTAAACGAGTAAGTTGCAGTCTCCAACCTCTCAGCTTTCTTGGCGGACAATGCTCATTGTGCTGACGGTACAGCCAGAAACAAAGGGCGAGCTGATTCGGTAGCGTTTCCTCCCTTGCCCGGTCTACTCTTGTAATATTAGCCGTGAGGACTAGTTTAGGCCGGTTGGGTTGGAAAAGGGCAGAATCGAATTCTTAGAGCGTATATGTGCATTGCGGGTAAAGCTTGCCAAAGGCACGATGTCAAAATATTTGCCGAAGAAAGCTTTCCGCTGTGGCTTTAGGCAGTGGCAGTCTGTACGATAAATCCTGAGTTCAAGATACTGAAATCATGAATTTCATTACCTTCATTTGGTTGTGCATATTGTCATGACACATGTTTGCCACTGAGTACTGTATAAAAACTCTACATATACTACTTTTGTTATACTAATTACTGACCTGATTAAAAGAACATAAGTTAGAGGGGAAATTTCAAACGCATTGTACTACAACAGTTAGATGCTAGTGGTAAATGATTTGGAGTCATGTTTGCTAGATGTTTACGGCCTGAACAATGTGTTGGTTGTGAGGTGTTGGTGAGACGTGTTGGTGAGACGTGTGTTAAGTGGCATCACGCCCCCCACCCCCCACCCCCAACTCCATTCATACATTTTTGCTTGTTAAATTCATTTATTCATTTGTGCATGTATTTATGTATATATCAAGTATGCATGCATGCAGGTATTTATCCACTTTGTTGAACGCAGCTGAATTTCACAAATAATGATGATACCCGTGAATATAATCCCTGTTCAACTGTTATAAAATGCAAACTGAGACTTATGACGCAAACGCATGTCGAACTTACCAGGTGTGTTTAATGACCATGATGTGCTTCTGTATCACATCCTAAAAGGTATCCAATATTTTCATCTTTCTTATATTCTTTTCGACACCCCCCCCCCCCCCCCCCCCCCCCCCACCCTGGTGCCACCACTTTGTCTTGACCTTCTCTGTGCTTCTCAGTCTATTTCCCTGGCATTTCCGCCTGTTTCTTCCTGAGGTGCGGTGTGAAATCTAAGCTGCCGGTAGTGTTGCACAAGGAACAATCATCCTTTATCTCTGTCTTTCTCCAGACGCTCTTTCTTGTTGATCAGGTCTTCGCTGGGGACAGCTGTGTATGGGCTGTGTGCTGGATGTGTTTCCTTGGCATAGCTCGTATTTCCTTAACAAACACCTGCGCCTCCACATATCCATGACCCAAACGGGCTATCTAAAAAAAAGTTTTTAAAAGATATCAAGCAGACTAGATGATGAATAAAGGAATTGATATGTTTAAAACAAACTGAGAAAAGAAAGAGGAATGGGAAGAAAGTTAAAAGAGAAACAAACAAAAAACATCAAAATCCCGACAACTAGGGGGAAGGGGGGGGGGGGGAGGGGAGGAGGAGGAGAGAGTTATAAGTCGAAAAAAGAAAACGGATGGATTTTTGTTACGAAATATAGAAAGAAAACAAGAAACAGCATAAACATCCAAGCCAAACACAATCCACAACATGGTTTCTGCAAGTCACCCGACCAGTGGGCCTTTTAATCACACCTCCTGCGTTGACATTTAAAAGAAATTATGGCATCTTGATTTATGTGTAGGCTATATAAATCAAAATGTTCAATGTATCTATGATATTGAATGCTTGTTTTGTTTATGTGTGTGTGTGTGTTTGCTTTTATTGTTGTTTGGTACATTCGTCTGTTTGCAAATAATATTCTTGCCAAAAGATTAACAAGTTTTCGGTGTCTTCACTGCTAACATTTACATTAGAGAAAGAAAGAAAGTAAAACAGCCAGCAAAAAAGAAAGAAAGAAAACAGAGAAGGACAGAAAAGAAAGAAGGTAAGATTTGGGCTACTTTGTTTATCAACATATGGATTTCGATGATATAATATCTTATTTGCTGAACAATTAAGTAGTGGGGGAAACAAGTGCAGACTAACGATTCTTCCGTTATTATAGTAATGACTTGGCAAAGATTTTAACTTACAAAAACAAGAAAGAAAAAGAAAGGGGGGGGGGGTGAAGATGAAGAAAATGGGAACATAAAATTAAGGAACATTATATATATATATATACACACCTTCACTAGCTGCTTGAGGGAACCATCGCAATTCCTGTCACAAGCAGATCTATTCATATTGCCTTTCGTCCGCTGGTTTGGACTCATCAGGGAGACCGGCTGAGTGTGTCTCCGCTCTCGGCGTCAAATAGAGACACACCACACACAGTCCATAATTCTGTGGTGTTCTTACCACCAAGGGTTAAAAAAATCCAACAGCACCCCCAAAGCAACCAGCGGCAACCAGCGAAAAGTGTGGAGACGAAAAAAGTTGCTGAAAAACTGAAAACATTATGCAAACAGCAGAAATTGGAGCTAGGGGGTTTGTAGGAACGTCTGCATACAGCCTCATGAAACAGCTCTCAGTTGCAGGGAAGGAAAACACCAGAGCCCTGAAAGCAATGGCAAAAGCGGCAGAGAGGTGTTCAAGCTGGATCTGGTCAAGGAGGAACAAAAGTGAACTTCATAAGGCTTAATTTCCCTACACATATCAGGTGTCCCTGTGGCTCAGTGGTTAGAGCGCGAGTCATTAAGTGGAAAATGAGCATGTCCAGAGGGTCATGGGTTCGAATCCCAGCCATGGCTCGTCCCAAGATGGGAAAAAAAGGGGCAGCAGAGGGACATCCGGAGTCATGAACCGGGTGTGGCCCAACCCCCCTAGAGTGTCAGGAGATAAGGGCCGAAACACTTGCTTGAAGGAGGCTTCTCTTCTGAGGACTCTCTGCTGCCACGCTCTCCACGAGTTTCTTTCTACTGTAGGGGACAATCTTTTAGCCTATGCTTGAGGATCCATTCAAAGATGCAAGGGAGATCAAAAGATATGGAACAGTCTGAGTGGTCAGCTCTGCTGTTCAATAACCAAAGCATTGTCAGCGGCTAAGAATGGTGTAAAACAAACTTTACTTGGATCTCCTAAGAAATGCAACCTCCCACTGATTGACCAAACAGAGAAGAAAATGGTGGAAGAGTGCACTCACCAGGGTTTGAGTATGGGGATCGGGGGGGGGGGGGGGGGGGGGCAGGAAGGAAACCAAGCAAGCTTTCTGCTCATAGAGCTGTCATCAGGCTTAGAGTTAGTGAGTGACAGAGACAGATCTTATATGGGGACAGACAATAAAAAGAAAGAAAGAAGGAATGAACAGATCTCAGAGACAAAAGGAAGTTAATTCGGGTTAAGCAGTGAGTAGGAATCATTAACAAGTTAAAGTGGAAAACAAGAAGGCCTTTTCAAAAAGGAAGAAGAGGGAGAAAAAAAAGGGGGGGGGAGGTTTGTAGAGAAGGGAGGGGGTGCCTGAAGCTCAGCTGCTGTCACTCTCTGGTGTTCAGGCTGGCAGGGGCGAGGGTACCAAGTCGTGCGATGATGGATGACTCCATAAAGAGGCGATAGAGTCCATTGGACCGGTTCTGCCAGACAGCAGCCACCCTCGCATGGGTGAAGTTGTGGTAGGGGCTTGTTGAAGTGAGATCCTACGGGATCTTCATATCCCAGCCGCATTGAGCGAAGGTGCTGAGAGAAACGCTCATTCAGGCTGCGGTACGTCTCCCCAGTGTATTTCTTTGAACACAAGGTGCAAGTGATGACGTACGCCAGGTCTGCAGATTGACAGTTGAAGCTTGCTAGGACCCTGAACTGACCAGATGGACCAGCAACTGTGGTGCAGCTGTCAATGAAGGGACATGTCTTGCACTCTTTGCGAGTGCATGGGTGTGTGCCCAGGGGTTGTGCTTTCGCCTTGCAGACAGAGGCACGCACTAGATGGTCCCTCAAATTTGTGTCTCTCTTGAAGGCTATCAAGGGAGGTTTTGGGAAGGTTGCTTTCAGTTTGGGGTCAAGTTGGATGAGGTGGAAGTTGTTGAGAAGGGAGGCTGTGAGGGTGAAAGGTGAGCACAGCCACTGTATGGTCTGCTTGATCGTCTGAACGATCAGCAGAAGTCAACGTCTGACTGCGAGGAATGGCAATGGCACGCTCCAAGGCAGTCTGGACCAATTGTTGGGCGTACTGGCGTGTCAGGAAGAAGGACTTCATCCGTTCAGCCTGGTGCTGGAAGTCAGTGTCACTGCTGCACAGCCTGCGAAGTCGAAGAAACTGGGAGAAGGGAATGCTATCCTTGCATTTCTGAGGGTGGCTGGAGGTATACAAAAGGTATGAGTGAGAGTCAGTGTCCTTGTAGTAAATGCTGGTAGAAAGGCTGTTGGAGTCTGAACGGATAGTGATCTGAATGTCGAGAAAGGAGACTGAAGAATCTGAGATGCAGTGGGTGTATTTCAGAGCCGGATGGAAGCTGGACATGAAGTCCACGAACTGATCGAGAGAATTTTTCGAACAGGAGGCCAGTCCGAGACAGTCGGCAATAAACCGCCTGTAAAAATCGGGTTGCTCACCTGTATACTGGTTCAAGGCTTGTTCTTCCACATAGCCCACAAACAGACATGCAAAGCTAGGACCCATTTTGGTCCCCATGGCCACTCCGCTCTGCTGCAGAAAGTGGTCCCCATCAAAGGCGAACGAGTTCAGGGTGCGGACCAGTTCAGTGAGGCGCAGGATGGTGGGGATGTGGAGGTTCAGGATGGTGGGGATGTGGAGGTTCAGGATGGTAGGGATGTGGAGGTTCAGGATGGTGGGGATGTGGAGGTTCAGGATGGTGGGGATGTGGAGGTTCAGGATGGTGGGGATGTGGAGGTTCAGGATGGTGGGATGTGGAGGTTCAGGATGGTGGGATGTGGAGGTTCAGGATGGTGGGGATGTGGAGGTTCAGGGTGGTGGGGATGTGGAGGTTCAGGATGGTGGGGATGTGGAGGTTCAGGGCACTCCTTTGGAGGAAATGACGTACTGGCCTGTAGGCCGTCATTGTGAGGGATGTTAGTATACAGAGAGACAATGTCCATGGTGAACACATGCCTCTCTGTACAGCCGTTTGGAAAGGAGAAGTCCTCCAGGAGATTGAGGGCGTGCGTGGTGTCCTTCACATAGGTGGGCAGTGCTGACACGAGTGGCTGAAACACACTGTCCAGAAAGTCGGCGATGAGTGGAGTGGGGGGGGGGGGGGGGGGGGGGGGGGTGCGGAGGCGGGCGGAGGGGAAGGAAGGCGAAGCCTGTGGGGTGGGATGGGGGTGGGATGGGGGGTTATTGGGTGTTTTCAGCACGAGAAATGAAAAAAAAAAAGTGTTTCCTGGGCTTCGAAAAAAAAAGTTCTTTTCTTCGGTGTAAATTGCAAAATATTAGTTTTCGTCGGCTACTTATGTTTTTGATGATTCGTTGTAACATGAGATTCCGGTTTAAACCAGCGCAATGTTCTTTGATTTTTTTTTTTTCAACTTGATTTTCAACTGACTTGCACCGTTTTATACGGAGACATTTTACGAGCCCTTTCAAAAAGCCTCTCACACGTAAATTTTGGTGTAAACGTTTTCAGATACCCGCTTTGATTGTGAAAGCTGAGATGTTAGAGGTCTCTCTGTGTGCACATTAACGATTGTTGAAGGGAAAAAACACACTAAAGCTTCGTCGCAGTTGTTTCATAGCAAGGCTGGTTGATTGTCGCTTGACATTTCTCACCTGAATGAATTATTTTCTTGGTTTGTTGTTGTATTGTGTTTTGCATGATAGTATTCTTAAGGAAGATATTTCATCTATGGTGTATCTCTCACATTAGTTCTTATTTAGAGAACACACACACATACACACACACACACACACACACACACACACACACACACACACACACACACACACACACACACACACAGATACGCGCGAGCGCGTACGTACGCATGCAGACACATACACGCATGCGCGCGCGCACATGTGCATGTGTGTGTAGGTGTGCGTGTGTGCTTGCGTGTTGTATACCTGTATGTGTACGCGCGTGCGTGATTGCGTGCACGCCCGCTTTGGTGGGTGAGGAGGGAGGGCGTACGCGGCCTGTCTGTGTACAGAGACAGGAAAGAAAGTATCCCGATGAAGAGAACAAAAATCAAGTTCCAGTGAATGTAACTGCAGCAGAAGAGCAAGGGCAGACAAAGCAGAGCATTTGTTTTTTCTTTTGCTCCCTCAAACCAGTCGAAACGTTTTTGAAACAACACGAAACGTAAATTTAGGTTAATGAGATTAGCCTTCTCAACAGCCATCGACGGCGTAGGATTTGTGTGGTGTCCGGACAACTCAATTAAGCTTCATCCCTTTTCATATGTGATTCCCGAAGGATGTCCTTCAAATGTCCATGACGAACACAACATCTCGCCATGGTATTTTCTGTGTAAGGAAAACTATAGAGTTTATCCTCTTCATGGTCACCGTATTTCCGAATCATTAGTTTACAGCATATTTGCTGTTGTCGTGAATATCATTGGTCATCATTACTGTCTTAAATGCAGTGGGTTTTTTTTTTATTTCATTCCGAATATATATTGTCCCACTGCATGTGTTTCTGTGATGATGGGATAAAAAAGAAAGAAACTTTGGTGTGAGAAGATTCCTGGAGACTGTCATTGACATAACTACGCAATAGCCTAGAAGAAGATACCCAGAGACTATCATCAGTAAAAGTCTGCAGTACGCAGTCCAGTGTCTTGAGTATTTGTTGAATCAGAACACGCACCGCCAACTCTGAAGGGACTCAACGGTTGCAAGGTACCCTCTGGTGGACGTGTTATAGGAAGGCGGAACACTGAATACCCCCCCCCCCCCCCCCCCCCCCCATCCCCAGTGAAGTAGCTTCGATGAAAATTTGACGGCTTGAACTTGCGTACATAGAACTGTGAGAGAGAAATACTACTAGGGAACGCGAAAGATGAGAAAGCAGGAAGAAAGAAATATCCAATAGCAAGAATCTGACTCGCGGCGGTTGCATTCATATTTAGCAACCACACCAACAGTAATGATATTACAGACGGGTATCATCGTCTCAGGAGAGTGAAATACGGAGATTATTTAACACAGCACCGGCACTAGGATGGATGACAAAAACAACCAGCCATTTATGTTTGTTTCGTGCCCAGAATGTGCCCTTGGAAACTTCCATATACGACCTTCGAGCACAAACCATATCGTTTTTGCTACAGCCCATTTTGTATCTTATGACAGTGCCAACGTGAGTCCGCGAGGATTCGTGTGTGTGTGTGTGTGTGTGTGTGTGTGTGTGTGTGTGTGTGTGTGTGTGTGTGTGTGTGTGTGTGTGTGTGTGTGTGTGTGTGTGTAGACGGGTAGGGAAGGAGATGGCACAAGGGGGAGAAAGGTGGAAGGGTACATCGGAGAACAGAGGCAATGTACGTGTTTTCTGATTCAGATGCTTGAGCTTATATTTCAACTGAAAAATAAGCGCAAGCTCATTGAAATGTGTACCAGCAAAATATAGACATCGCACAGTATTATCATGGTGATTGATATTGATGATGATAATGATAATAATGAGGAGGAGGAGGAGGAGGATAACAACGACGACGACAACGACGGCGGCGACGACCATGATAGTGATGATGATGATGATGATGATGATGAATGATGATGATGATGATGATGATGATGATGGTTGTTCTTTTGCAGCCAGCAGGCTTAGATGTATTTATTTTGGTTATCATCATCATCACCACCACCACCACTACCACTACCATCATCATCATCACCACCACCACTACCACCACCAGCACCACCATCATCCTCATCCTCATCCTCATCCTCATCCTCTTCCTCATCCTCACCATCATAATCATCATCATCATCAGTATCATCATCATTTTCATCATATTTATCAGTATACTGAGCCCAGGTGACTGATATCTTACGCACCAGGATTCAGGGATATGAAAGTGACCTAAGTGATGTTCATTTAAAACCATCTGTTATTCAGTGACTTCACGTGTTAATGACAAGTATTCAGTCTGTGAATAGGAGAGAGAGAGAGAGAGAGAGAGAAAAACGAAGAGGCACAGAACAAACTTGTGACAGAGTGAACATGGAAGTAGTGGAGAGAGAGAGAGAGAGAGAGAGAGAGAGAGAGAGAGAGAGAGAGAGAGAGAGAGAGAGAGAGAGAGAGAGACAGAGACAGAGACAGAGACAGAGAGACAGAGAGAGACAGAGAGACAGAGACACAGAGACAGAGAGAGCCAGAGAGAGAGAGACAGAGAGAGAGAAAGAGTAACATTACTCTCTCTCTCTCTCTCTCTCTCTCTCTCTCTCTCTCTCTCTCTCTCTCTCTCTCTCTCTCTCTCGCTCTCTCGCACTCAACACGACCTACCTACCTACCTACCTACATACCTTTCTACCTACTACCTACCAACCTACCTGCCTACCTACTGAGAAACCTACTTACCTACCTACCTACCTACTGACATACCTACCGACCTATGTGCCTATCAATCTAACTGTCGATCAATGTATGTATGTATGTATGTATGTATGTATGTATGTATGTATGTATGTATGTATGTATGTATGTATCTGTCTATCTATCTATCTATCTATCTATCTATCTATCTATCTATCTATCTATCTATCTCTCTGTCTGTCTGTCTGCTTATCTCTCGATCTGTCTGTCTGTCCTTCTGTCTTTCTGTCTGTCCGTCTGTCTGTCTCTCTGTCTATCTCAGTGTGGGACACTACAGAGAGAAGGGAAGCAATGCTGATGGCCCAGTTCTTGTCCTTCCTGGATCGGTCAGTGCTTTGTACCGTGGACAATGAAAATCCTCGTGGTTGTCTCTCTGCCTTCCTCTGCCTATCTTTTTCTCTTTTTTTTTTTTTTTTTGGCTTTATTTTTAATCCGTCTCTGTCTTCATCTCTTTCTGTCCGTGCGTGCATCTGTGTCTATATGTCTGTCTTTCTGTCTGTATTCAGTTAGCAGCTTTCACACGTTAGACAAAACTTTGTTTCATTGAAATATCCAAGTTGTCAAATGTTGCAATGTTTTATTTAGGTACAGTGGTTTGTGACCGATTTATTCGAAGAATGTCGACCAGATATATCGAGACATCGCATACACACACACACACACACACACACACACACACACACACACACACACACACACGCGCGCGCGCGCGCGCGCGCGCGCGCGCGCGCGCACACACGCACGCACGCACGCACGCACGCACGCACGCACGCACGCACACACACACACACACACACACACCACACACACACACACACACACACACACACTGTTATCCTTTTGTTGGATTCCTTCACACTGTTCCTTTTATTATAACGATAAAGTAGATAGGGCAGCTAAATGTGGAGCAAAACATATCTCTGGTTCTGAATATCTTAAACTAGCCTTATCGGTACATGAGCAGTGCAACCTAGTTAAAACACATATTTTGAAAAATTTCAAAGATAGAATGATAGAACATGACAATAAAAATCAGTTTGATACTTTTGATATTAAAATCATTCAACATAACTTTCGTTTAAATAAAAATATACTTTCGTTGATGTATAGGTGGAAACTTGATGCTTTTAAAACAAAATATGTTAAAAACATAGTGTGTTTATGTAAAAAGAAAATAACACGTGAACATATTGTTACATGTCAAGACATGAAAAAAATAATTCCAGTGTTGAGACAAAATAGTGCACAGGCCATCTTTGAGTCACCAGCTCGAACACGTGAGTTTTTTGTATGCTTAGAGCGCACTCCATTGGGGAAGTATTTATAGGTTCCTTTTTTGTTGTATGTTGGGCGGGCATAAGTGTGGGGAGGGAAGATGGAATAATGTACAAAGCTTAAAAGTGACAAAGACGGAGAAAAGTTACGGTTCTGTGCCTTGATGGTTGTTAAATTGATTAGTTTTGTTAATTGTTTTTTCTTTTCCTTTGAAATTTTTTTGTTGTTGAAAAATTTAAGTGCTTTGTAATTACCATTATTATTCATATAAGCACTCATATAAGCACACACATATGTACACAACACACCTCAAACACACTCGCATATGTATACACACACGCGCACACGCACATGCACTCATACGTGTGCGTGCACAAGCATAAGCACACACGTAAGAAGTTGTAAATACTTTATCCCAGTTTTTGTTGCAAAATAACTCACACATTATATACAATTCACCAGCTTTAACCAAAGATTTTTTTTGTAAGTTTAGATATCAGTCCAATTGGTCACTACAGTATCTGAATTTTTTTCTTAATATAAAAGTGATGGAGGGGGAGGGAGGGACGGGAGAGGATAGAGAGGGAAGGAATGGAAGGGGGTGGGTGGGGTGAGGTGGGGGTGTTCACTGATTTTGTTGTTGTTATATATATATATATTGTTTATTTTTTTCTGTTTATTATTTCTAATAGTGTAGTTATATACGTATTTCTCAATCAGATATATTTTAAATAACCGCCTAAGCACCATATGTGTACACACATTCACCATACATGCATGCATACTTGGAACTCTATAATTTTCAGTCAATGCACTGTCTTATTCTCTGACACACTCCTTTTCTTTTTTTTTTCTTTTTTTTCTCTTTTTTTTTTTTTCTTTTTTATCGTCTAATATCACGATTAGTGGAAAGACGTTAAATGAATGACACACACACACACACTGATGGCATACTCTTGCATATACCCCCAACTCCCTCAACACACACACACACACACACACACACACGAGGACGGTTTGGTTGTCCATAGCGTGGACCGCGCCTACAATGCCCGCGGAACCAGCAGTCAACACATCGGACCTGCGTGAGTAGAGCTAGTCTGTCTGACCTACATGAAATGGTTAGCAGCGCTCTGCACACGAATGTCAAATTAGAAAAACTAATTCAACAGCGAATGAGGTCGCCCGGTCAAATGATATTAGGAAGAAAAAAATGGTCAGCAGCGTTGGAACCCAAACAGAGTCAAACAGTATCGGTAAGCGTACATATGCTGAAGCTGCTGGTTCGGGAGCATCACCACCACGTATCCCGCATTCCTGTAGGCCTACAATAACACCCAGGAAAAATGCAAGCAAAAAAGCACCGAAACAACAAACAAGCCAAAGAATATGGAAAAAGAACATCAGAAGAAAAAAATCGAACCGCAAACGTAATGACATCAAACAAAGTAATGACGTCAAACAAAGCCCCGCTGAAAGACGCAATAGGCCAGACCTAGTTCATACGAAACAAGAGAACGCACATGGAAACCCTAACCCTGATCTCCCGAGTGTTTTGATCTTCATGACTCGGTGACAAATAAAGTGAATAGCAGAAGACTGGGCCAGTCCTACGGATTCGATGCAGTGTCACACAAGGCGTCTACGATCAAGGGTTTGCGACCATTCTTCGAATCATCTCGACAATCTGCTGACAAAGCCTTTGACGCCGTTTTAGTCCACTGTGCCGTGAATGACTTGAATCAAAATCTCCGATAGAAACCAGCAAAGAATTCATAAAGTGTATCAAAGACATTTCAAAAGAACAACCTAGAATGAAAATCATCATCAGCAAAATTGCACCATCTAAAGACTCCCAGCTTAACATCAAGGGGGACCTCTTCAACGCCTTGCTGGCTCAGAGCTGATTGAAGATAACATCTCATTCATCAGCCACACAACCTTCACGTCAACACCTGGCACTTCCGGGACGACCTCCATCCTACTTACAGAGGGGCTAGTGTTCTCGCCAAGAACATCGGGAGACACATCAGGAGCCTCTTCTGACAACACCCAAAAAAGTGGCCCGACGCTACCGTTTCCAGCAACGCGGCTCCTCCCAGTACCAGCCGTTCCTGGAAGACCCACGCTACGATCCTCGCCCCTGGAGGAACATGTTTAGCGCATTGTATGGCTGGTGATGGAATCACTTTGCAGAAATTCAGTGCTCGAAGTTCTGACAGTAGACTAATATTTATTTATTCACCACTTGTGCCAGTTAGTATTACTAACTCAACATCCCTGATTTATTTATTGTCAGTTTTCACCATTTACCACACACACACACACACACACACACACACACACACACACCACACACACACACACACACACACACACACACATTTGACACTGTTAACGTGAACAATTAATTTAGATCTAGATCTTCAGATTTTATTTTTAGTTGTTTAAAGAAAGTTAAATTCAATGTTAAATAACGTTTCTTTTAAGGTTTTCCAGTGGAACTGTCGATCCATTCAACTAGTCTTGATCAGCTAACTCAGCACCTTGCCGAAGAAAAATATAATGTATTGGCTTTACAGTCTCTCAATGTGAAGAGGAACAGGTTACCTAAACTCAGTGGCTACTATTTTCCACCCATTACTCAGCAAGGAGCCACAGAAGATAAAACCAACGTTGCTATTTACATAAAAGAAGGAGAGAAATATTACCCATGTACTACCCTGTATCCACCAGACTTACTAGATGCCTATTCCTGTGTCAGTCAGGTCCGAATAAACACTGACACCACATTCACTGTAGTGTCAATATACTTACCTCGAGGACCTAATGAGAGAAATACCGAATGGCTTCGATCGCTACACCTAAAATCAGATCAGAATAGCAAGTTCATAATAACTGGTGATTTCAATGCTCATTCTCCATTCTGGATAAAGATTGTCAATTAATTACTAGCAGCCGTTTCGTTGAGAACATTGTTGACTCGCCTTTATATCTTTAAACGACGGAGAATAACACGTGTTCCCGATAATCCCAATCACAAGCCCAGTGCAATAGATTTAACCTTAACATCTCCAGACCTAGCACCTGTATGTGACTGGCAGACCTTAAATGACACTCTGAACAGTGATCAATATTCCCATTATCACCACTTTTAAATCTATAAGGCCTGAACCAAAAGACATGTCGCAAGAAAAAGTACCAAAATATAACTATAAATTAGCTAACTGGGACAGTTTCACAAACTTACTTAAATCGTTCAATGTCGACATGAATGAATTCAACTATCTAACTGTTGTGAATTGTATTGTAAATTCAAAAAGCCATGCTATCTGCTGCAAATCAGTCAATACCCAGAATAAAACTAATCAAGCCAAAGTTAAATAAACACATTGGGAATGTCTGGTGGAACGAAAATTGCGAACAAGCTAAAAAGGAGAAAAACGTAAAACTAAGAGCGTACTTACGAAGTAAACGAGAAGAACGTAATTCAAAACTGCTTGAGAAAAAAAAGGCCAAAAATCATTTTAACAAAGTGACGGCACAAGCTAAAACGACAATACTGGTCAAACTTTTGTTAAAAATGAAGTTAGTAGTTTCAAAGATTATCAAAAGGTGTGGGCAAATCTAAGAATAATGAAAAACGGAGTATCTCTACCAACATGTCCAATCAAGCTCCCTAACTCTGATTTCCCCTCCAACTCAGAGAAAGCTGTAGCATTCGCCAACATATTTTCAAAAAATAGCAGCACAGACAGTCTAACAGCAGAAAAGAAACGACACAGAGAGCAAGAGGAAGAAAAGCCATTTACAACGACCCCGACCCTGTAACAGACCATTACCTAAATGTTCCCATAACATTGCAAGAAGTGGAAGAATGTCTCAGTAATCTAGGAAATAAAAAGACATCAGTAGGCTTAGATGGCATTTCAAACGAAATGCTACATCATATCCCTTCGAATGTAAAACATTTCATATACCTTTTTCTAAAAAAATGTTGGAACGAGGGAAATCTGCCTTCTGTGTGGAAACATTCTATAATTATTCCCATTCACAAACACGGAAAACCTCGATCTGATATAAACACTACCGACCCAATCGCCCTAACGTCTCATATGTGCAAACTGATGGAAAAAATTGTTCTAAACAGGTTAACATACTTTTGTAAAAACACAAGTAATCCCAATCAACCAAGCTGGTTTTCAAAAAGGAAGATCATCAGTAGAACACTTAGTTAAACTAACGACTCAAGTTAAACAACAATTTGCGAGACGGAAAAACATCCTCGCAACTTTCTTTGATATAAAAAAAGCATATGAACAAGTATGGCACAAACGACTCATGTATAAGCCAAAACCATTGGTATAAGTGAACAATGTATAAACTATATCAAAGTTTTTTTGGAAATAGAGTGATTCAAACAAGAATAGAGCATACAATTCTAGCACTAGACCATTAGAAATGGGGCTTCCACAGGGATCAGTATTATCTCCGATTTATCAATATTTTAACTGCAGATATAACAAAAGGATTATCAAAAGATGTAATATTAGCACAATTCGCCGATGACTTATGTTATGGATGAAGGTCACTATGAAAAGAAAGACTCCATTAAGATCTATTAATTACATAAAAATAAAATATCAACATGAACTAAACAAAATCAACGACTTTTTACATGAAAATGGACTTTCACTTTCAGCAGAAAAAACGAATTTAATGCTTTTTAACTCTGGATATGACCCTGAGAAACTTCCTCAATTTACTCTGAACGGGTCACTACTACAATACCTAGTTCTGTCAATTTTAGGCGTTTTCTAACTCCAAAGCTTTCATGGAATCTACATATTGAATACATATTTGAATAAAGCGAGGAAAAGTTTTTAACTTTTAAAAATCATAAGCAAACAAAGTGGGGACAAGACAAAGATAGCTTAACATTACTATCTTCTGCGCTTGTGCGGTCAAGATTAATTTACGCCCAAGAAGTATTCTTTAGCGCCCCACAACACATTACTCAATAAATTACAAGTATAGACTGCAAATCGTATAAACTGGCACTTGGAGTTCCTATACATACATGTAACATGGGAACATACCATGAATTGGAGTTTTGCCTCTCATGAGTTTCGAAAAGCGTCTGCATCTAAATTTGTCTTAAAAAACTCTTCACAAAATACTTTTTGTGCTAAAGAAGTATCAGTAAATTCAGAAACAGACTTGCAAAAAGAGCTAGAAGCATAAATCAACTTTATCCATTCAGACATATACTTCTACTCTATTGAAAGAATCAAACATAAATCAAACTAAAATCGCTTCGAGCCCCTTCTATGCACCCATTCCCAAATGGGAACAAATAAAAGCTAAATTTGATACAAATTACACCGTACTAAGTAAAACGATTCTCCAAACCTTCTTAAAAGCGATGTAAATTGTCATTTGGAAAATGTGTATAAAGACCACTTGAAAGTTTTTACGGATGGTTCAGTACTAGACGAT
>CM031597.1:10078213-10091508 GCA_018398815.1 Conus ventricosus
TTTATTTTTATTAAAAATTTAAAATTTTATTCCATTTGAATTGGATAAAAATGATGCTTTGTTTTGGCGGTTTTTGGCGTGCAGTTGTTCTTTCTGTATTTAAGGGTTTTAGGTTTTTTTAATTCTTTGTTTCTGTTCCCATTGTGTATATATTTTTAGCCATAAAAACTCCCCCCAACAGCGCAATGGCCCCAAAATGGCAAAAGTTTTAAGTTAAAATTACCATAAAGACTTTGGGGCCCCTTGTATCCATGGATTTTTTTAAGCTGGCATTGAATCACTTTTTTGGGGTTTGGCGGTGTTATGTTTCATAATGCTGAAAATTAAATTTTTTTTTGTCTTTTCCCACTCTGCAAATTTTTCTTCCTGCTTAACACCCCCGGGTTTTTTTAATGGTCTCCCCCTGGTTCAGTGTTTTCTGAGATTTTCTGGCTTGGTTACTTTCTCCCCTGGTTCGGGTTTTTTTGGGTTTTCTGCTGATTTTCCAGATCTTTCTTTTGAAGGGAAAAAAAATCTATATGTTTAAAAAGTTATTAACCCCATGATTAATGGCGTAAAAATTTTCCCCAAATTTAGTATAAATCACATTAGAGACTCAAATTACTTTGTTAAAACTGGGATTTTGCTTTTTAATTTCATACGAAAGTCTTGTTCAAAACAATGGGAGCAAATCTATGATGTTAGTGTACAAATAAAAACCCCGTTTCCCCCACATTTTCCCCATTTGACCCCAGTGCGCTTCTACCTTTTATGATTTTTTAAAATGTTTGTGGCGAACGGGAAATCGTTCAAGCTGTTCATTTGGGGAAAACTGTTTTTTTTTCCCCACTGCAAAAAATACAATTTCCCCTTTTTTGGGGCATAATAGT
This sequence comes from Conus ventricosus, assembly GCA_018398815.1. NCBI lineage: Eukaryota > Metazoa > Mollusca > Gastropoda > Neogastropoda > Conidae > Conus > Conus ventricosus. The sequence continues at coordinate 10,079,083 of CM031597.1, forward strand.
TTTGATCATTAATTGGTCTTCTAAGTTGGGAAAGGTTTTTGGCCCGCCTTTGAGCTGTGGAGATCATCGCTGTTATGTTTTTATTAAATTTAATTATTTTATTTTATAAAAATGAGCCCGAAAAAATTTGCTACCTTGTATACCATTTGCTGTTTTGGGGGGTAAGTGTGGAACTCAATGCTTTTTTAAAACCCCGGGTTAAGAAAAAACCAGAGATTTGGCAAACTAGACTTTGAGGTTCAGAAAGCAAATTGCTTCTTGCAGCTTCGGTTGCCCGAAAAATTTTCTAGTTAAGAAGGAATAATTCCAGAGAAAATAAATATGTAAAAAAAAATCATTTAAAAAAAAGGGCTTCACTGCAAAATGTGGGCGGCGTGTGGGAATGCGTTGGTTTTGGGCAGTAATTTTGCTTTTAAAAAAAAACGGGGGAATGGCGGGAGAGAAAAACCCCAAAACCCAAAGCTTGGAGGAACAGCAGCTCAAAAAGACGCCTTGAAAGGCAGAGACTTGAGCAGTTAGTTTTTATTATGACCACTGAAAGACAGGGGCAGCAGCTTAAAATTTTTAAAAAATGTGATAAGAAAAAAAGAATATTATCTAGAAACAGGCAAACCAGTCCAGCATTGCCCCCCCAAAATTTCGTGCTTTTTCAACCATCAGAAAAAAAAAATGCAAGAAATCCGTTTATTGTCGTTGGCTGACCGTCGTGTATTTTGTTGCACAAAAATTTTGGGCTGAAAAAAAAATGAAAAAAATCTTTTTTCGCCCAAAGGATATGGAAAGGGCATACAGCAATCAAAGTAAGCAAGCGCAGGAGTCAGTGAACAACGCAAAGGGAAATGGTTATCTAAACAAGGATTTGGAAAATTTATTTCCCCTGCACCTAGGCGAATACAGAGACCACTTTGTCTACCCTCCCCCCCCCGCCCCCACAAATGGATTTCTAATTTCCCTTGATAGGTTAGACGAAAAAGATTTAAGTACGCCTTAAGTCATTGACATAGCTTCAAGATATAAAGATGTAAACCCTTTAAAAAAAAGGTGCTTTGCTGTTGCTGTCGCTATCAATGATTCCCCAACGGGGGCCACTAATTATCCTCGCTGTTTCAAGTCGATGATGGAAAAGAATTTAAAGGCCAAGTAAAATCAATTATTGTTGAAACATAGAGTTCCATTAAAAGAGGCATTCGGAGTTCAAGCCCAAGGCTTTAGTTGAAAACTTTAAAAAACGTTACAAAAGACTTTTTTTTCCCATATCACAGAGAGTGTTTGACAATTCTCGAAACAGTGGGTTAGAAGACTGCCCCAGTTTTGGCGCAAGAAAAATGAAAAATTTTAAAAAGGGCTAAACCCAGTACAAGCAACCCCCAAAAAAAAACAATAAATGTTGCTAAAGACCCCAGTACCCCCAGCAAATATTCCCTTTTTGGTTTTAAAAAGTAAGGTACTTTATTTACGGGGGAACAAAAGGGGACACCGCATTAGGGAAAACAGATCCAGTTTGGAGTTTTGCCCATATGAAAAAAAAGAATTTGAAAAGTGAATCCGCCGTGTTTTATTCGAGAAACTGAAAAAAAAACAGCCACCCCCTAAAAGTTTTTGTGAAAAAAAAACTGCAAAAAATTCCCGCAGGCCTTTCCCGTTTTAAATTTAATTTACGGTTCCCCCGTCCCCAATTGCATATGAAAACTCGGGATTAACAAACACCCTTTTTGTGTTTGTTCTATCAAAGACTTTTTTTTAAAAAATGTTGTGTTGATTCATGTAGATTAGATCGCAGTTTTACGTTGCCCTGATGAAAATCTTTTTGCCAAAAAAAATGCTTTTTGTGTTGTCATGGATATGTTTGACGCCCCCCCCCTGCAGATACCCTTTTGTTTCTTAATGATTTTCTCTGGCTGAAATACTGTACTTTTTTGCCCTTAACCCCACTACTCCTGATTACCTTTCCGTTTAATTCTCCTTCATCTTTCCTAAACCCCTTCTTGTTAGAAATTTAAAGAAAAGGGAATTTTTAGGGTAATCTGAGTATATACCATCCGATGTCCTTTGCTACTTCGATTTCCTGCTTTATAAATATTTCATAGGAATATCTTAACAAAACTATCTGATCTGTGTAATTTCTTGGACTGGGGGACGGGGTTTAAAAAGTAGTCATAAAGAAATTCTACATAAAAAGCTTGATAATTTAAAACAGAAAAACCCAAAAAATCGGTTTGTCCAATTTTTGCTTTTTTTTTTTTAAATTTATCCCAAAAGCTGATATGAAATTTTTTAAAGTCCTGATAATTTTGGGTTTTGAAGTCGCTTAATTTTCGTTCTTTTTGGTGTAATCTAACATCTTTGCGCTTGTGCGGATTTCCATGTCTTTAAAAAAAGCTGTTGTTATCAGCTTAAAAAGTTTTTTTTAAAGCTTGGGGGATTTGGTTCTGAGTTCAGGTTTTTCTGATGTAGGGTTTCATGAACGTTCTTGATCGAAAGAAATTTTATGCGATGAACAGCTTTTAAATTCAAACCATGTTTTAAAATAAAATTGTAGAAGTCTGTAATGAAGACATAATTTTTTTTGCTCGAAGATTAGGCCAAGTTTGGGGGGTTCTTTGGACCCATCTTTAGACTTTTGCGAAATGGATGTCATTTGCAGGTCAGGGGTTCATGAGGTATTCTAAATCAACTTCTAGAATGAAACCACGTGGTGACGGGCGCCAAATCCCCAACCATTTTAATGCCTTTTGAAATTTTTTGTCCTGTGTACATTTTAAAGTTGGTAATGGAAGCGATTGCCCCTACCCCTCCATAAGTTGTTTGCATCTAAATAATGAGTTATTTTGACCTTTTACTGGTATAGTCATCTAGGTATTTGTTGTTTGTTTCCCCGTAATGGTGCGACGCCATACTAATTTCCCCCCGCAACCCGTTTTCAATATCTAAATCTTGGGTAAATTGAAATAATCAATCTGTACCAGAAACTTTAAAAAGCGCCCCAGTTTCCCCCGGGGCGAAATGTAATGCGCGGGATCCAGGCTAAAATTTTTCATGAGGTTTTCTATAGTTTTAAAAAGACGTCCGCCAAAAAACTGTTCTCCCATCAAGTGGGAGTCATGATAGTCTCCCATCTTTTTACACTCTAACTTCTGCCAGCATCTTGAGCTGTGGTAATCAAAATCATGATGCCCTTTCCTCTAAGACTAAAAAAGAACGCGCCTTTAGGAGGAAGTTATCTTCGTTAAATTTCCCCCAATGTTCATTATTAAAAGGTAAAGCCCTTTTAAAAAGGGTTTGGGTCAAATATTCTTCGTTTTTGGGGAGGTTTTTAAGGACTAGCCAGTGCTTAATGAACCATCTGTGTTGCTGAGTATAAAAAAAAATGTTATTTGTTAAAGCACATGTTTTTCTGATGACGTGAAATGCATGACCCTAAAGGCATCGTCCACTGCTTTCATTATAAGGTGGAGTCGAAACCCTCGCAAGTATAAAAGGGGAGTTCCTGTTTTGGTTCAAATTTAGTTGAAGATTGCATTTACGGTGTGCCCTCTAAAACTTTCACTAAGTGTTTGGTTTTTATGGGGGTTTTTTACACTCTTGGCGTTAGCTCAAAACCGCAAATCAAAAAGCGTGCTGAGGATATTTTGTTGGTCTTAGGCGTCATCATGTTTCAGAAAATTTTTGATTATTAAAACGTCATTACGCATTTGTGCATGCGCTGTAAAAATTTTCTACCCGCTTTTGGGCCTCTATAAAATTTTGGGTTCTGAATAAACCCCCATCGACTGACAACAATGAAGGCAAGAACAAATCTGTGATTACTCTTTAGACTGTTTTTCGAAGTTTTTGTGGTGCTGGGCCTTTCTAAGGGAAACAATAAGCGATCAAGTTGCGTAAATACGTATGGACTTTTTTGCATTTTTTTTCAGTTTTAAAACAAATTTTGATCCTGGCGGGGGGTAATTAGTTCTGTTTTACGTCTACAGAACTTTTCAATTTTTTTATTGTTCACTCGCAGCTTCCCAAGAGGAATTCTTTTTAAAAATTTTCTGCAGAATTTTTGTTTGCTATGTTTGTTTGTAGTTAATCAATATCTACTATGTGCGTTAATTTTGTAAGGGGGTACCCCCGCTGGTGAAAACATTAGTATAATAAACATGATTTTTGTTGGTTCGCTATTGTTGGATGTTCTTGGGACATTTTAATTGGCACAAATTTTTTTCCCTCACCCCATGTGTATACATTAACAGTTATTGGTTTGTTTTGTTCTTCAAACTGATCAATTTGGTCTACAAAACAGGAAGGATATTCCTTGAGTTAAGTTTTTTAGGTATTGTGAATTTTGCACTCTTTGGTTTTCGCGGACATGATGCAGCCTTGCAAGAACGCACCCTAAAAACATTTTTTGTTGATTTTTTATGTTTAAAATGCTCTTTTAAAACCAACTCCCGGGGGGGGAATGTAAGCCTTCCCTAAATGGTGATACTTAGCTGTTTTAATCTAATCTCGGACTTCCCCCTTGCCCAACCAGAGCCTTCTTTTTGGCTTTTTCGCGGCGGTCAAATGTGAAAGCAGTTCGTCTGCCAGCGGGTGTTAAGTCGTTTGAGAAAGAATGTCTGTTGTTTAGTTGAGACCCGACTTCTAGATTTTTTCATTTATTTTTTCTAGTAAATTAAAACAGCTAAATTATTTAAAAGGGGGTCTTTTGTTAGTTTCCCTGGAATTTGGAGAAATAGCTGAAAAACGCTTGCTTACGTTTGTTGGGGCAATGATTTTTTTAAAACAAATCATTCAGGCTCTTTATAAAAACCCCTCTCGAGCATTCCCTTAAAAACAATTCGTCTTGCCCTTTAATATCTTGCCCTGTGTCTTTCTTTTCTAAGCCCAAAAAAAATTTTTTTAAATTAAAAAAAAATACTTTAAACAGAAAAAATATCAACGGGCTTTTTGCGCTTGGACTTTAAAATAAAGTATAAAAACCCTTTTGTTTGTTATGGGGTTAGAACAGGTTTAAAGTTGTTTACTTTTTTTAAGATTCCTTTTTTTTGCTGGGGTCTGGTGTTTGAAAAAAATTTTCACCCCCTTTTTTGAAAATCAAAATTTTGCTTTTGTAGTCATCAAATCGGCCGAAACGATTTTAATTCTTCATCCGTGATGTTTGAGTCAACAAACGCTTTATTTATTTTCAGTTTGAAAAAGTAAATTTAGTGTTATTTGTTTAACCTAGCTGTGTGTTTTGGGGGTTTGTTTTTTTTTTTTGCTTGGAGACCTCGGCTAATGAACACAGGGAGAGCTAAAAAACAAACCTCCCAGAGGTAAAGTGGGGTGCGCCTATGCCGTGCTAAGAGAAACATTGTTCCCGTGATTTGAGCCTTATAGTCGATGCTCCCCGTTTAACATATGTAACGCATTAAAGGCAGCAGAATCCTTCGTTTGGGTTTTTCTGTATTTGAAAGGTCTTGCTTGTACTTGCTGCATTTGCGTATGTGGTTAATTGAAGGTTTTTACTTCAGGGTTTTTAACGCAGAATTGCCACTATTTTCTCTCGACATCCCGGTGCTGTGGACTTTGGATAAACCCGAACAAAATGTTTTTTTAAAATGAAAAAAATTTTTTATAAAACATATTTAATCGTTTTCTAAATTCGGCGCATCAATAATAAAAAAAAAATGTACATTAAACGGTTTATCGGGTTTTTCTTCTTTATCATTTGATGTTTATTACGTCTCTACGTTTCTCCCCCTTCCCTACAATCATTATCCTCTGTTGACTTGGTCAACTTAAAACCCTTTTTGTTGTTAAAAATCATGAGTCTAAAAACTGTGAAAATGTAAATTTTGACACTAGGTTGCTTTTGGATTTTTTACCCCCCCACCCCCAAAAAATTTTTCTTATTTCGTAAAATGATGTTTAAGGGTTTAAACCCCCTAGGTAGATTTGGTTAGGACTGCCTCAATTTTACTTTTCACTTTGTTTTTTTGGATTAAAAAAAATTTTCACTTGCTTTTTGAACGTTCTTCATCTTACACAGCAATAAAAAACCTTTAAGCGATTTGCTGCAAGCTAAAACAAATTCCTTAGGTTGCCTGTTCTGGAGTGTTGTATGTGAATACTTTTCGTAATTTTGGTAATTTTGATGTATTGTTGTTCAATCAGCCTTGCTAAGTGAAGGTTGCTAAAAAACGTCAAAATCAAAAAGGGTGTCGAAATGCTGTACTTTGCTTCAGTGTTGATGATTGATAAAGCGTTGTTTATTAAAAGTAGTTCATATGACAAAACTGTCTTTTTAAAGTCCTTTTAAAGTATGGTGCATGGCCTTTTTTTCAAATCAAAATCTAAGGGGAAGGAAAAAAAAAAAATTTTCCCTCGCAAAATTTCAGCTACAGCCTTTTTGCTGTTTTAGACCCGAGGCGAGTTCGGGCCTATTTTAAGTTTAGTGTTCTTTATTTTCAATTCTTGAAAGCAAGCAGCCCTTTCGTTCCGGTTGCATAGTCAGAAAAAGGTTAAATATGTCGCATTTTAAAGAAAATATTTTTTTCCTCAAGTTTTATAGAAATTTTTTTAAAGATTTTCCCCCCCCCGATTTTGCACCCCAAATGTCCTGTTTTGGTCTGTTGTTGAATCGGCGCTATTTTTAAAGTAAAACGCGCAGAGCCCGGCAAATCACTTCTCCCCTTTCCGGGCTGGAATTTGACATAGAATTTGATCTGCATCAATAGTAGAGGATTATTTGGAAAGTAATATTCCGCTTATTTCCCCTTTACGCCAAAGGGTCTTTTTTTTCTAGCGGGTCAGAATCGAGCCATGTACTTTTCGGCTTTTTTTTGAAGCAAATAAAAAAGTTAAATTTTTTAAAAACATGGCGGAATTGAGGCGAAGAAGATTATGATGTTTTTGATCGTGGAGCGACATGAGTGAAATGTCCCCTTTTAAAAGCATGCCAAAAGCTCTCAATGCAGCGTGAATTAACAGAAAATACGGGCGGGCTTTTTTCAAAAGTTTGGTCAAAAACCTCCCCAAATTTTTAACCCCAAAAGTTTTGAAATTTGAAGATGGGCATTTGTTTGTAAAAACGATTTAAGGGGGAACTTTTCGGCTTACAACTAAACCCCACCCTCAAAGTTTTTGCTGTGGGTTTTAATTAGAAATGACAGTGGAAGATCAAAATGCTTGGGATTGCTAGACAGAAATTAAGGGGGAGGCGTTTCCAAATTCAAAAAACACTACAAGAATCCCCAAGATCCCCAAAGAAACATGGGAAATTAAAGAATTAAATCAATCAGCGGCGAATTAATAAATACCCAAAGAAGAGAAACCCGTTTTTCAGAAAGAAAAAAGCGTTAAAAAAAAATTAATGATTCCCCCTTGCCTATGCGGAACTAAGGCCCTTTATCATGTTTAAGACCATTAGGGCGAATTTTTCAAAAAATTTGCAAAAAATAGGTGAAATAGATGAGCATATAAAAAGAGAAAAAAAAACTCGTTGAGGTGTGCGCCAATTGGGTGAAAAAGAAAGAATAACCAAAAACTAAAAAATCTTGAAAAAAGAAAGATCAGCAAGCTAGAAATGTGTCTATAACCCAAAAAAATTACGAACTAAGTGGCAGAATAAGAGAAACTTCCAAAGAATTTTTATGAAGACACGAACTGCAGAACGATACGAAAACTTTTTAGAGAGCAAAGGGTCACTTAGTAAAGGTTATAACAGCCTTAGGGTTTTAATAATTTCCCCGGGATGGGTATTACAGGCGGCGGTGGACAAAGCCCAGTGCCTCCACGCCACACGATAAAACATGGGTAAAAAAAACGCTTGATATCTTGCGAAATTTTTTAAAAAAAAATTGTGGTAAAACCGTGGGGCTTTACCCGGAAATTGGGGGTATTGTCGTGGCTTTTTTTACTGCAAGAAAGTAGTTGGCTTTATGGCCCGGGAGTATGGTCTTAGTTTCTTAATGTTGGGTTATATTTGTAGATAAAAACCAAAAATCCTAGGCCAATTAAAACCCCAAAAACAAGGCTGTCTTTTTATATTCATGGTCATCGCGAAAGAGTCCGCAAGCTTTGTGAGCCCCTTTAATGTTTTGGGGTTTTACTTCGGGAAATTAAAAGATTAATTTGGGTTTCTTTTATTTTTTTAATATTTTGGCTAGAATTTATGTTGTTTTTCCAACCCTTTGTTCATTGCCTGCTTAGAATTTATTATTATAGTTTTTTTATTCTACTGGGGGCTGGGTCAGAAGGGAGCATGATAAAAACCGTCCACAGCAAATCTACTTTCGATCTTGCTATTTTAAAAAAATTTTGGGATCTTTTAATCTGAAGGGAAAACAACTGTAGAATTAATGGGTCCTTAAATTTGCTAAGTATTGTTTTTGGCGTCAAAGCCAGTGAAAGGATCAGTTATGCTCGATCTTGCCCGTTTTGCGCCCTAGCAAACACCCAAAGTAAATAAATAGAGTCGTTATTTGTTTTTCCCCCCCTAGTTAGGCCCTTAGAAGTTCTAAAATAAATGTTGTCCCTGTGTTTTATGCTCTTGCTTTGGACCAAGGGGGAAAAGCTGTTTCGCTTTTAAGAGAAAGATGTGTAAAGGGGGATTCAGTCAAAAATTTTAAATTTTTGTGCATGCCCCCAAAATAAAGGGGTGCCTAGACCTGATTAAGATCCAACTTTTTTTAAAATCCGTCTTTTGGGGTTAATATTGAATTCGTTACAGATCTTTCAAAAACCTTTATGTCTTTCTGTTGCTGAATGGATTAAACGGTTTGTCATTTGGTATGGCGCTTGCAGTTCAGTTAAATACGTTGAAGGTGTATGAATGAAATCTGTACACTGACCAACCCAAAGGATCAGGGTGATTTAATGATTAGCTCGACACTACACCGTTTATGCACAAAAACAGCAAAATTTAATGGTTTGATAAAATGCATCGGAGACTAAACCACGTTTTTGCGATGAGTCTTTTTTAAAAGGGGGGTTTAAAATAGCTCTTCAAATGGAATACTCCCTTTTTTTGAAAAGCGCGTTGGGGCACAGAAAAAGTCGAGGGTTGTCAGTTGTTTATTTTTAAGATTTTAGTCGGCCCCCAAAAGAATATTTTGCCTCAGTATATTTGAATGCACTCATTTTTTTTTTTTAAAAAAAGTTTGTACATAACAAATCAAGACGCCCTTCGTTTTTAGAACATCTATTAAAAAATGCGGAAAAAAGAAGGTCGGCTCCATGAAATATTTTTTCAAAGTCGATGGTTTAATAAAGCAAAGCCAAGAAAAATAATAAGGTTCTAAAAGTTAAAAGGCAGGGCCCAAAAAAAGGGCCCGTTAACAAACCCGTGGTTATTACGGGTTTTGCTCACTAAAAGAAGAATGAGAACTTTTAAATTACTTCAAATTAACCCAAAGCAAAAACTAAAAAAAAGTTTAAAATTTAAGCTTGAAGCGAAAGGAAAATCTTACTTTTTTATAGGGCTAGCTAAAAATGTTTGGTTTACAACTGCAAATTTTTCCCACTATAGTTTTTATTGGAGCCGACAAAACTATTATGAGGGGGAAAACCGTCGATCTTGCATTACATTTATTACTTATGTTTATTTGGATGAGTGAGCATGATGAAAACTTTTTGATGGAAAAGGCCCCAAATGTTTTAAGGCTTTCCCTAGGGAAAGCAGATATTGCGATTATGAAATTATACAAATTCCCCAATTTCATTTAAAAGATTTGTTTGTGGGAGGGTCGGATCATTTAAAATAAAAATAAAAACAAAAAAAGGGAAAGTCGTGAAATGGATAACCTGCCATTTTTTGGAATAAAAAACCCTATAAAAAAAATGTCGCGTGGGCCAGAAAAACAGGAGTTACATTAGCGCCTGTGAGGTGTATAAATTTTGAATTTAAAAGCTTCAGACGTTGCGGACTTTGAACAGAATGGGGAGATAGGCATTTGTATGGTTTTGAGTACATAAAGATGGTGATTTTAAAGCAAAAAGGTTCGACAAAAAAGGTTTCCCAAAATAGAAAATACGCAATTGAAGCAAATAATGTTGGGCCCGTATGAATATAAATTTCGAAACCCGACTCAAAAAGGACTTAGAACCATTTTTTGAAGGGAAAAAAAATTTGAATTCATAAGCCATTTACATTTTTTGGCCGTCAAAAAAGTTTTAGAAAAGCATTCAACTTGGCCTTTACAGTAAGTCTTATCGGCGATAATAAATGGAAGAAATTGAAATAACGCCCTATGGAAAAAACAGTAATCCCCCACAGAAAAAAAAAGTTTTAAAAAAAATTCACAAAATTACAGTTCTTTCCCGCAGAAAATTAGGAGACACGTTCACAAAAAAATTTGAAATTTTGTCTTTAAAAATGTGGGAGGGTGGGGTTGTGGGCGTTGTGATGACCCATAAAAAATTAAAATTTGCTGGCAAAACTTAGACGTTTAAAAACCCTTAAAGACTCGTCGTTCTTCACAATGGCGAGGATATTTAAAATCATAAAAAACAGCAACAAAACACTGTTGACTTAAATAGAAACAATCTTTTAAAGGGTAAATTGGATTAATTTACCATTTAGGCCTCATAGGGTTTTATTATACTGAAAAGTTTGACGGAGAGTATGTAAAAAAAATAACTGAATTTGATTTTTAAATTGTTTTAAAATTGGGCATTAAAATTTATGACAAAAATCCTCTTTTCATTGTTTGTGGGAGACTGGTTTTAAAAAAAATATTTTCCTGCCTGTTACAAGTTTATCGTTTAATTTTAATCTATTTTGGTTTCGTCCAACCTTAAATGAAAAAAAGCTTCTGAAGAAGGTTTATATGGACTGATAAATTAACATATTTTTGTTAAACCCAGCAATAAATGATGAGTGTTTAGAACGTTTTATAGATGTTTGAAGGACGCAGACACTATTTATTATTGGGTGTTTCGGCAAAGGCATAGTTAAAAAAAAACTTTTTCGAAATAGCTTTTAGCGGAAGACGCTGGGATAAGGTGTGGATTTTTTTGCCGAAATATAAATCGGTTTTAAAAAACTTTAGAGAACAGTTAAGGGCTGTAGTTTTTTTTCACATGAAGACAAAGATATTTGAAGAATGTTGCGCGAAAAAGATGTTATTGAAATGACCAGGAAAAAAGGATTTAAAAAAAAATGAAATTGAAGTTTTTAAATTAGTATTGAAAAGGTAACCTACCAGTTGTTTTTTTGTAGGGTCGTTATTTTTTTGTATTGAAGTCTTACTTGTCAGAGAAAAGGGAAAAAGGGGGATTCGGGTTACTTTCGCCCCAACTGGTGGGGCGGAAGTGGCCAGAAAGCCCCTTTTTTTGTTCTCTAAGAAAATTTGTGTGGCTTGATGTGTAGCGGGCTCCCCCAAAAATTGTGAGTTGACTCGGTAAAGAAACAAACGTGGTTTGGGTGAAAATGACCCTGAGGATAGTTTTAAAAAGGGCGGTAAAGGGGTGGTCTTGTTTTGAACACGATATGCATCATAGGAGGAGGGGGGAAAGAATCAGTTTTAACCCGCAGATGGCCTGAGACTCGAAAAGTCAGGGGTTGGTCCTCGTGTGACAGTCATTCCAGGTGAGCGATAGATGTTGGGGAAAGCTACAGGGGAAATTAAAGAAAGAAAGAAATTTTATATGTTTAAAAAGTGGTTACTTACACGAACCTTTTGTGTTTCAGCCTTCCCTTTTACCCCCCGCCCCTTTACCCCTTTAAACCCTTTTACCCGTGAGGGGGTTTAAGGGCCATGGGGTTGGGGGGAAACACGGTAGGCGCCCGGAATTTTAAAGGGCCCGGGGGGGGAGTCGGGAACTGTCATCTCTCCGGACAGGAGAAGACGGGGAGAGGAGTGGAATATCTCTCCAGGACAAAAGAGCGGGGAGAGGAGTCGGAAGTCATATCTCAGGACGGGAGAAATCGAGGGGCGAGTGATGTCTGAGGGACGGGAAACCTGAAAGGATGAGGCGAGTCGTAATTCGGATGCAGGCTGCCAAAGGGGTGAGAGAATATTTATTTTCTGGTTGGATTTTGTGGGCCAAAGTGTGTGAAGGCCCTGACTTTTTGAGTCTTTATGAGTTAGTTTGCCCCTTTAGTGGAAAGGAGTACGTGTATAAAATTGTTTATAAAAATTTTTTGATGTGATTTATTTAAAAAGTTTTCCCGAAGGAGAGGGGAGAAGAAAAAAAAATTGGTAGTGCGCCCTTTTTGGTGATTGGAAAGATTGGGTGGTTTTTGGGGAAATGCTGTATGAAGCGGTGTGCAAAAAGGGCAGTGTGACGTGGTGACCCGGGATCGAAAAACGAACCTTCACCCCTTTTTCAAAACCCCTTAAAAAAACTTTTCTTTTTTCCCTTTTTTTTTAAAAGGTTTTCCTTTTTTTTTTCTTTTTTGGTTTTTTCTTTTTTTAAAATTTTTTTTATTTTTTTTAGGGGGAAGGAAAAAAAAAA
>CM031597.1:10091608-10101608 GCA_018398815.1 Conus ventricosus
CGTGGATTAGTTTGCAGGCTTATGAAGGGGCTTTTTTGAGGCTTATTCTATGTTGCTGATGTACTCAACTTTGAATGTCATGGGGAACATAGGGTGTTCCATGCCTCGAACGTGGACTCAGATGTCCAATGCTGACCGCAATGCATTTTGATGAGCGGTCTGCCGCCTTTCTCTGGCCTAAAGACTTATTATAACATGGATGCTTAGGTTTTGCGTGTGTGTATTAAGTTGATTGTAAAGTGTGTGACGCTGAGAGATGGGATTAAGGCGGGTGAAGAGGTATGTATGGTTTTGAACTAAACCACAGAACATAATACTATAAACGAAGAACAATGAAGTGAAGAATGATCAAGAAATAACACTCTACCTATACAGTAAAAATGGTAGTCATGCACAGACAGTCAAACGCGCACGCGCGCGCACACGCACACGCACACACACACACACACACACACACACACACACACACACACACACACACATAGGCGCGCGCACGTGCCTCCAAATTTTAGCCGAACTTTGTGCTTCAAAGTCAAGTAGCTCCATTCCCTCAGACAGCTTTGTCGGGTCAGTTGAAACATTGGAAGGAAGGAAGGATTAGAGGAAAACACAAAGAACAGAAATAAACACAGAGGAAAAAAATGAGCATCTAAGAAGCCGACCACATGAAATACAATGCGAAATAAACTCTCTCTCTCTCTCTCTCTCTCTCTCTCTCTCTCTCTCTCTCTCTCTCTCTCTGCGTGCATTCATGCGTGTGTGTGTGTGTGTGTGTGTGTGTGTGTGTGTGTGTGTGTGTGTGTGTGTGTGTGTGTGTGTGTGTGTGTGTGTGTGTGTGTGTGTGTGTGTGCGTGCGTGTGTGTGTTTCTCTTTGTCAATAAAAAGAAAAACATGGCGTCACATAAAAATGCGGATTGGATGATGGGCAGGCTAATACGAATTAAAACAATTTACGGTGTGAACAGTTATACGCAAGATACTGCGTTGCCTGTCGAATATCAAAGTAAATGAAGCATAATGTATGTTAATGACGTGATTGAGAAAGTTGTTGATTGAATGAAGACAATGTGTGTATAGTAACAGGAATAAAACATCTGATTGTTTTGATCACGAATGCCGGACATGGTAAAGAAAGGTACCGTGAGAAAACTGTAATTAACTGAAGCTTGGCGACGCGTAGAAGTTTGTAATGAGTAGTGAAAAAAAATAATACTCTCAGAAGAAAACGGTACATAACAACCACATTCCATTTTTATTTATTTATTTATTTATTTTTGTCAATCAAGGATAGATAATGCTTGTCATCCCATAAAAAAAGCAAAATTAGCTTTCCTCGGATCTTGTTGCAAAGTTAGACGACTGCAGGCGGGAATCTAAACAAATCTTAAATGAATTTTAGCGAACCGCAACAAACAAACAAACAAACAAACAAACAAACAAACAAACAAACAAACAAACAAACGAAAAAAAAGAAAGAAAGCGTGGACAAACGAATTACAAGACAAAACACGACGCCTTTCGATCTCTTAGATCTTCTTCAGGCACGATACAAAACAATTAGGACACCGAAAATGAACGCTAAGTGATCGCTCGTTCATTTTCGTTATCCTAATTGTTTGGTATCCAGCCTGAAGAAGACGTAAGAGGTCGAAACGCGTCGTGTTTTGTCTTGTGATTCGTTTGTCCACAGTCTTTTTTTTTTTTGACGGTTCGCTAACATTTATTTATTTATTTCCTCAGTTTCTGAGCCTAGCAAATAGATCAAGAGAGCCAGATATTCGAATTGAAATATGCGCCAAGAGATCGATCAGGGTGTTTACTGCATTAATGACTCACCGTGTCACACCCATGTTCTTGGCTTGGTCATTTTCTTCCTGAAGCTGCGTGTCCTTCAGTGCCATCTGTTCCTTGAAAACGGCGGGATCACTCTCGCTGAAGTTGAGGTCTAACGCAGATTACCTCCCTTGCAGATTTTTGAACGTCGTCTGTTCAATAAGCTATTTATGATTAAACCGGTAATGTCAGTTATTAGTCTAAAGGAATTTTTGTGAAGTCGTGCGCAGATTTTTTTCAAGCAAATCAACAAAGAAAAATAAACGAAGAAATAAACACACACAAAAGAAAAAAAAGTCAACGGTAATTTGGCTTGCACATTATCCGTCGCTTTCTATAGAGGAAAATAAAAATGTTCAAAGTAGTGACACCGATAGTGAGGAAATAGTAGTGAAACTGCCCTATTTCTGAAAATGCTGTATTACAAGCACCGCGAACGTTAAAAAATCACATAGCGAACAATCTAACAGGGTTTTTTTTGTGTTTTTTTTTTGGTGGTAAATTACAGAATTGATGTGATCTGGCATAACTTCACGACCGTAAAAGGGAGTGAGCTGTTGCATGTTTACCGTATCCAGGGCACTGCGAAATAAAAACAGAGCCCATCCTTCTCTTTGCACTACCGTCAACCTTTCCTGTTCTGATTCAAGTACCCTTTTCGCACTCGTGCAGGTTAGTACACCCGTGGGAGCGCTTCCATGGAGGTTCTGTTGTGTCGCATTCGGTGGTCACACAATAGCATCTGACAAGGAGGAGTTATGTCCCTTGACGTGTTAATGGAATGTTCTGTGCATCCCTGCACCCTACGTAAACACAGTACAGGCTTCCAAGGGTGGTGCAGGATTGCTCCCTGATGGCTGATTCGACAGCTAAGGACAGTACTTGTCTGGGTCATAATGGCACTCTCCGCTGTATGTTTGTCTATACTTAAGATGCTAGAGGCGAAGAAAACTGAATGCCTCTTTCACGTATATTTCAATGCGGCTTTGGTTCAACTTAAATGAATAAAGGAATTGGAAGAATTTGACTTATTAATGACACTTTTTTTTCGCAAGAGACTGAATATATTTTTAGATGACCAAAAAAAAAAAAGTGAACGACCACACAAAAACGGCTAAAATGTTTAACATTTGCAGCACGTTAAACAGTAAAGCTTGTTAAAAATCACAGGATTTCAATCAGTAATTTAAAATTCAACAGTACATTGTTAGAACAAAACAGCTTGTTCGTGATATTCTGATTCGTTCATCGCGAAAACAAACACAAGAAAATTCAACACCTTTTATGAGAAAGTTGGCCAGCTGTCGGAAAACTTTGGAAAACGGTCGTAAAGTCTAAGCAGAAGAGAACATGAGCTGACTTCGTGCTCTCAAATTCAGGAAAACTCTGGAAACTTTTCATTGCACTCGCATGGAACTTTTGAAGTGAGGGAATCACCACTATTTCTAAAAAAAAAATGCAATTTGTGTCTTGTTTTTTTTTTCCCACTGATGATTGCATAATTGTCTATAATTATGTGTGTCTGTTGTCTGTGGCATTGATTTTGCAAAGTCCTCATGGAAAGACAAGTGTTGTAGACGAGCATATTGTTCTTAAAATGCACCCTCACGACCATTACTACCGCTCTGTCTGTCCCTGTCTCTTTCACTCTGTCTGTCTGTCTGTCTGTCTGTCTGTCCGTCTCTCTCTCTCTCTCTCTCTCTCTCTCTCTCTCTCTCTCTCTCTCCGTTTGTCTGTCTGTCCGTCCGTCTGTCTGTCTCTCTCTGTCTCTCTTTCTGTCTCTGTCTGTCTGTCTGTCTGTCTGTCTGTGTCTGTCTCTCTCTCTCTCTCTCTCTCTCTCTCTCTTCGTTTGTCTGTCTGTCCGTCCGTCCGTCTGTCTGTCTGTCTGTCTGTCTGTCTGTCTGTCTCTCTCTCTCTCTCTCTCTCTCTCTCTCTCTCTCTCTCTCTCTCTCTCTCTGAATGTCTGTGTGTCTTTCTGTTTGTCAGTCTATCCGTCTGTCTGCCCTCTCTCTCTCTCTCTCTCTCTCTCTCTCTCTCTCTCTCTCTCTCTCTCTCTCTCTCTGAATTCTTTCAAATAGTTTATTAAGGTTTGCGAGGTCCGCGTTCAAATGGATTCAGTTTGAGAATTTCAAAAGAACAAAATAACCTGGAATTCAAAGGGAATCCCCCGAACAACGTTGAAGCCGAACAGATGAAATAACTGGCAATCTCTCTCTCTCTCTCTCTCTCTCTCTCTCTCTCTCTCTCTCTCTCTCTCTCTCTCTCTCTCTCTCTCACACACGGAAAGAAAGAATGATAATTAAATTTGCTACGATCATTAGCAAGAAGTAAGTTACATGTTAAACACTGTACACGCAGGAGGAATCAGACTCGCTTTAGGTATACTGAAAATTGGGTAAAAGTATAAAGATTCGAGGTGAAAAACGTCACAGTTCAAAGTCGAAAATATGTTAGTTGCTTAAAATGTTTTCCGAGGATTCTAAGAAATGATGGGATACGGTAAATTTCACAGAAGAGAGGCTGACCTTCAATAGTATTATAACCAAGGAAGAATCAGCATATATCTCCCCGTAACCACAGTGTCTGCCATGTATTCCGGCTCCAATTAGTCAATAAGAAGACAACTTTTATACATGTCAAACTCAAAACATTCAAATTAGGAAACAATTTATCATATTCTGAACCAAAACCGGTAGCTGTCGCTTCTTAAGTTTTAGCGCTACAATGCATCATAAGACCGTTGCAATTCTAGTTTGTTTTGATTTGTTCGGTCTATGAAATCTGTGAATTCGCCAAGCTTCAAAATCCAACAAAAAGGACGACTTGTGTGCTATTGGGTATGTCACGAGTTTGTCACGAGGCCTACGACGTTTGACCCAACTGGGGTGGCGGAATTATTCATTTGTTTATTATCGTTGTTGTTGTCACGTGTCCGTCCCTTAGTGTGGCTTGTGGTGCGGTTGCACCTTGGTGTAGTTCAGCTCACGTTCGGTTTGCTTTCTCTCTCTCTCTCTCTCTCTAATTCCACTGCCCGTGCTATTCATCCTGCAGGTTCACGGGTGGCTGGTACCTTTCTCTCGAACTTGCTGTCTATCGGCCTCTCGCCTGTCTTTTTACCTGTCGCACGTGCTTCATTTCTTTTAGTTTGAAGTATGCTCACTCTGTGACGTAGCGTGGCATGTTGGCCGCCATCGCTGAGGGAGGTTAGCTCTTCACTCGAGCGGAAGATGTCTCTGGGAGCGCCTGCTCCGGTCTTGGTTCTTCACCGTATCGTCGAAGGTACAGTCGGTATCTTCAATTCCTACAGTCGGCCTGTAGGAGAGGGACATCACTTCTTCTTTTTCCGCATCTGCGCCTCTGTCCTCTCGACTGGACAGAGGGCAGAGAGAGTCGTTTGACCCGCCTCTTCGGGGTCACCCACGGGTAGCTGGTAAGCATCAGTTTCGTGGTTTGTTTGTTTTGGTTTGTTGTTGTTAGCCGGCTTATTCTTCTCTTTTGCGCAATTTTCTTTTGTTTTCAAAATTGTAAAAGAAATATTGTTTGAGACCTTTTTTCTGGTTAATTCAGTCTTTAACCTGGCCATCCTAAATTATATCCAAAATTCTTTCTCCTGTTTATGCATCTCGTGATGCGGTAGTCGGTGGGGATGGGAGAGAACCTGGTGATTCAGGGTTGGTACTTGCTTGGTCTCGCTCGTCCGCCCCTGTCACATTCACCGGACTCTTATCCTTCGGCCACCGTCTGTTTGTGTGTGCAAGGAGAACGAGTTTTATGTTGCGAGCGTGCGTACGCATGATTTGTCGTTCGGATGCGTGGTTGGAGATTTGTGTTATTTTGAAATGTGGCTATAAAATGTGACAATTATGCCATTGAATTATTATTTGCAAATGTGGTGGCAGTTATAAAGCGATGGTCGCTGTGTTGGTTTATTTCCTAAGAAAGGAAATTGTTAAACGTGAGTGAGAGAAGGGTGAAGATAATTCATATTGGTTTTATAGCCTGTTGATTTAATGCAGTCTTTTACCTGCTTCGTGTGAGAAGACTTTAACGAACATTCCTGATTTGATTGGTTTACTGTGTTATGCTCAGGTCTGTGTTGAGCTGGTGTTGTTGGTGTATTTAGTAGACCTCCCCTCGCCCATCATGCGAGTGGCTGTTAGGATTTAACAGCATGGGTCAGACTGTACTGACGGGGGGTTCCAGTGCCCTTCCTTCCCTCCCTTTCTTCTCTCCTCCCAGCTACCTTTTCCCCCCCTCCCGGGGGGCTTCACCCGGAGCCTGGACTGGTTGGTGCCACGCGCTGGTTGGGGCCACGCTCTGGTTGGGGCCACGCTCTGGTTGGGACCGCAGACTGGTTGGTGCCACGCTCTGGTTGGGGCCACGCTCTGGTTGGGACCGCGGACTGGTTGGTGCCACGCGCTGGCTGGGGCCACGCTCTGGTCGGGACCGCGGACTGGTTGGTGCCACGCGCTGGTTGGGGCCACGCTCTGGTTGGTACCGCGCGCTGGTTGGGATCACGCACTGGTCGGGACCACGTTCTGGTAGAAAAGCCCGTGGTTTTGACTGGCCGGCCCTGATCCCCGTCCAGGACCTCCAGTAACAACGCCACGTTTCCCCCCTCGGGACGCGCTCTTCACTGCCTGCTTGTGTGTGTCGAGGGTGTCGGCCTTGAACGACTCTCTTCAAGAACCGACCCGGTTTGGAGCACCTAGTGCGACAGGGTGCTCCCAGTAGACTTGGGAGAGGCAGGGGTGTGGAGGCACTCCATGGTGTGGAAAGGGATGGATGCTGGAAATGTTTATTTATAATTGTGTATATGTCATATGTGTTGAAATGTTGTGATTGTGATTGTGTACGTCGTATGGTGAAATGTTTATTTATAATTGTGCATGCTGTGTGTGTTGGAATGCTTAATTGTGTGTATGTCGTGTGTTGAAATGCTTGATTGTGATTGTGCATGTTGTGTGTGTTGGAATGCTTATTTATGACTGTATGTTGGTGTGAATAAATGGGGTGTTGTATCGTAATCTTTATTGTGTGGTCTCTTGCGGGGCGTGTGAGGTCAGTCACTCCCTTCACTCCCACCTAGACCGATCCTGTCAGGGCAGACCTCCAGGGGTCGGTCGTGACAGGGTAGTACATTTTGATGTTAGGTCGTAGTGGCGACTATATTGCTGCATTAGTTAAAGTGCGTTTCCCTAGAGATAATCTCCCTCCACGGTCGGTTTTTTCCTGTTTTTCATTTTTTTTTTGTTTTTTGTTTGTTTGTTTTTTGTCGTCTGCCCTGCCTTCTCCTCCCTCTCATTTTGCCGCCGATCGTTCTGTTGTCGTTATAGAACTTACAAAACGACCGAAGGCGTACTTGTCCGATGTGCCATGAATCAAAAGAAATTAACGTTTTAGTTTGTTCTGGTCATGTTCAGAATGAAATGAGGTTAGGCGGCAGATTATTCATCATGATTATGATGGTGATCACACACAGTTATCCATTCTTAGTCTGCGGACAGCGTTTCTAAATTCGTGGCAAGTGTAGAGAGGAGTTAACACTAACACTAGCACACACGCGCGCGCGAGCACACACACACACACACACACACACACACACACACACACACACACACACACACACACACACACACACACACACGTACACACACACACACACACACACACACACACACACACACACACACACACACACACACGCACACACACACACACACACACACACACACACACACACACACACACACACACACACACACACACACACACAGATAAACGATAGTGACAGACAGGCAGGCAATGATACGTATAGAGAGATACATGACACAGAGACAAGGAGGCAGACAGATACGGAAACTGACAGACTTACTGTCGTTTAGAAAAGCAAAAGACAAATCATTTTGTTTATATATTTTGGCTGTTCGTTCGTTCGTTCTGAAATTCTGTCTTTTTTTAAAATCTGGCTTTGTCTTTCAATGAATATTTCACCCCTATAATCATGCATTATTTCCTGACAACGTGAACGCATTGCATAGGAGAAAGCACGTGCATAACTGGAGAGAGAGAGAGAGAGAGAGAGAGAGAGAGAGAGGAGAGAGAGAGAGAGAGAGAGAGAGAGAGAGAGAGAACACTTTTTCTGGGCATTTATTTGTTCAGATTCAATATTGTTCAGGGCTTCACTATGAATTTCTAATGATTTTGTTCTCTGAAAGTTCTCAAATTGAATCAATTTGAACAGGAATCGCACATATTCAAATGGAAGCATTTAAAAACATGCAGAGAGAGAGAGAAAGAGAGAGAGAGAGAGAGAGAGAGAGAGAGAGAGAGAGAGAGAGAGAGAGAGAGAGGAGAGTTTGCATAGTTATTTTTTTAAACTGTACACTTCAGTTTTGTCGGTCTATTTGGCCAACGACATGTTCCGTTTTGATTGGGAAAACACACACACACACACACACACACACACACACACACACACACACACACACACACACACACACAGAGAGAGAGAGAGAGAGAGAGAGAGAGAGAGAGAGAGAGAGAGAGAGAGAGAGAGAGGTTGAAAAGTGGGTCTGAACTATTATCGAAATGTTGCAAGCTGCTAATAACGCTGCCAGCAATTGGATCCGTGGAGTTTAGGTGGACAGAACCATGTATACTACAAAGCCCAAATCATTGCTTGCTCCGCACAGAAGATACTGTTCAATGTTCACCAATATTCTTCTTGGCAATTTCTATGGCCCCCAGCCTCCATCCCCTTCCTCCACACCTCCGCCCCTCAAACACCTCTTCCCCTTTCCATATTAGCGTTTCTTTCATTTCTTTGTCCAGAAAATTTCCACTGTCCGTGAAAAAAAAACCCACTCTACCCTTAACACTTTCAAAGTTTGAAGAGTCACATTTCTCATTCGCTCAACAGTCTGACCTCTTTTCTCCCTGTCGCTCCTGACATTTGCCAAATGTCAACAAGAAATACCCCATCAACACATGTGAACTGGATTCAATTTCTGCTCTCCTTTTGACTGACTTTCTCGAAACCCTTCTCCTTCAGGAAAACCAACAGATTGCTTCCTTATTTCTGTTGTCTTTCCAAGAGTCTTCAGGTCTGCAATAGTGAGTTTTCCTTTAGAAACCTTCACTTGATCCCAGCTGACATAAGAACCACGAACCTGTCTCCAGTTGCTGCTTTCGGTCGAAAATCAGCGAAAACAAATCGTTCTGCACGTGTTCATTGAACATCTCCAAGCTGACAACCACAGCTAGTGAGCTGACAGCTCTGGTCACGTTACCGTAACTTCTCTGCTAAAATAGTCAATGACACCTTGCGTAATGCCGATCAAGTTTTCCTTCTCTTTTGGCTTGACTTCTTAACAGCCTTTCATACAACTGACCATTCAACACTACTGTATCTTCTGATACTTGTTTTCGGAATACGTAATACTGTTTTTCGTAGTTCGATTCATTCCTCATAAATTGCATTCAAGCAAATTCAGCTGCTGGCATCTCCTCCCTTCCAACCCTTCTGAAATATGGTGTTTCTCATTGTTCTGTATAAGGCCCTGTCCTCTTTATTCTGCGCACCCAACTTCTCGGTCACATTTCCAGACTCATGGAATGCGGTGTTTTGTTTTCAGTTTAATCTTCTGGATTGTCCCCTTTGTTCTGTACAGCCTCTCGGCAGCATCATTTCAATATCTTCTCTCCTGTTTCAATTGTTTTCTTCTGACAACACTCAATTGTACATGTCTAGAAACTTACCTCAGTGACCAAACTTGAATTAATTTTATCCAAGCATGCGTCTTTGATGATAAATCGTGGGTTACACAAGACAAGCTAAAACGGAAGAAATCCGTGTTTATCCAAATGACCTAAAAAATATTTTTAAAAAATCTTCCATTTTCGTTCCTCCCGTTCTCTTTATAATTGTAGCACCATACTTTCCACATCTGTACACGGTCTTTGTGTCATTCTTGAAGAGGCTTATTCCTCTCTACAGCATCTCTCTTACAACTCGCAATTTGCATTTAAGAACCTGGCAGAATTGGATCTACATGTCATCTTCATACGGATTGCACGACTACTAGACTGCCTTACCGTGATATACGTTTATCTGTCGAAAATTACTGTTTAATTATCGACACAGACCCTCGTTCTGCTCTATGTG
>CM031597.1:10106608-10126507 GCA_018398815.1 Conus ventricosus
TTTTATAATTTTCTTTAAAAAAAAAGGGTTCTCCCTTTTAATATTTTGAACTTATTTGTTTTTTTTTTGTTTCTTTGCTTTTTTTTAGGCGCAAATGCATTAGTGACGTCATGTTGGGTTTAAAGGCATTAGTGACTCATGTTGGGTTTTGAATGGATTAAAGGGAACCCTTACTTTATTTACAGACAGAAAATGTTGAAGTGAACACACACACACACAACCACACACACCACCACACACACCACACACCACACAACACGCCGCGCGGCGCGCGCGCGCGGGTTTATGTCCACCAAAAGAGCATCCCCCCCCCCCCACTGAGAGGAGAGAGAAGAGGGGAGAAGAGAAGAGGAGAGAGGAGAGAAAGAGAGGGGGAAGAGAGAAGGGGGGGGGGGGAGGGAGAAGGGCACTTTAGATAGATAGAAAGAAGTAATAATAATAATAGTAGATGTAGATAGATAGATTTATTGATAATCGCGTAGACAACATATAAAGATAAAAGGTAGATAGAAATAGATAAAGAAAGATATAATAGAAAAATGATAAGTAGATAGGATAGATAATAGTTTGACAGATTTACAGACAGATTGATAATAATGATGGGTAGATGATGGATTATAGATGGGTTGATAAATGACAAGCAAACAAAAAATTTTTTATTTACGAGGTAATAGATAAGACTAAGGCTTTTTTTTCATCCCGCCTCGCCTGAGGGGGACTACAACACAGTGAAATCAATTAAGAAGAAAAAAAGAAGCAAACAAAAGGGGGATGAATCTAAAGGGAAAATCAAATGAAAATCGAAGATAAAATTAAAACAAAAAAAAAATAATAAGAATAATAAAAAAAACAAAACAACAAAAAAAAACGAGTATACACTTCCTAAAGACTTTCCTTTTAACTCCACGGATCAGAATATTCTTTCTATTACGCACTGACATACATTTTGGGAAAGGCTGCAAGGGAAAGTAAACGCATTCACCTTCAATTACTGGGTAACAAACCGGGGCGGCCCACAAAACGGTGATTCCTGAAGCCGCCTGCAAGGATATCCATCAGATTGTCACCTTTTCACCAATTACCTTTTACCATTCAGGGATTAGAGAGGAAGGACAATTCAGCTTCCATTAAAGCAAAAAAGAGTGTCGAATTACTAATCAGCTTCTTTAGGGCCAGTAGACTTAAAGTTGAGTTCTACAGTGACCACAGACCAGAAGCTTTTACTGGAATTATCTATACTATATAACATCGGTTGTCTTTCGTTCATTTGAGCTTCGCAAGATTTGTAGGACACTGTTCTTTCTTCTCATTTTGCTTTGTTAAACAAAACGCAAAGGCATTAACACATCATGTTGGTAAGAAATGTTGATACAGAACAACACAGAGATTAATCGGGCAACTTGCTTTATTACGACAGATACGATAAGTATCTGAAAGAATGACGAAAAACATAGAACCCACAATGCACGCAGAGAGAGAGACGAGAGAAAGACGAGAGAGAGAACGAGAGCACGAGAGAGAGAGAGAGAGACGAGAGGAACGAGCAGAGAGAGCGGAGATAAGAGAGAGAGAGAGGGACGCTCTCACATCAAACAAACCACACACAACACACACACACACACACACACACACACACACCACACACACACACACACAACACACCAAACACACACACAAATAACGTACTCGAACAAACACCACACACACACACACAACACACTCTCAAACACACACACACACACACACACCACACAACACACACTGATGTACACGAAAATCGACTTAAATTGAGAGATTTTGTCACAAAGATTAGTTCCTGAAAGACGCTGTATCCAAAAACTTTCGTGCTTTCTTATTTCAACGAAAACACACACACACCACACACACCACCACACACATACACACCACACACACAACACACACCACACTCACACAACCAAGGTCTAGGTAGACCACTCAAGGTACTGCCTGCGCAGTGGGCCTAGTGCGTGGTCAAGAACAGTCATGCTTGATTTTTGGCAACTATCCATTGCACACATTGTGCCTCTCTGAGGATGAACAGCTTTAGCTTTAAAACTTTCTTGAAATAAAAAATGCAAAGATTGTCTGAAGGTTGCCATGCTAGCTCTGCGTGATGGGTAAAGCCATGTTCTGTGTTGCATGCTCCAAATAAGTTGTTTCCAGTGTACATGTGAAATGGGAGATGACTTTGGTCGAATTTTCTGTGAATGCCCCAGCTTTTCAGTCACCCTCCTGGAAAGTGTGTGAAAGCGAAAGACAGGATCACCACTCTCTGTGATCATGTCTGATTGGCTGCAGTTCTGTCTAAACGCTTTAGCAGCATGTGTAGCCGACCATAAATCCAGCTCTAGCACCATCTCCATGGAAGTGGTAATGCAGATATCAAAGGGCATGATGGTAACAGGAATTGACCATCAAGCCTATTCCTTTTTATCACGTTCTCTCAGAATATATTTTATACGGCCACTGGACATACATATGAGGAAAGCCTGCAAGGGAAGTCAAGCATTCGCCTTCCTTACCTGGACAAACGGGCGGCCACTAAATGAGAATGATACCTGAAGACGCGTGTAAAGATATCCACACCAGATTTGTCACTCCTCTTTCTTCTCTTAATAATTTTGTTACCATCTAGGGATTGAGAGAAGAAAACTAAGATTCCATTAAAGCAACACGGATGTGGAGAATTTCTTTACAGTAGCCCTCTCATTCTTATGGAAGGAAAAGATTTTATAGCTTTTCTCAAAAAAACGGGTCATCCTTTAATAGATTTTGACATTCATGGTGTTTGTTTGTTTCTTTGCTTTTGTATTGGCGCGAAATTGGCATCAGTGGACGTCATGTTGGGTTAATGGCATATAGTGACATCATTTGGGTTGTTGTAATGGATTAATGGAACCTTACTCTATTGAAAGACAGGCATAAATGTTGGAGTCTGAACACACCACACACACCCCACACACTCACAACACACACACAACACACCACCACACACACCACGCGCAGCGCCGCGCGGCCGCGCGCGCGCAGGGTGTTTAGTGCTCACCAGTAGAGAGCTTTCACACACTGGAGAGAGAGAGAGAGTAGAGTCGTGAGAGAACTAGAGAGGAGAGAGAAGAGAATGACCGATGAGTGAGAGAGAGAGGAAGTAGAGGGGGGGGAAGGGAGAGAGAGGTCATAGATAGACTAGATAGATCGATAGCATAGATCGATAGATAGATAGATAGATAGATCGATAGCATAGATTGATTGATAGTCGACAGATAGAAGCCATATAGAAAGATAGATAGATAGATAGCTAGATAGATAGATTGATAGATAGTTAGATAGATAGATAGATAGATACGATAGTAGAAAAGAAGATAGATCGACAGATATACAGACGATTGATAATAGATAGATGATAGATAGATGGTATTGATAAGATCGGCATTGATAGATACGACACGGACAAGACAAAACTTTTTATGTACGACGGATAATCGCTAGCACTAAACGTGCTTTTTACCTCCAGTCCTCGGCCCTGAGTAGGTACTACAACATGCAGTAGCTAATCAATTAATGTAAGAAATCAAAGAAGCAAGCAAAAAGCGGTATGTTAATCATAGAGGAAACATCAAATGAAAATCGCAAGTAAAAAGAAAACAAAAAAATAATAAGAATAATAATACAACAAAAAAAAAAAAAAAAAACAAACACAAAACATAATAACACAAAATAAAAAAATATCCCCCATCCCAAACGAGAATAAAATCATGAAGAGGAAGGAGAGAGCGGGGGTTACGGGAGTTGAGGTGGTTGGGGGAAACTATGTAAGTGTACTGACTAACCGTACAAGATTGGCGATGTATGAAAACAAGACGTAAGTGAAACTATGGACAAAGTGGTCACATATTTTTGAACACACAACTAACGCACTTTCGCACCGCTAGAGAGAGAGAGAGAGGAGAGATGAGGAGAGAGAGACGCGAGAGAGAAGGAGAGAGGAGAGAGAGCCGAAAGAGCAGAGAGATAGAGAGAAGAAGGAGAGAGAGGAAAAAGAAGAGACGTAGCGAGAGGCAAAGGCACAACAAGTATTCATTTTCGCAGGCTTGGAAAAAATACGCTAGAAGGTATAAGCAAATGAGCGATGACATTGGGGGGGGGGGTGGGGGGGGAGGGGCGGGCGGAGACGGAACAAAAAAAGAGAGGAGAGCGAGAGAAGAGAAGGAGAGGCGATGGAAGGAGAGGGGGAGCAGCATGAGATGTAATGATTTGAAATGGAAATGTACTAAAAGTACATAATTAGCTGAATAAAAATCAGACAGTCAAATGAAATGACTACATATGTACAGCAATTCGACCTACCCCACGCCAGCATGCACAGACCGAGACAGAGCAGAGAGAGAGGAGGAGTAGAGAGAAGAGCAGAACCCGGAGAGACCTTTAGAAGAGAGAGATGAGAGAGAGAGAGAGAGAGAGAGAGAGAGGCAGAGAGCGGAGAGACAGTGGCCAAGAGAGCGAGAGAGAGAGCGAGAGAGAGAGAGAGAGATTGAGAGAGGCGGCCACAGAGAGAAGAGAGAGACGAAGACGAGAGAGAAGAGAGGGAGAGAGAGAGAGAGAGAATGCAGGAGAGAAGAGACGAACTCGAAGAAGAGAGCGAGAGCGAAAGAGAGAGAAAAAATGGGGGACAACATATGATCATATTTCATAAGAATTTAAATCCATATGCACACATATATATACCCACACAAACATATATGCTACACACACAACACACACACACAAACAACACACACACACACCACAAACAAACACTCACATATCATATTTATATAATTTATTATACTATTAAATATATAAATACTCTATATACTATACACACTAAACAAACACAACATTTATATCTATCGATATATATATCATATATATATAATATATTATATATATATATATATAACTATATATATATTAAATAATATAATAGATCAATGTGATTAAAATACCCAAAACGATTTTTAGAGTGCCTCAACCTCCTTCGGGGAGCAACATATTGTTAAAATAAGGTTTTAAAAAGAAGTGATTCTAACAAAATTGTTTCGATGACAGCGTAACACGCTCTAAACAAATTTGTAGATCACTCTCTTTTCAAAACCATACTTTTAAACAATATCTATATATATTTATCAAAATTATATATATATTATATTTTATATATATTAATATATATATATATTAGGATGTATATATTATACTATATATATCTCAATATATATTATATATATATATATATATAGAGTGAATATAAATAAATAGACCTAAATGACTTTAAAAGTGCTCGCCCCTATGGTGGTGCAACATTTGTAAATTACTATTAAAAAAGGTTAAACTATACAAAATTTTGTTTCGAGCGTGATGCGCTGTTCATCAGGATGTCTTGGGCCCACCCCGCCGATGTTATAATAGGTGTGGGCTCCGTTTGCGGTGGTTTGCAGTGAGGGTTGCTGCATGTGTTTCTTGTGGGGGGCTTTCAGGTTTTTCTTTTTTATTTTGGGTGTGAGCCACTAAACAACGATTTTCCATGTATGATGCAGTTGTTTACTATTTCTGTTTTGGCGTTTAAAGTTGCTCAAGGTGTGTTCATTTGCATGTATTAAACATTTTCAGTTAAACATAGGTGGACTTTTTGAAACTTTGCTGTATGGTGATGTCTTTTTGTGATTTTCCAGGTTATATGTAGCTTGTTTTTGGTCTTTACGTTACCAGATATATTTGCTCAGTTTGTTTGGTTTTTTAATTTCCATTATTAACATGACTGTTTAAGGTTTGCATATCAGGTTTTTGAAGTGGTCTTTCAAGGATCATCTGTATTTTTTCCTTTTAATTTTGTGTTACGTTGCTCTGTATACAATTTTGTTGTGAAAGACATTATTGTGTAGGGGCATGACTCCTTCTGGGTGGCAATTGCAAGAATTTTTCCTTTTCTTCAACTTCTTTGTGTGTTGATTTTCATTTTGTTGGATGCGTCCAATCCGGTTATTGAGGTTCGGGCATACATGAATACGATAGTTTGCAGTGTTTTTGTTAATATTTGGACAGTTTTAGTTCTTTTGGCAATGAGTTATTTGGATTTTGAAGAATTCTATCCTATGTTTGTTTTGAGTTTCGTCGTATGGGGGGTTATACCCGATGATTTATCTTTTCTATTTTTCCTTTGCTTTTGTTTGTGATGTTGTGGGTTGTATGGTAATTTGTAAATTGTATCCACTTTTTTGTAGTGCCTCTGGTATTCTACTGCTGCATTCATTGAACACTCTATCTTTTGCACTGAATGGTTGCTAGTCCTCTTGTTTTATGCCGCTTGGAGGTTGGTCTTTAATACAGCATGGTGGATAAAGGGATGGTTACTTGTGGTGTGTATCATAAAGGAGGTGTACATTGGGTTTCTTGTATGGTTTATATTCATGATTGTTGAGATCAGTGTTATGTCTAAGAGTTCACTACCTTTTTGTTTGCTTAATGGTAATCTTGAAGTTGTGGTTTTGGTAGCAGTTTGATTAGTTCTTTCTTTTGTTTTCGGATGGTTCTTGTATTGCTTGTTTGTGCAGCAAGGCCATCGTCTTCTGTATGTCCGACTTGATTTCGAGTTTTTTCTTGATGCATGGACAGCATGAAATAGTAGCAACAGTTACATGTTTCTGCGCATCATATTGACAACCATGGGATACGTCGAATGTTGAATTTCTGGATGGTTTTGCCTTATCCAGGTTTCATTTACTGCTGTTGTAGTAATGTGTTTCTTGGTGTGGAGAATGATTTCATTTCTGACCCTGTTATGTACTGTGTGCGTTACTGGCCAACTACAGGGTTTGGTGAGCTAGTTCTCATCTAAATGGATGGTAAAAAGTCTACTATGTCAAATGTGATGAAATACTGTATTGACTTGTGTATTGAGTTTTTTGACCATTGGATTACTCGTATGTGTTCTTCAGAGGATCTAATCCCCCAGAGTTTGATTTTATGTCCCTTTATTAATTTTTACCAGAATTTGCTTGTATTTTGCCTAATTCAGATTTGGATGGGTTTATTAGTCTACCATGTTGGGATAGTTATGAAAGTTGATGCTCTGCTGGTCTTTGAGTGTTATGAAGCTTCTTTTGTTGCTGTACGGTTTCTATCCTGTCATGTGGCCTTTCTCAGTGTGGAAGGAGCTGTTATGTCTAGAGTCATCCCTTCCACACCCACCAGCGCCCTCCCCCGCCTCCACTTAACCCACCACTTCCCCCCCCCTCTGTGTGTGTGGTGTGTGTGTGTGTGCGCTGCGGCGCGCGCGTTTGTGTAGGCTGTGTAGTGGTATGATGAGTGACTGTGTGTGTGTGTTGTGTGTGTGTGTGTGTGTGTGTGTGTTTGGTGTGTGTAACTATCTTCCTTCCTTGCCAGACCTGAGAATTAATCCTCGGATATACTTGTGCGTCTGTCCATTATGTTCTTAGCAATAATAAACTCATCTTTTCACATCGGCATGTATTTCGTGACAGTGATCCAGTAGGCTGTGCAGAAACATTTTGTGTACTACTATTTACTATCAAGACCATTCGTGTTTTACTAAAGACATTTCGCCCCTTGTTTCAGAAAATGACTGAACTGTGAGGCTCATGAATCTATGTGCCTTCACTGAATGCCCGACTAAAATTTGTGTTTCATAAAAAAAAAAAAAAAAAAAAAAAAACAAAAAAAAAAAAAAATATAAAAACTAAAAAAAAAACATTTCCTATGCCTGCGTTCGGTGGATGTGACTGATTGGGAGCGCTCCTAAGTGAAACGCATTTGTAGCCAAACAGGCTATGGACCTATTAGACATTTAATCTGATTATCAGATATAATATATATGTGTGTTCAGATACATATGAGTTGGAGATTTCTGTGCGCGCAACATACAGGATTTGTGCTTTTAGTCTTGCAGTACTCTCGTCTGTACAACTGAAGCAATTTAGTGAGTGCACATTATTTGTAAGTGCAATCCAGTCTCGATTTCCAAACCACGTGTGGTACCTAATCAACCAGTTTGTTTGATTTTTCTTGTTTTTTCGTGTTGTCTGTTATTGTTGCTGTTCTTATTTGTTTTTATTTTTGGTTTTTGATTTTTTTTGGTTGTTGTTGTTGTTGTTTATCTTCTTTTATTTTTCTTGTTTGTAAAGTCCTTTTTTCCTTTCCTTTTGTTTTACCTTTTACTTGTGCATCAGGAATATTTGACACAAACCAGAAACTATGGCATCGCGAGAGATGGGAATGAGAGTTTGCATTTAAATATCAATAGTGTCCCCCCCCAGTCAGTAAGATCTTGATATTCGACCCTGATATCGAACCAACAAAGCCCCTTCCATGTTCTGGGTATCTCCAAAATCAGACTTTAAATACCTACATTATGTGATAAAGATGTAGCAGTCCAGGTTATAATAACGTTCGACAAAAAAGACCCAACTAAAGTACAACGGAGACAGGTCTTCTAGTGTATGTCAGTGAATCTCTCAACTTCAAGAGACTTTCCCTCCTAGATAAAGCTGAACGTAGAGAAGCAGTGTGGATACAAATCACACTGAACAAATCAGATCCCAATTTAATCGGGTTTTGCTCCTCGGAACCCAGCAGAAAGAGGTCAGCTGAACTGATAAATTTGTTACTATTTTGTTTCTTTTTTTTTTTTGTGGGACACAGTTTCTTAGACTGTAAGAGATTGTTATACTTGTAGATTCAATGTAGATCTTTGAATCAAAACAGCAATCGGAGCAAACGTTAAGTGTGTTGGAATTTACATCAGATTATCGCAAAACCCACCAGAGTAACACCAATTCAAAGACAAACCATTGCCATATCTTGTCTCAAATGAAATAACATGCTAGAAGCTGTTACCAGTTGCTCTCAGTGATCAGTTACCAGTGTGTGTATACATGGTTAAAAATGGATGTGAAAACCAAACACAATGCCACAATACATAAACTATCGTTGCTTCTCTAAATTTACGAACAAAACTTTTGTACTTGACTTTAATGAACTCAGAACTTAATACCAGTATACAATACAGCTGATCCAGATTAGCGATTGACTTTTGGAATCGAAATTTTACAGAAGTCTATAACAGAATGCTCCGTTAAAAACAATCAGAGTAAATGCATATCTCCCAAATCGCTCCGTGGTACCGAAGAATACGGAGGCATGGCAACTTAGAGACTTTTGATAGAACATGGCTTGAAGAAGAATCAAGCTCACTAAGAAATGAATAAAATTCAGAAAACGCAGGGAAAAATCAAATAAATTACTTTCGCGAGATATTAACTTCCAAAACAAAATCCAAACAGGTTTGGCAAGCAATCTAACCGCTTAACAATAACAGTCTCTTCTTCAAAATCCAATGTTAACAAAGGAATTCTGCTGAACAAAACTTAACATCCTCTATCACCTTTCCAGATACAGTTTTTTATACTGCTTCATTAAAGCTCTAACTGAAAACTTAAAGAACTCCATCAATTTTGTCACGCACAAAAAACTCACGTCTGAACTACAACATTCCACTCATTAAATGAGCCACGATGTGTATCAGCCTATCATCTCAAAACCCGTCAGGAACACGCTGGACTAGAAGGCATAGATGGCAAAATTCTGAAACTCTCGGTCACTTATACGCTGAAACGTTAACGTATATCTTATTGTGCCTAGATAAACAGCTATATTTTCCTATGCGTTCAAACAAGCAAAAGTTCATACCTTCATAAATACTGAGAGGTAATATGATCTTTCAACTACAGCACCAATATCCAATCTTATCTATCCTTTCCAAACCTCTAGAAAAGCATTTCAATAAAAACATCTTCCATCCTTCAACAAGTTCGATTTGCCTCCAGCCGGGACACGTCACTGGTGCAGTAGAAATCCATTCTGCCTTCTGCCTTAAATCTAATCTTGTAGATGTGGGATTAATAATATTAATTACAACAGATATTGTGGTGTTTATTCGTTGGTATTAAAAAAGCCTTCGATGTCCATTGACACAATCTCCTTATTCGAAAACAGGAGATATACGGTCTTTCAAAATCGCCTCCTTATCCTTTTAAAATCTTACTCACAAATCGACACAAACAAGGCGACTTATCGGGGACGGCTGTCTTTCAATAAACAAACTCTTAAGTATATGCGTTCAACAAGGCTCCATTTTAGGCCCGTACTTACTCAATCTACATTACATGGCCTCTAACCCCTTACATGTGAGATCTGATGCGACCTCTTTGCGAGACACCCAATTCACACCAGCCATAATGAATCCTTCCAGTCTTTCAAAAAACATTAGCACGAGAGTACCAACGACTGGTAAAATGGACCGAACAAAATCATATGCTCACTTCACCTCACAACATAACTCATGTACATTACACTAGGCCAAAAAAGACAAAAGACCACCAATATTATTTTCTCCATACACCTCAATATGTACTTGTGGACAAAGTCCATAATCATAAAGTATTAGGACTTATGAATTGACAATAGTCTCAGCTGGACACCACCACAGCACGATACTATGCAAAAGCTTTCCCAGGAAAGTTATACGCTCACCAAAATCAAACACTTCTTGACCTTCATTCCTGCCCTTTATATCCAGTGCTCAAAATCAGTCTCTGGTTGATTATGCCTCGATATAAGGGATATCTGCAAGTGCAAACACAATAAACAACATTGTTCAGCCTCATAAACGAGCGCTAAGCTATCCTTCTGACAGAAAACTAGCCACCGAAAGCTCTGATAATCAAACATTCTTTCCATTCTCTCCCTTCAGCCGAGACTCATATACACACAAAGGGCCTATTGATGCACAAGTTCTGGACGGGTATGCTCCAACATCTTTAATGAGAGATTCTTCAAAAGTCTTTCGTCGAGAAAACTCCCACAAAACTCCATATCACAATACCAGAATCGACCTATTTTAAATCAAGTCTAAACGTACTCGGGAACTCTCTTTGTGGAATCCTTCCAGAATACCATTCAAAACGCAAATCCATTGTACCACAACTTTCAAAAAAACAATTACCTCCCATCTACTGCCCCACGGAAAAAAAATTAAAAAAAAAAATAATAAAAATACAAATAAAAAACACCATAAGTAATACCAAGTAATTCTCAAAGCATAAAACATCCCATTTTACATGTATTAACCCATTTGTCTTTTCTTTTTTTTTCTTTCTACTTTTTTTTTTCATGTACAAGTATTTTGATTATATATAGTATATATTTTATATATAAAATATATATATATTTATATATACTAATATATACTATATATTCATATTTGTATGTATATCACCAGTGTGTGTTATGTATGTAGTCGTTTGTACATGTATGTATGTATGTATGTGTGTATAACCTATATGTGGTGTTTCCTCCCAATGTGTAGTTCATTACTTAGACCAAATGCACAAAACCATATCTACCGCGCCCCTCACTCGAGGATGACGGCTTCTTTTAATTTTCTTCCACAAAAGAAACTGGAAGATGGTACTGAGAGTTTCTTGTATGTCTGGTTGTATACTGAAAACCTTTGAGATTTCGTTGTTCGCCTGAGGAACGTTCGGTTTCAATGAGCCTTGAAGGGGAGATGATCTCTGCTTCCTTTTTCTATGGACAGCGTTTCAGTCCACACCTCTTGGAAGTGCAAGCCATTGGGAAGGCACACTCACGGTCGATGCTTCCGATGGCTGGGGACTCGCTGAACGCTTATCACGTTGGTATAAATGGTATACCTCTGTCAGTGTGGCTATCCGTCAACCTGTAATGTGTGTTGGGTATAACGCGACTAAGAAAAAACGGGAAAATTTAGCCCAACATTTAAACCCAATAGGTTCGTTCCTTTGTTCGAACTTTTCTTTTTTTGTTCTGTTCAGAATAAAATAATGAAATTAGCACGTGTGGGATTTCTATCGCTCTACTACAGTGTGTTCAGAAGATGCCTCTTCTTTTTAGTTTCCTCGTTTTTATGTGTCTATGTTCTAGGATTTGCTGCTTCTTTCTTCTGGTAACTGAAAGATGAAAAAGTCGACAGGGAGCCTGGTAACTGAAGATGAAAAAGTAGACAGGGAGCCCTGGTACTGAAGATGCAAAAAGTAGACCGGGAGCCTGTGTCTTCTGAATGATGCACAGCTGATCTATCAGCTCTTCGTCGCGCATCTACCCAGGTAGGCAGCCACGGTTAGTAAGATGAGTGTGGATTGTAATGCAGATGCTAGAGCAGTGCGTCTCTAGCGAGGGTAAGGCGTATACTATTAATAATGTTTTCTTGAAATAGGGATGATTTAGAATTCAGAGAAGATGAGATCAACAGCCACAGGCCTTCTTCCGGCAACCAGGTTCAGGCCATGTATTTCATTCAGTACGCAGTTACCAGTGTCAATTCCACGCCCCACCTTCCTTCCTTTTCGTTTTCTACTTTAAATGGGAGAATTTGCTTAAACATAAAAACAGGAACCGTTGAACCAAAGATAAGCATTGGTTTGAAATTGAACAGGAGCCAGAGCCCATAGAGTGTTACGTACTTTTTGTTCGAAAAGCAAGGATGGGCAATTGATCTCTCTTCTCTCTTCTCTCTCTCTGTCTTTCTATCTCTCTCTCTCTCTCTCTCTCTTCTCTCTCTCTCTCTCTCTACTCTCTCTCGTCTCCGATTCACAGTCTGATATGGCCTTCGCGGTTAGTTGGAATACAAGCAGCTTTACATAAAACTTCAATCAAGGGTATAATTATGTCTGTCTCGTTCTGTTTACCTGTCTACCTATATGCATTATATTTATCATTTACCCTGTCTTCTGTCTATCCGTCTTTCTATTCTATCTATCTATCTATCTCTCTATCTATCTCTCTATCTATCTATCTATTATTATCCAATCATCCTCCATCCATCCATCCATCATCATCGCACATTCTATCTATTATCTAATCTAATTCATCTATCTAGCTATTAACTATCTATCTCATTATCTATCTATTTTAGGTATCAAACGCCTAAATCATAGAGCTGCATCTGTACATACGTGTACAAGAGTGCGTCATCCTTATTAATCTTTCAATCAGACATATTTCAGTAGACGTAGAAATGCATGCAACATATTGGGGAAAGGTCTTGCATGGGAAGTGAACGCCTTTAGCATTAATTTGGAACCAACTCTGGCGCCGGGCCACAAACACCGCTGATCCAGCCTACGGCTTTGCAAGATATCCAAACAGATTTTGTTCACCTCATCTCTCTTTTTGTTGCACTCACGGATTAGACGAGAGAAAATCAGCTTCACTTAAGGCAACAAAGGAGTGGCGATAACCTTTTACAATGGCCTTTTTTGTATGAAGAACCCCGGAAGCTTTTAACGGATTTACTCCTAAAATCGGATGGAATATATCATTAATTCTGAACTTCATTTGTTGGTTGTTTGTTTGTTTGTTTCCAATGTAATGCATTAGCAAAACACATGTGCTGATATGAATTAGAAAAGGAAATAAAACAGACACCCAGGGATTAAAGGGAAATTGTTGCTTTATAGAAGACAGATAAGTCTCGAAACATGCTGAAGATAACCATAAATATACCACACACGCGCACACACACACACACACATCACACACAACAAACACAACACACACTCACACAACACACACACACACACCACCAACAACACTATCTCACCCACACCACACAACACACACACACACACACACACACACACCTACGCAACCGCGCTCGAAATTGAAAGCGTTTCTTCTGTCCAATATATCAGATTCCTGTGTTCAGTTTATAAATTCCTTTGCGGTTTTTTTCTTGGTTTTAACGAGCACGCAACGCATGCGGCGCGGCACAACACCACACACACACACACAGAACACGCACACACACAACACACAAACAACAACACACAAACACACAACACTCCACACACACACACATACAACTCACCAACACACACACCATAACACACAACCACACGCACGCACGTCGCCCACACCCCACACACACACACTCCAAACACACACAGCGGACACACACACACCACACACCAACACACACAAACGGTGCGCGCGCGCAAACTCACCTCACAACACACACACCACAACAAACCCAAACACATACAAACAACACAGCACACCACAACACACACACACACACACCACACACTAACCACACACCACACACACACACACACAGAACGAGACCGAAAGAAAACAGTTTGGAACGCACAAATGAATCAGGAATGGACACTTCATCGAAACCTTCACAGAAAGGTAGCTTTCTGTTTTCTAGAGGAAGACCAAGTTGGAAGGTGAAAGGTAGTTATCTAAAACAACCGTGGCCTCGTGGGACGTATGGGCGGTGAACTGTTAGATATTACTGGTAGACCATGATGGCGCACAATAGAGCGAAGCGGGGGACCCTTTTCCTTCTACCGGCTCAAAGTTCGGACTGAAGCAAGTCATCAACATCTAGTGGGTGGACAGAATGGGTTTTTTAGACGGTGATGGGAATTAAGGCACACAAGGCAATTAACCTTTCACAATGAAGAAAAAAAGAAAAAATTAGAACACAAATGTTAGGTAGCGCTCAAGGTCTGACAAGCGCATTGGGTAATTGCGTGAGTCAGACATCCGCTAAAGTGAGCACAAAACCTCTTCTTCAATTCTCTCAATCTTACGTGGTTATTCATTTATCATCAGCTTCCAAATCATGTGTAGAGTGGTCTCAAAACTATGCGGATGTGGTGTAGCGTATAGGGGACTAGTCGCCCACGGCCGTGACGCCTCTTTGATGAACTGTATTGAAATGAACTGAAGCTATGACACCTCTTGAGGTGGCAGCTTCTTTCCATTTTGTTTAAAAAAATGGGGAGAAAGATTGTACTCACTTGTGGATACGGAGATGTTGTCTGGTGGTGGCAAAGTCGGGGACCTGCTTGTAGACTTCAAAGAGGTGTTGAATGGGAGTAGGTTCGCTACCTCTTTCTCTTGTCCAAGTTGTCCAGTCTCCTCCCTTGGAAGTGAAAGCGATTGAACAGGCCAGCCCAACACACATGTTGACTGCTTTTGCTGACTGGATTCAACTGATGCTTTAGCAGCTGCGTATCAATGGTATACTGTGTCACGTGTTGGACATCGGAGGTTTCTTCACGCGACTAAGAACGCGACCAAAATTAGCCAAACATTAGAACCGATAGTTAATTCACTTTCATGAGCGTTTTTTTGTTTGGTTAAACATTACGTACCCCACCACTTAGTACCAGGCAGGGTTCTGTCACCGTCTCTACACGTGTGTCCGAGTGATCTTCGAATTTTTTTCTACTACTTTACATGTCATGCTCTTTTAAACCTCCTCGGTAATTGGGAGACGACAAAATGTACGGGGGGCGGGTGGGTCGTTGTCTTTCTTGATACTGTATTCGTGTAGACTCGGGGGAGACGAAAAATAAAACCAGGTTTCTACCGGAAATGATCGCGCGCAGTTATTGATCAGTACGCCATTGTTGTCAATGTGTATTCATTTATTCCCCATCGTCCTTCCTTGTCGTTTTTTTCTAATTTAACTGGCAGGGATTTTTATTGTTAAAGAATAATAGCAGCAATCGTAAAACGTATATGAGTTTGACAACTCGGAAAGTAATCTAGAGCTGTTTACGTTCTTCTTTATTTTTATTTTATTTTATTTTTGAAAGATAGGAACGTGCAAGTTGATTTGGCTGTTGGGCTGTCTGTCCTGATCCTTGTGTGTGTGTGTGTGTGTGTGAAAAAAAACAAAAAAATGGGAAGTTTGTTTAATGTGATCGTTACAGTTCCACACAGAATTCAAGCATTTCAGAACTATGTTCCACTCATTGTTCTGAGTGAGTTTCGTATTCTCTTTGTTACATATGTATCCTCCATGCCCCGCAGGGGTCAATGGATTAAATTTGATTAGAATTGATTGAATTCGACATGTGTGTGTGTGTGAGTGTGTGTGTGTGTGTGCTGTGTGTGTTGTGTTGTGCGTCTTTTGCCTGACTGCACTGACTGTGTGTCGTCTGTCTGTTTCTTCTCCTCTCTCTCCTTCTCTCTCTCTCTCTCTCTCTCTCTCTCTCTCTCCTCTCTCTCTTCTCCTCTCATTCCTCTCTCTCTCATTCCCCCCCCCCCCATTTCTCTCTCAATGTTCTTTAAGGGGAATCAAGATTTTTTTAAATATTCTTTCTGTATTTTATTTATTCGCCCTTTGTTTGTCTTTACAAAATGAGGTTGCGACTGGATTTCAAGAACTCGGGACCTGTAACCACCCCCCCCCTCCTCTCCTGGCCTGTCACAAATATCGACCCTGGCAGTTTGTATTTAAACAAAACGGATCTGCGTTCCTAATCTTAAACACTGCGCCAGCAAATAGTATTTAAAAAGAAACAGCATCTGCGTTCCTAATTAACCCTGCGCAGCAATTAGTATTACAAAAAACGGATCTGCCGTCCTAATCTAACCCTTGCGCCGCAAAAGATTACTAAAAACGGATCTGCTTTTCTATTGAAGTGAAAGGTACATTGAAACATATTTGATGGCATTGATAAACATAATTTCCCAATTTAATGATCCAAGATCTTGATTTACTACGTGACTTCTTTGGGCATTGGCATTTCAGACAAGAGCATGAACGTCTCACCATAGAACTAATTAAATACTCCGCATCACCACACACATAACACAATTCTTTGACCATGTGAAAATTTTCAAGAAAAAAATCGGACATTTGATGATAATAATTACGTGATCTTCTGCTGCAATTTTTTTTTCTTCCAGAAAAGAAATTATGAAATCACCGCACGCCAGCACAACACAACACACAACACACACCACAAACAACCAACAACACACCACACCAACAACACAAGGGGAGAAGGGGAGGGAGTAGGAGGGAGGAGGGGGTGGAGCGGGGCGTGTGTGTGGGTTGTCGTGTGTGTGAGGGTAGTGTTGAGTGTGTGTGTGTGTGTGTGTGTGTTTGGCGCCTGTGTAAGTGTGTGTGTACGCGTGTGTTGTAAGGTGTGTGTGCTATATGTGTGTGAGTGTGTGTTGTGTGTGTGTGGTGTGTGTGTGTGACTGTGTGTGTAAAGTGAGTAAGTGTGTATGTGTGTGAGTGGCGTGTGTGTGTGTGTGTGTAGTGTTGCTGTGTGTGCCTGATGGTGAGTGTGTGGGTGTGTGTGGTGTGGATGTGAGTGTGTGTGTGTTGATGTGTGTGTGTGTGTGTGTGCGTGTGTATGTGAGCGTGTGTGCGCGCGCGCCGCAAAGTGGGTGTGTGTGTGTGTGGGTGTGTGTGTGTGAGTGTGTGTGTGTGTGTGTGTGTCGCGTGCGCAGCGCGAGCGCTGTGTGGTTGTGCGATGTGCGCCCCACACATGCGTTTGTATGTATGTGTGTGACGCACGCTCGTGTGTATGCGTGTGCTGTACGCACGTCTTTCCAGTTTATCAGTAAGACAGTGCCGCGTTGATAAAGTTCAATGTCGTGCACGCACGCGCGCGCGCACACACACACACACACACACACACACACACACACACACACACACCACAACACACACACACACACACACACAACACATACACAACACACACACACGCACGCACGCACGCACGTACATACATACATACATACATGCATACATTTACACACAAAACTGTTTCCGAGTAGCATTGCAAATCGATGGGATAAAATGTCCTCCTATACAAAAGAATACGCCGATACATAACAGAGGGAAAGAGGAAGGTTACAAGTGTAGAAGAAGATGTAAGGAATGGAGACAGAGAGTCGGTGGGAGGTAAATACATTTATCCGCGTAGCATGGCAAAAATCAATTTGAAACACTTTCCACACATGAGGATTTGCGTGTTTCCTAGCAGTAAAAAAAAAGAAAAAAAAAAAAAAAAAAAAGAAAAAAAGTGTGGGGCGGATGAGAAAGGAAGGAAACGAGAAAAATTGGAGGTGGTGGTGGTGGGGGGGGGGGGTATGGGAACGGAAGAGAGGTCAGAGATCATGATGAAGTCTGACGGGGAATTAGATATTTAATTCAAACAAACATACATGCGTACAAATTATAGGAAAATAATTTAAATTTACACACACACACAAACAAAAAAACAAAAACAAAAACAAAAAAGAAAGAGAGAATTGGTCGGGGAAATGGTGGTGAAACTGTAATAAACTGCAATGAATGTGAATAATTTTCAGAGAATGGTCGGGGAAATGGTGGTGAAACTGTAATAAACTGCAATGAATGTGAATAATTTTCACGCATAAAACCACATATGCATGGAATATGTCACAAGCAGGCACGCAGGAAGAAGGGGTGGAAGAGCTGGAAAAAAAAAGGGGAGGGAGGGAAGGGGGTAGGAGAGGAGCGGGGCGTGGTGTGTGTGTGTGTGTGTGTGTGTGTGTGTGTGTGTGTGTGTGTGTGTGTGTGTGTGTATGTGAGTGCATGTAAGTGTGTGTGCATGCGTGTGTGTGTGTGTGTGTGTGTGTGTGTGTGTGTGTGTGTGTGTGTGTGTGTGTGTGTGTGTGTGTGTGTGTGTGCGCGCGCACATGCGTGTGTATGTGTGTATGTGACACACGTCGTGTGTCTGCGTGTGCTGTACGCACGTCTTTCCAGTTTATCAGTAAGACTGTGTCGCGTTGATAAGGCTCAATGTCTTGCACAGATATTGCAGAGAACACAGTTCTTATGCTAAAGGTTCCCTTTCTCCAACCCTTTTTCTCTCGCACAGTCACCGGTCTGATGTCACATTATCCACACAATTCAGGGAAAAAAAACGATAGAGAGTAGAATGATCTTGTCTGTGTACTTTGCCATACAGTCTTTACAAAACTGACCTGCTACAGCGATTTTAAGTGTATACACTAGTAATTACACATATATACTTACGTTAACATAATGTAGCTGAGAGTGAAATCCAGTTGATATAACTTAATTTCAAACCGTGGCCCATCATTCATTTTTCAAGTGTTTCAAACACTCGATTTTACAAAAGATAATCCCAACTGTCAGTTACTATATCGTCGTCACTTTCATCGATCCGAGATCTATGAAACCCTTTCTATACACTACAGTTACCCCTCTCTCTCTCTCTCTCTCTCTCTCTCTCTCTCTCTCTCTCTCTCTCTCTCTCTCTCTCTCTCTCATGTTTCGGAAAATGTGAGAATGGGACCTGGAAATAGAGTTTTGTCCGGTGGCGACATCATCAGGGCATTGACGTGTGTGCTCATCCTATTACCCCCACAGACAGCTATGGTCAGACCACCTCACGCTTTTCATTGTCAAGCAGTCACGAAGAACAGACTTAACGAGGTTATAACACTTCGGGCCTTGACGGGCTAGGTGGCAGAGAGGGTCACGATGGCCATAACTAAGCAGAGTGAGTGGTTAACACATTTCCTGTTCACACCCACAGACATCGGATCGTTCACCGTGAGACAGGAACGGTGCAGTTGCCCAGTGTGTGGAAGCTGATGGATGTTCACTGCCAATCACTCAGCCCCGCCGTGCCACGTGTGTCAGTCTGATCTGCATGCTGTCCCTCCTGTCT
Source organism: Conus ventricosus (assembly GCA_018398815.1). Taxonomy (NCBI): domain Eukaryota; kingdom Metazoa; phylum Mollusca; class Gastropoda; order Neogastropoda; family Conidae; genus Conus; species Conus ventricosus. Next base: position 10,126,210 of record CM031597.1, read on the forward strand.
CTGGATGCTCTGTCTTCCCAGCACTGCAGGGAGAGTGTGGGAAAAGACTGTACTGCAACCTGCTCTCCTATGGAAAGTTGACTTCAGTTCAGTGTCAATCAAGGAGGCAGTATTTTTCATGGGCGAACCCAGTTATAGTACATAAATCTGCCGTGCTATCAAGATCCAAGTATGCACCAGGTTAAAGTTTAATGAATAAATAAGTTCACCAATGTGTGGTGTGTGTGTTGTGTGTGTGTGTGTGGTGTGTGTGGCCCCTCCAATATGCTGCAATGTGCTGTCAGTGTTTTGTGCTGCC
>CM031597.1:10130007-10135007 GCA_018398815.1 Conus ventricosus
CAGTTATTTGATCAGTACGCCATTGTCATGTGTCTTCATTCTATTCCCCATCTTCCTTCCTTTGTCGTTTTCTATTTTAACTAGCGGAGATTTTTTATTGTTAAAGGAATAATAGCAGCAATCGTAAAAAGTATTTGAGTTTGAAACTGGAAAGTAATTAGAGCTGTTACGTTCTTCTTTATTTGAAAAGCTAGGAACGTGCAAGTTGATCTGGCTGTCTGGCTGTCTGTCTGACTCTGTGTGTGTGTGTGTGTGTGTGTGAAAAAAAAAAAAAAAATGGGAAGATTGTTTAATGAGATCGTTACAGTTCACCAGAATTCAGCATTTCGCAACTATGTTCACACATTGTTCTGAGTGAGTTTCGTATTTCTCTTTGTTACATTTGTATCCTCCATGCCCCAGCAGGGTCAAAGGATTAAATTTGAATTGAATTGAATTGAATTGAATTGTGTGTGTGTGTGTGTGTGTGTGTGTGTGTGTGTGTGTGTGTGTGAGTCTTTCTGCCTGCCTGCCTGCCTGTGTGTCTGTCTGTCTGTTTCTCTCTCTCTCTCTCTCTCTCTCTCTCTCTCTCTCTCTCTCTCTCTCTCTCTCTCTCTCTCTCTCTCTTCTCTCTCTCTCTCTCTCTTCCCCCCTCTCTCTCTCAATGTTCTTTAAGGGGAATCAAGATTTTTTAAATATTCTTTTGTATTTTATTTATTCGTGTGTTTGTTTTCAAAATGAGGATAGCGACATGGATTTCAAGAACTCGGGACCTGTAACCACCCCCCCCCCCTCACCCTCCTGCCTGTCCAAATCTGACCCTGTGCAGCAATAGTATTAAAACAAACGGATCTGCGTCCTAATCTAACCCTGCGCAGCAATAGTATTTAAAAAAAACAGATCTGCGTCCTAATCTAACCTGCGCAGCAATAGTATTAAAAAAAACGGATCTGCGTCCTAATCTAACCCTGCGCAGCAAAAGAATTATAACAAACGGATCTGCTTCTTATTGAAGTGAAAGACATTGAAACTATTTGATGGCATATGATAACATTATTTCCCACATTTAAGATCCAAGATTTGATTTACTGTTACTTCTTCTGGGGCATTGAGCATTTCAGACAAGAGCATGAACGTTACATGATTTAATTAACATAACATCCGCATCACACACACATAACACAACTCTTTGACCATGTGAAAATTTTCAAGAAAAAAATCGGAACATTTGATGATAAAATTACGTGATCTTTGCTGCAACTTTTTTTTTCTCCAGAAAATAAATTATGAAATGCACGCACGCACGCACACACACACACACACACACACACACACACACACACACACACACACACACACACAAAACACACACACAGGGGAGAAGGGGAGGGAGTGGAGGGAGGAGGGGTGGAGCGGGGCGTGTGTGTGTGTGTGTGTGTGTGTGTGTGTGTGTGTGTGTGTGTGTGTGTGTGTGTGTGTGTGTGGTGTAAGTGTGTGTGTAAGTGTGTGTGTGTAAGTGTGTGTGTGTGTGTGTGTGTGTGTGTGTGTGTGTGTGTGTGTGTGTGTGTGTGTGTGTGTGTAAGTGTGTAAGTGTGTATGGTGTGTGTGTGTGTGTGTGTGTGTGTGTGTGTGTGTGTGTGTGCCTGTATGTGAGTGTGTGTGTGTGTGTGTGTGTGTGTGTGTGTGTGTGTGTGTTGTGTGTGTGTGTGTGTGTGCGTGTGTATGTGAGCGTGTGTGCGCGCGCGCGCGTGTGTGTGTGTGTGTGTGTGTGTGTGTGTGTGTGTGTGTGTGTGTGTGTGTGTGTGCGTGCGCGCGCGCGCGTGTGTGTGTGTATGTGCGCACACATGCGTTTGTATGTATGTATGTGACGCACGCTCGTGTGTATGCGTGTGCTGTACGCACGTCTTTCCAGTTTATCAGTAAGACAGTGCCGCGTTGATAAAGTTCAATGTCGTGCACGCACGCGCGCGCGCACACACACACACACACACACACACACACACACACACACACACACACACACACACACACACACACACACACACACATACACACACACACACACGCACGCACGCACGCACGTACATACATACATACATACATGCATACATTTACACACAAAACTGTTTCCGAGTAGCATTGCAAATCGATGGGATAAAATGTCCTCCTATACAAAAGAATACGCCGATACATAACAGAGGGAAAGAGGAAGGTTACAAGTGTAGAAGAAGATGTAAGGAATGGAGACAGAGAGTCGGTGGGAGGTAAATACATTTATCCGCGTAGCATGGCAAAATCAATTGAAACACTTTCCACACATGAGGATTTGCGTGTTTCCTAAGCAGTAAAAAAAAAGAAAAAAAAAAAAAAAAAAGAAAAAAAGTGTGGGGCGGATGAGAAAGGGAAGGAAACGAGAAAAATTGGAGGTGGTGGGGGTGGGGGGGGGGGGTATGGGAACGGAAGAGAGGTCAGAGATCATGATGAAGTCTGACGGGGAATTAGATATTTAATTCAAACAAACATACATGCGTACAAATTATAGGAAAATAATTTAAATTTACACACACACACAAACAAAAAACAAAAACAAAAACAAAAAAGAAAGAGAGAATGGTCGGGGAAATGGTGGTGAAACTGTAATAAACTGCAATGAATGTGAATAATTTTCAGAGAATGGTCGGGAAATGGTGGTGAAACTGTAATAAACTGCAATGAATGTGAATAATTTTCACGCATAAAACCACATATGCATGGAATATGTCACAAGCAGGCACGCAGGAAGAAGGGGTGGAAGAGCTGGAAAAAAAGGGAGGGAGGGAAGGGGTAGGAGAGGAGCGGGGCGTGGTGTGTGTGTGTGTGTGTGTGTGTGTGTGTGTGTGTGTGTGTGTGTGTGTGTGTATGTGAGTGCATGTAAGTGTGTGTGCATGCGTGTGTGTGTGTGTGTGTGTGTGTGTGTGTGTGTGTGTGTGTGTGTGTGTGTGTGTGTGTGTGTGTGTGTGTGTGTGCGCGCGCACATGCGTGTGTATGTGTGTATGTGACACACGCTCGTGTGTCTGCGTGTGCTGTACGCACGTCTTTCCAGTTTATCAGTAAGACTGTGTCGCGTTGATAAGGCTCAATGTCTTGCACAGATATTGCAGAGAACACAGTTCTTATGCTAAAGGTTCCCTTTCTCCAACCCTTTTTCTCTCGCACAGTCACCGGTCTGATGTCACATTATCCACACAATTCAGGGAAAAAACGATAGAGAGTAGAATGATCTTGTCTGTGTACTTTGCCATACAGTCTTTACAAAACTGACCTGCTACAGCGATTTTAAGTGTATACACTAGTAATTACACATATATACTTACGTTAACATAATGTAGCTGAGAGTGAAATCCAGTTGATATAACTTAATTTCAAACCGTGGCCCATCATTCATTTTTCAAGTGTTTCAAACACTCGATTTTACAAAAGATAATCCCAACTGTCAGTTACTATATCGTCGTCACTTTCATCGATCCGAGATCTATGAAACCCTTTCTATACACTACAGTTACCCTCTCTCTCTCTCTCTCTCTCTCTCTCTCTCTCTCTCTCTCTCTCTCTCTCTCTCTCCTCTCATGTTTCGGAAAATGTGAGAATGGGACCTGGAAATAGAGTTTTGTCCGGTGGCGACATCATCAGGGCATTGACGTGTGTGCTCATCCTATTACCCCCACAGACAGCTATGGTCAGACCACCTCACGCTTTTCATTGTCAAGCAGTCACGAAGAACAGACTTAACGAGGTTATAACACTTTCGGGCCTTGACGGGCTAGGTGGCAGAGAGGTCACGATGGCCATAACTAAGCAGAGTGAGTGGTTAACACATTTCCTGTTCACACCCACAGACATCGGATCGTTCACCGTGAGACAGGAACGGTGCAGTTGCCCAGTGTGTGGAAGCTGATGGATGTTCACTGCCAATCACTCAGCCCCGCCGTGCCACGTGGGGTCAGTCTGATCTGCATGCTGTCCCTCCTGTCTCTGGATGCTCTGTCTTCCCAGCACTGCAGGGAGAGTGTGGGAAAAGACTGTACTGCAACCTGCTCTCCTATGGAAAGTTGACTTCAGTTCAGTGTCAATCAAGGAGGCAGTATTTTTCATGGGCGAACCCAGTTATAGTACATAAATCTGCCGTGCTATCAAGATCCAAGTATGCACCAGGTTAAAGTTTAATGAATAAATAAGTTCAACCAAATTGTGGTGTGTGTGTGTGTGTGTGTGTGTGTGTGTGTGTGTGTGTGTGCCCGTGCGCGCGCATGCGCGCTTTCAGCATGCGTATTTGCGAGTGCGTGCACATACGTGTACATGTAATACATACTATGTGTATGTGTATGTGCTTGCCAGCATCTGCACATGTTCATGCACGTGCGCGTGCGTGCACACGCCTGTGTGTGTATGTTTGTGCGTGCGCACGTGCGTGTGTGTGAGTGTGTGCGGTAAAATGTAATTGTCAGAGCCATATTAACACTTATGACCGAGTAAGTAAAACATTGCGGTATTGTTGGGCCGGATCACTAGCAATTTGTATCTAAGTTGAGCTTTGTTCAAATCTGTCTTTTGTTCCCAGCGGCAATATGTTTAATTAAGCTGTCTTCCCTCAGGCTACTAAGGAAACATATGGCAGAAGTATCACTGTCTTTAAGTATTCTGCGAGGACTCTTGCAAAAAAGTCGTCGACTGCAGAGGTAAAACTGATGTAAGAGATGCAGTGGGCTTGAAACCGTTTCTCAAGGACCTTCTTCAATGTTAGGCTTCGACGGAGGTGGAGTCTACGAGCCAATTTGTTAACAAGCTTTTCAGCGTGTGCTTTCCTCTTCAGTTCCACGTCCGCTCTCATTCCCAGCACTCGGTGCTGATGCACTTGCTCCGTGGTGCTTCTGTCCATTAATCCGATTGAGACTGTAACACTCTCTATCGGTGTTTTTGCTTGGAGGTGATTGTCATCGTTTTTGTCTTCTTAGCGTGAATTGTTCTGGAATTATAATGATGCT
>CM031597.1:10140007-10150007 GCA_018398815.1 Conus ventricosus
GATAACCTCTTAAGACACAAGTGCTCAGGGCCAGTTCTTGGAATGAATCCACAAGGGACTAAATTACAACAATCTAAGACATAAGATTTTTTAATACCTCTTTTAATACTTGTCTTATCTAATGTTGCTCCCCAAGGGGTCGAGCACTTGTAAAATTACCCTAGGCTTTTTAACCACACTGATATATATATATAATATATATATATATATATTATATATATATATATATATATATATTATATATATATATATATATATATATATATGTGTGTGTGTGTGTGTGTGTGTGTGTAGAAAGAAACTCGTGGAGAGCGTGGCAGCAGAGAGTCCTCAGAAGAGAAGCCCCCTTCAAGCAAGTGTTTCGGCCCTTATCTCCTGACACTCTAGGGGGGTTGGGCCACACCCGGTTCATGACTCCGGATGTCCCTCTGCTGCCCCCTTTTTTTTTCCCCATCTTGGGACGAGCCATGGCTGGGATTCGAACCCATGACCCTCTGGACATGTCTGATCTTCCCTGCTTTGTATTCCTCCAGGATGGATTTCAGTGGTAGTTTGAGCTTTGCTTGGCGACAGTACAGCGCGATGTCAGTCAGACAGGGTGGGACACCAAGCCATTTCCTTGTGAACTTGTTGATTTTGGCTTCCATTGCTTCCACTGTGCTGGTGCAGATGTCGTATATCATCAGAGGCCATAGGAGCTTTGGTATCAGCATGAACTGCAGACACCAGACCTTGTATTTGCCAGGGAGCCCACACTGGTCAATGGTCTCCAAGCCTTCTTCCGCCATCTGCTTGGTTTCTTTTGCTCTTTGTGTGTCTTTCAGCGTATCATCATACCATCTTCCAAGGCTCTTGACTGGTTCTTCTGTGACTGTTGGAATGGCCTGGTTGGCAACACTGAAGACCACAGATTCGGCCACTTTTCCTTTCCTCAGTGAGAGACTCCGTGATTTCTTTGGCTTGAACTTCATTCTGGATGAGGCAATTATGTCGTCCAGCCTCTCCAGCACATGCCGTGTCTCGTCTTCTCTGGATGAAATCACTGTAGTGTCATCCATGAAGGCCTTGAGAGGAGGCATCTTGTATCCATCGCCAAGGTCTGTTTGTCTCGCGTTGTTTGTTGCTGCTTTCAAGATGAGTTCCATTGCCAGCACGAACAGTATCGGGGAAATTGCACAGCCCATTGCAATGCCCACTTCCAAGTTGATCCAGTCAGTTGTGTACTCTTGGTAGAGAACCGCATTGAGAAGCCATTGAAGTACTTCTTGAGCATGTCGCGGATATTCTTTGGCACATGGTATATCTCAAGAGCCAACTGTATCATCTCATGGGGCACAGATCCATATGCGTTTGCCAGATCAAGCCACACTACGTCCAGGTCTCTCTTTTCTGTTTTTGCTTTTGGATTGCGTCCCAGATCATTGTGGCGTGTTCTACACAGCCAGCCATGCCTGGGATGCCACCTTTCTGGACTGACACATCCAAGTACTTGTTTTCCATCAGATACTTGGTCAGCCTTGCTGCCATGACAGAGAAGAAGATTTTCCCTTCGACGTTCAGTAGTGATATTGGCCTGAACTGGCTGATGTCACTTGAGTTTTGCTCTTTGGGGATGTACACACCATCTGCCGTCATCCACTGGCCGCTGATCTTCTGGTTTCTCCAAGCCGATCGCAGCAGCCTGTGGAGCCACTCCAGCACCTTGGGACATTTCTTGTAAAGCTGGTAAAGTATTCCGTTTGGCCCTGGTGATGATTTGGCTCTGGCTTTGTCGACCACCTTCTTGATTTCCGCCAACGTTGGAGGCTTGCCATTGAACTGTTCCTCAGGGTTGGTTGGCCACACCAGACCTTGAATGTCGAGTGGTGCTTTGCTCTGTGAGTCAGAGTATGTTTTCCTCAGATGCTGCTCAAGAACTCCTTTGTCCACACTTAGGGTCCAGATTTTGGCTGCTCAAACAGTGTTCTGGCAAACTGGAAGGGGTCTCTGAAGAAGCGCTCTTGTGTCTTCTTCTTTTTGCTCTTCCTCTTCCTCGCAGATTCCGCTTTGCTGAGGGCGCTGTGTTTTTCTTTCAGGTCTTCCCACAGTTTTTTCCAAGCCTTGTTTTTCAGCTGGCAGTGCGGTCTTCATTTGCTTCTTGAGGTTGTTCTTTTGGACTCTGATCTTGTCCATCTTTTCTTGGCGTCTGGATTTCTTTGGAGGTGTTTTCTCTTTGGGTAGTTTTACTCCATAGGCGTCTCTACATGTGGCATACACAATGTCCCCATATGTGGCTAGTTTGTGGTCCAGGGTGCTTTTCCCTATCAGTGCATCGAGTCTTTGGACGATTTTTGCATCCAGTTTCTCCCAATCTTCAGTTTCGTTTGCTCGTGGCAGGTTGAGTTTCAGGCGCCTGGCATCGAGGGCCTGTGCAAATTCCTCATCCGAACCAACAGCGTGGATGTCCTTGGCACTGTGGTTTAAATCCTGGCCTTGGTCTTCCGACGTCTTATCTGCTGATGCAGTGCGCTGCTGCTCATTCAGATGAGTCTTCACACATCCCATCTTTGTTCTGTGGATCTTCATGCCACGGGTGGTAGCGAAACGCTTTCCACAGACACATGGATATTCCATTTGGTCCATGTTCATAGTCCGTTTGGGATTTGCAGTCGTGATTGGTTGATCACCGATGGATTCATCATTCTCTCCCCCTTTCGGTGAATCCTGGGAGCATCTTTTCCTTTTATTCTTAGTAGCCACATGTTTAAGGCAAAGTGGGGAGCCAGCCCACAGAGCCCTTGGTTCTGGTCTTTCCCAGTATCCTCCGGTCTTTCCCGGACGTCCTCCGGACTATTCCCGGAAGTCAATGGTTTACCCATGCATCAGTAGAAAGAAACTCGTGGAGAGCGTGGCAGCAGAGAGTCCTCAGAAGAGAAGCCCCTTCAAGCAAGTGTTTCGGCCCTTATCTCCTGACACTCTAGGGGGTTGGGCCACACCCGGTTCATGACTCCGGATGTCCCTCTGCTGCCCCCCTTTTTTCCCCCATCTTGGGACGAGCCATGGCTGGGATTCGAACCCATGACCTCTGGACATGCTCATTTTCTACTTAATGACTCGCGCTGTAACCACTGAGCCACAGGGACACCTGATATTTGTAGGGAAATTAAGCCTTATGAAGTTCACTTTTGTTCCTCCTTGACCAGATCCAGCTTGAACACCTCTCTGCCGCTTCTGCCATTGCTTTCAGGGCTCTGGTGTTTTCCTTCCATGCAACTGAGAGCTGTTTCATGAGGCTGTATGCAGACGTTCCTACAAATCCCTAGCTCCAATTTCTGCAGTGAGGACTTTGACCTGATAGCCTTCTCTCCTCAGGCTGTTTGCCAGATCAGCATACTTTTCAGTCTTGTAGATTTGAGCTGCCTCCATTCTGTTCTCATATGGCACGTGAGCTCGATCATGATCAGCTGCTTGGTTGACTTAGAGTGGACTACTATGTCTGGTCTCATGCCACTCTTGCTGATGATCTCTGGGTGACTCTTCCATTCTGGGAGGTCTGCAGTGCACTCCCAGTCATCTGCCCGTCCAGCAGACTCTGCCTGCATGTTTCGAGTGGCACTGTTGTTCTTGGCCATGATTTGCTGCCTCCTGCCGTGAAGAATGCGTCCTGATTCTCCCTTTTGTGGTGTTGGTATATATATATAATGCTGAACAATTATATTTATATATATATATATATATATATATATATATATATTATATATATATATATATATATATTAATATATATATATATGTGTGGTGTGTGTGTGTGTGTGTGTGTGTGTGTGTGTGTGTGTGTGTGTGTGTTGTGGGGGTGGGTGGGGGTGGGGGGTGGGGGGGTGTATGTGTGTGTGTGTGTGTGTGTGTGTGTGTGTGTGTGTGTGTGTGTGTGTGTGTGTGTGAGTGTATGTGTGTGTGTGTGTGTGGGGGGGGGGTGTATGTGTGTGTGTGTGTGCGTGCGTGCGTGCGTGCGTGTGTGTGTGTGTGTGTGTGTGTGTGTGTGTGTGTGTGTGTGTGTGTGTGTGTGTGTGTGTGTGTAAAGAAACAACCATGCAAGGCAAGCAAAGAAGAACGTTTCTGTTGTACAATGTATCGCCACTAGGCCTTTCACAGAGGTCTTCTTGTACTTTGGTGCTACTGGCACATCCAAATAATTCCTAACTCTGTCTTCCTCTGAATTAGATCTGACTGGTACAGCAGACACCCCAGCCAAAACAAGTCGAAAATCGATGAGGTATCATAATGATTCAATGTTATTCAATAAGATGCAAATATTGAATCAGTACAGACTCTCTCCTCCCGTCTTCCCCCCGCCCTCACACACACACACACACACACACACACACACACACACACAACACACACACACACACACGCTACACGCACGCACGCACGCACGCACGCACGCACGCACGCACGCACGCACGCACGCACACACACACACACACACACACACACGCATACACACACAGAGGCACGCACGCACACACACAAACACGTAACGCATGCACGCACGCACGCTCGCACGCGTGCACGCAAGCACGCAGGCATGCAGACACACACACACACACACACACACACACACACACACACACACACACACACACACACACTCAGAAACACGCGCGCGTGTGGGCGCGCACCCTCACGCACACACACACACACACACACACACACCACACACACACACACACACACACACACACACACACACACACACACACACACATGCTCAGAGGCCTTTCGTCCGCTGATTCAGACTCATGAGTGAGACATGTCTGATTGTGTCTGCGCTGCCTTGGCCTCCAATAGATACACACCACATGCTATCATCATTATTATTCTGACACGTCTGATTGTGTCCGCGCTGCCTTGGCCTCCAATAGATACACACCACATGCTATCATCATTAGTACTGACATGTCTGATTGTGTCTGCGCTGCCTTGGCCTCCAATAGATACACACCACATGCTATCATCATTAGTACTGACATATCTGATTGTGTCTGCGCTGCCCCGGCCTCCAATAGATACACACCGCATGCTATCATCATTAGTACTGACATATCTGATTGTGTCTGCGCTGCCCGGCCTCCAATAGATACACACCACATGCTATCATCATTAGTACTGACATGTCTGATTGTGTCTGCGCTGCCTTGGCCTCCAATAGATACACACCGCATGCTATCAGCATGTAATACCCTCATCACAAGGGTTCAAAGAGTAAAACGAGAACAAAGTGTGAGTGTGTGTGTGTGTGTGTGTGTGTGTGTGTGTGTGTGTGTGTGTGTGTGTGTGTGTGTGTGTGTGTGTGTGCGTGCGTGCGTGCGTGCGTGCGTGCGTGCGTGCGTGCATGTGTGTGCATGTGTGTGCGTGCGTGCGTGTGTGCGTGTGTGCGTATGTGTGTGTTCGTGTGTGTACGTGCGTACGTGCGTACGTGCGTACGTGTGTGTGTGTGTGTGTGTGTGTGTGTGTGTGTGTGTGTGTGTGTGTGTGTGTGTGTGTGTGTGTGTGTGTGTGTGTGTGTGTGTGTTGTCAGATAAATAGAAAGATATATACGCATACATACAAACGTCATGATATTCTCTCTCTCTGTAGACAAACAAATAAATACAGATAAATCAACACATAGGCAAATAAACAGATTGGTAGACAGAAACAATAATGTTGTTCATAATTGGGAAAAGGGTACTCACATTCATTGCATCGATTTCCTTTTCCTGCTATGTTCTAGTGTATGAGGTGTGTAAAAAGTACTATGCTGTTTGATTGAAAGTGCTGTACACATACATCACAGCGAAGAACGCAATGCCTTGTCATCATTTCACAGTTAGCAGAGGCTTCAGGAACTGGAACATCAACAGCAGCGACAAATAAAATCATTGACAATAACAGTTTATTGACCCGTGCAGATACAAAAAAATGGTCCCCTTGGCTGTGTATTAAAAAAATTCTTACTGAGGACTTTTGCTCTCAGGTTCTTGGAATACCGTCAAAGACCAAGAGTCGATGACCCAAATGTCGAATGCTTCGTATTATTTGGGACCATTATTTCAGACCCAGATTCAATTTATGGAAGTCTTTCCTTCATCGAGACTGTAACAGGCTCCTGCGCTTATCGAATTCAAGGCATGATGCAATTAAACACGCAAAATAAAATGCCACGTAACACTTACTTAATACCTAGGCACATGAGTTGCATTGTGTATTAAATGATCATTGTTAGTGCGCTCTTTGTTTTCGGCGTCTACTTGTATTTCATCTTGTTTTTTTTTTTTTGCATTCATTTCGAAGATCTGCAGTCACTGTTGTTCACTGTCATCTTCATCGTTATCTGTACCACGTTCAAATCTTGCTTTGATATGGCCCTTTGCGGTCGGCTGGGCTGTAAGCAACATTACCCGTACCCGTTGAACACTCCACGAATGATCGACAATACTGGTACAACATTAACAGAACAGTGAAACTTGACTCATGAGACAAGCAGTTTCACCATGTATACAGCTGCTGTTTGCTGTCTGATCGGCTCCTGGATGGCCTATATAGTCGGCGTACATCGTTGATGGATTGACAGAATGACTGAACAATTAAATGCGTCGTTTTGCTTTTTCTTGTCACCATGTTTGCTTGCTCGTTTGTGCTGAATTCATGCACTTTAACAGCATGCTACCTGGAAGCTCTGACAATAAACTCGCCATTTTCTACCGGCACTTCTGCATAAGCTACGTGACCCAGCTTTCAACAAAACGCTAGAGAAAGGCAACAGAACAATGGTCAGTGTCAAATTTCCGTCAGCGCACGGTGAATCGTACGGCTGTGTGGGGAGTGACGTGACTCACCTCTTTGTGACAAGAGACTGTATTACACGTGGTAGTTTGCTGCGTGGTCACACTACCCGGGTAAGGAGGCGTTGGTTGTAGTTGGTTAACGGGTAGTAATGGACAAGATAGAAGACCCGAGCGATAATTTGCCATCTGCTCAAATTCTATAGCAACAAGGTTTCTTGCGGTTTCGGATAGTTTACTGTCTGATCACAATTCTCAGGTAAGAGGAACTGGATAGCCGGTTGCTACAAAATCACAATTTGCAGATGGGGGTCTTGGTTCTTTACTCATGTTGAAAAAAATCGAATTGAAATACAATACTATGAAAGTGGGAGAAGGAAGGGAAAAGAGGGAGGGCTAGGCAGGATTACCGTCTAAAATCAGTTCACGTGTGAGGGGGTGTTTGTAGTAGTTTTATCTCTGGTCACAGTCCACAGGTGAAGTAGCCTGAGTGCAACTTTTCTGTCTGATCAGAGCCCACATCTGAAGATCAAGAGGTCTGGATGGGAATGGTTGCCTGGTTACAATCTAGGTAAAGGTCTGAAGTTAATTGTGTTGCTTCGTTACAGTTCACTAGTACAGTCAGAGTTGTAGGCGTTTCTCGGTTACGATTCATAGGGATATGAAGGGCTCAAGTTGGTAGTTTGTCGCTCATACAGTTCATGAGAAAGAGCTGGTCCGAAAACATAAAGTATTGGACCAAATGACCATGCCGGATCTCCATGACGTCTGCCAACAGAGGAGCCTGGCGAGAAGTGGCGGCTGCCTCATCACGTCCCCCCAAAGTTGAGATGTGGACTGGGAGACTCAATGACTTCTGTTGTACACTATTGCACACTGCTGCCAGTTTGCACAATATGCACTTATTTTCGCACAGGTGCTTGTTTACAGAGTCATGTCCGTGCGTACGTGTGTGTGTGTGTGTGTGTGTTCGGAGATGGTGGTGTTGAGGTTAAGACAGGTTAATAGTAATGGTGATCACGAACATATTGATTCAGGAAGACACGTAGGAGTTGCATTATTTTGACGTTTGCATGAAGCGCAAAGGCAAAGCAGGGAAAAAAACAACAACCCAGCAACATTAGTCAAAATGCAAACAACACATTCTGCAAACCAATCAAAAGATACCCTGTAAAGGTTCTTTCAAAAACCATATTATCAATGTACTCCACATGCCTGGATACAGCTCATAGGTATCTGTATGCATGACATACACATCCACACCTATACACTACACAAGTATGGCAGGAGCTCTGGATGCTTTCAGCAATACATCAATGAATCAGGCAATACATTGGAAAAGCTGTACAGCCTCCCATTAAAATCATCGACCTGTACAGCCCCAAGCGCTACGAGAACTCAGGTCCATGGTACAGACCAGGATAATTCGAACATCCTCTGCTGACAAAGGCGGCGCTCAGGTCCATGGTACAGACCAGGATAATTCGAACATCCTCTGCTGACAAAGGCGGCGTTGTGGTTGTACAGGACCGTTCAGACTATATCATCAAGGCCTACCGACAAGTGCAGAACTCTAAACATTATTACCAAATTGACAGAGATCCTACGCTCCAGAATGCCTGGACAGCCGATGAACTAGTCACAGATCTGTCTCATGATGAGTGTCTCGGCAATACTACATTACGCTGGGCCTTGCAGATCCTAAATTATGTCATTGCCACCGGTTGCACATGCTATCTAAACTGCCAAAATATTGGAACATGTTTGAGAGAGAGAGAGAGAGAGAGAGAGAGAGAGAGGAGAGAGAGAGAGAGAGAGAGAGAGAGAGAGAGAGAGAGACTTACAGGCAGACAGACAGACAGAAAAAAAAAGTCAGCCCGTGTGTGTGTGTGTGTGTGTGTGTGTGTGTGTGTGTGTGTGTGTGTGTGTGTGTGTGTGTGTGTGTGTGTGTGTTTGTGTGTCTGTCTGTCTGTGTCTGTCTGTCTGTTTTTGTGTCTCTGTGAGTGTGTATATATGTGTTTTCACAATTTCCCTAGACTCCTCTCATCCTCCCTTCACAACGACCTGTCGGTGAGCACGGATACAGAATATTGATCGTACCCAGGGGATCGCATCCCACCCTATTGTATGAGGCCCACACCAGATCAGACAACACTCCATCGCTGTCTGCACCAGCTTCGCACACAACAAGGATAAAACATTGGACGTGAGTAAACGTGTGCAGCTGAAGAGAAAATATCAATATACAGCAAAAGCATCTCGCATACCGAAATTCGTGTCAGGTATAAGTTTCAAATTCGGGTGGGCGTGAGAATGACATGCTGTCTTTAGGGGCAGTAACTATATCACTGACAGTGCAGTAGATGCAGTTCCGAATAAAAGAATTTTTGATTCTATTTTGTAAAGCGTCTGTTTGGAACAGCCAATTTTTTCCTCCTGCATTCCAGCGAAGAATAAGGGAATTGACTGGAACGATAAAGTCATTCATCTGCCGCGGAAATGCCTCATAATATAATTACAGAACACACACACACACACACATAACACACACACACACACACACACCACACACACACACACACACACACACACACACACACACACACAACACACACACACACACGCTTGCACGCACGCACGCACGCACGCACGCACGCATGCACACACACACACACACACACACACACACACACACACACACACACACACACACACGCACGCACGCACGCACGCACGCACGCACGCACGCACGCACGCACGCACGCACGCACAACACACACACACACACACACACACACACACACACACACACAAGATGAGCATAGGTGGGATTGTTTGAGTTGGAGGGAGTGGTATCATTTGTTGAGAACGCAAGAACAACGCTTACGACAGAAAAAAAAAAAAAACCATGTTATTCCACGATGATTTCTAAGGAACTCATGCAAATACCTGCATCTGCGAATTAGTGAGGAATTTCCAGCTCATGCATTATGTGGCTAGTTCATTGTCATATATGTTCAGGATATTTGATTTATGGAAGCAGCCTTTTGAAAGAGTATGGCTTAAATTGTGTCATTTCAGTGTCGATTCGCACTGAGTTGTCTGTCTTTAATTTTGTATTAATCACAATCTAAACCCTAATCTGTTCAAATTTGTGGAGCAAAGATATCCTATTTTCTTAGATATTCTTAAAT
>CM031597.1:10155007-10165007 GCA_018398815.1 Conus ventricosus
TTTGTTGCCTCATAGGGTGTGGGCAGTAGTTTGTTGCCTCAAGGGTGTGGGCGGTAGTTTGTTGCCTCATAGGATGTGGGCGGCACTCTGCTGCCTCAAAGGGTGTGGGCGGTAGTTTGTTGCCTCAAAGGGTGTGGGCGGTAGTTTGTTGCCTCATAGGATGTGGGCGGCACTCTGCTGCTCAAGGGTGTGGGCGGTAGTTTGTTGCCTCATAGGGTGTGGGCCGTAGTTTGCTGCCTCAAAGGGTGTGGGCGGTAGTTTGTTGCCTCATAGGGTGTGGGCGGTAGTTTGTTGCGGTGTGGGCGGTATTTTTGTTGCCTCAAAGGGTGTGGCGGTAGTTTGTTGCCTCAAAGGGTGTGGGCGGTAGTTTTTTGCCTCATAGGGTGTGGGGGGTAGTTTGCTGCCTCAAAGGGTGTGGGCGGTAGTTTGTTGCCTCATAGGGTGTGGGCAGCAGTTTGTTGCGGTGTGGGGGGTAGTTTGTTGCCTCAAAGGGTGTGGGCGGTATTTTGTTGCCTCAAAGGTGTGGGCGGTAGTTTGTTGCCTCATAGGGTGTGGGCGGTATTTGCTGCCTCAAAGGGTGTGGGCGGTAGTTTGTTGCCTCAAAGGGTGTGGGCGGTAGTTTGTTGCGGTGTGGGCGGTAGTTTGCTGCCTCAAAGGGTGTGGGCGGTAGTTTGTTGCCTCAAAGGGTGTGGGCGGTAGTTTGCTGCCTCGAAGGGTGTGGGCGGTAGTTTGCTGCCTCAAAGGGTGTGGGCGGTATTTGCTGCCTCAAAGGGTGTGCGCGGTAGTTTGTTGCGGTGTGGGCGGTAGTTTTGCTGCCTCAAAGGTGTGGGCAGTAGTTTGCTGCCTCAAAGGGTGTGGGCGGTAGTTTGCTGCCTCAAAGGTTGTGGGTGGTATTTTGTTGCTTCAAAGGTGTGGGCGGTAGTTTGCTGCCTCATAGGGTGTGGGCGGTAGTTTGTTGCCTCAAAGGGTGTGGGCGGTAGTTTGCTGCCTCAAAGGGTGTGGCCGGTAGTTTGCTGCTTCAAAGGGTGTGGGCAGTAGTTTGTTGCCTCAAAGGGTGTGGCAGTAGTTTGTTGCCTCAAAGGTGTGGGCAGTAGTTTGTTGCCTCAAAGGGTGGGGGCGGTAGTTTGTTGCTCGTACAATTCATAGGTAAGGTAGTCATGGTGGGTCACAAATGCTTCGTTAAGTTCATAGGCAAAGGATCAGGGCCGAATGTTTTTCCCTCATCACTGTTTATAGGTAAGACGAGCGGGTGGTGTTTGTTACTTATACAGTTCATCGGTAAGAAGCTAACGACTGTACATTGTTGCTTTATTACATTTGACAGGTAAGAGGCTAACGACTGTACACTGTTGCATTAATACATTTCACAGGTAAGAGGCTAACGACTGTACATTGTTGCTTTAATACATTTTACAGGTAAGAGGCTAACGACTGTACACTGTTGCTTTAATACATTTCACGGGTAAGAGGCTAACGACTGTACACTGTTGCTTATTACATTTCACAGGTAAGAGGCTAACGACTGTACATTGTAACTTCATATACATTTCACAAGTAAGAAGCTCGGTGCGGCTGTGGCTTGCTTTGTTCCAGTTCAAAGACAGACGGCTAACGGCGGCAGTAGATCTTTGCCTCGCCACACATCACAGATACAGGACTCAGACCGGCGTTCGGTTTCCCGGGTGACAGTGACAGACAGGGAAGCCAGGAGGTAGGGCCTGGTCAGTCTCCACAGGTGAGGAGGTCAGGCGGGTACTTTGTTGTCTGGACAAAGCTCTCAAGACATGTGCGTGACCGGTGGCAATCTCGCTTCACGTTAGAGTGACCGCTGGAATACCATGGTCACCTGTCTAGTGCTTGGGGCAACAGGCTTGGGTGCTGATGATGCTTCTCATTGATATTGCCATTGATTTCAGGGCTGGGGACTGGGAAATGGTAGGATTTTCTGTTGTACTCTATCGCACTCTGCTGCTTATTTCTGACGCAGGAGGTTGTTGTGCGTGGGTGTTGGGAGAGCCTCGTGTTATTGAGGATGACACAGGTTTTTCATGGTGGGGGGTGTTGGGAGGGCCTCGTGTTATTGAGGATGACACAGGTTATTCATGGTGGTGGGTGTTGGGAGGGCCTCGTGTTATTGAGGATAACACAGGTTATTCATGGTGGTGGGTGTTGGGAGGGCCTCGTGTTACTGAGGATGACACAGGTTATTCATGAGGGTGGGTGTTGGGAGGGCCTCGTGTTATTGAGGATGACACAGGTTATTCATGGGGTGGGTGTTGGGAGGGCCTCGTGTTATTGAGGATGACACAGGTTATTCATGGTGGTGGTGTTGGGAGGGCCTCGTGTTATTGAGGATGACACAGGTTATTCATGTGGTGGGTGTTGGGAGGGCCTCGTGTTATTGAGGATGACACAGGTTATTCATGGTGGTGGGTGTTGGGAGGGCCTCGTGTTATTGAGGATGACACAGGTTATTCATGATGGTGGGTGTTGGGAGGGCCTCGTGTTATTGAGGATGACACAGGTTATTCATGGTGGTGGGTGTTGGAGGGCCTCGTGTTACTGAGGATGACACAGGTTATTCATGAGGGTGGGTGTTGGGAGGGCCTCGTGTTACTGAGGATGACACAGGTTATTCAGAGGGTGGTGTTGGGAGGGCCTCGTGTTATTGAGGATGACACAGGTTATTCATGGTGGTGGGTGTTGGGAGGGCCTCGTGTTATTGAGGAGACACAGGTTATTCATGATGAAAATACAGGTACATTCAGTCTTGAAGACACGCACTGAAGTAAAGGCTACATGTTTTTGCATTTACATGAAGAGGAAAAGTTGGAATAAAAAAAAAAAGACAATAGGAATATTCAAAACGGATTCAAAACACTCTGAAAAAAAACAAAAAAAACAAAAAACGACCTCCCCCCCAAAAAAAAAAGATCTCCCGTGATGTATCTTACCAATAACCATAATATTGACGTGTTTACATAAGTTCACACATGCCAAACACATCCATACTTAAACTCTACTTTGTTTTGTTACATTTTGAAGATATGCATTATCATTCTATCATATTTCATGCTCTTCTTTACACACACACACCCCACACACACACACACACACACACACACACACACACACACACACACATATAAAATATATATATTTTATATATATATATAGTAAAAACAAGTATCAAAAGGAGTGCTAAAATTATCTACAAATTTGTTTCAAGCGGCTTGGCTATCGTCAGGATGAAGTTTGGGTTGCCCACCGCCGATGTTATATAGCGTGTGAGGCCCGGTTGCAGCTGTTTTTGCGTGCGTGTTGGTTGCACGTGTTTTTGGGGGGGTTTCAAGTTGTTGTACGGGGTGTGTTCACTAACAACGATTTCCATTTATGCCTGCGGTTATTTACTATTTCTGTTTTAGTATTAAGAGTTGCTAAGTGTGGTTTACATAGTATTAGCCATTTTTCGGTTAGGCATAAGTTGCATCTTTTTGAAATATTGCTGTATGGTGATGCCCTTTTTATGATTTTCCAGGATATGTTATAGTTTATTTTTTGCGTTTTTAAGTTTCCAAATGTATTTGCTCAATTCAGTTTTTTTTTGTATTTTTCTTTGTTGAATGACTGTTTGTGTTTGCATATCTGGTTTTAAAGTGGTTTTCAGTTATCCCTGTGTAGTTTCTTTTTCATTTTCTGATGTCACAGTAGCCTGGTATACAATGTTGTTGTGAAGACATTTATTGTTTAGTGGGCACTGCTCTTTGTTGGTGCAATTGCAATATTTCCTTTCTTCACCCTTCTTTGCTGTGTTGATTTTCATTTTGTTGGATGCGTCAATTAGGTTTTTGAGGTTGGGCATACATGAGTACGATAGTTTGACAGTGTTTTGTTAAATATTTTGGGACAGTTTGTGTTCTTTTGGAAATGAAGTTGTTAGGATTTTGAAAAATTCTTTTCCTATGTTTGTTTTGAGTTTCCCGTCGTATGTTATACCATATGATTTTTTCTTTTCCTATTTTTTCTTGCTTTTATTTTTGTTGTTGTCTGGGTTGTATTGTAATTTGTAATTGTATCCACTTGTTTGTAGTGCCTCTCTGGTATTCTACTGCTGCATTGTTGAACACTCTCTCAACTGCATGACAGATTTGATAGTCTCTTGTTTATGCCGTGGGGTATGGTCTTTAATAAGATCGGGAGGGTTATTTTGGGTTTTTTTAACATAAAGAGGTGTATCTTTGGGGTTTTTCTTTAGGGTTTATAAAAGTGATTGTTGAGTTTCCAGTTTTATTTTAATTTAGTTCATTTCCTTTTTTTTTGCTTCAATGGAAAATCTATAAGTTGGGGTTTTTTTGGAAAGGGTTTTTTTTGCAAATTTTTTCTTCTTTTTTTCGAGGGTTTTTGGGATTTTTTGGTTAGTGCAGCAAAGGCCCATCATTCCGTAAAAAACCCACTTGTTTTCCGATTTTTTCTTGTTTTTTTGGGACGCATGAAAAATTGGGGCCCAGTTCCTGTTTTTGCCCATCAATGGATTATATATTTTATAATTTATATTTAATATATAAAAAAATATATTAAATTTTTAATTTTATAAAATTTATATATTTATATAAATAAAATATAATAATATATATATATTTAAAATTTAAAATTATATAAAATATATTTTAAAAACATATTTATAAAACCGTTTTTTTAAAAGTGCCAAAAAACAATTTTTTAATGCTAAACCCCTTGGGGAGAAAATTTAAATTTAAAACAAGTAAAAAGTTTTTTTTAAATTTAAATTAAAAAAAGATGGGTTTTAAATTCCCTTTATACTTGTTTTAATATATATGTTTGTATTTATATATATAAAATTTATATATATTTTTTAAATATATATATATTTAAAAAAATTAAAAATAAATAATATATATATATATATGTATGCACCACACACCCACACACGAAACCCCCACACAACACACACACACCCCCAAAACAAAACACCACACGCACAAACACACACCCACACACACACACAACACAAAACACACACCCACAGCACGCACCCCCACGCACGCACGCATGCACCAGGCACGCACCGGGGCACACACAAACACAATCACACACAAAACACACCACAAAACCACACACACACACACACACACACCACACCACACACACACACACCAAAACCCCACACACACACACACACACACCCCCCAAACCCCACACACACACAAAACCACACACACAAAAAACACACACACACACACACACACAAAACACACACATATGTGTATATACATATATGCGGTCACAAACTTTTAGGCAAAAATTATCTACCACTGCGGATTGAATGCTTTTTTCTCCCCCTATTTTTTAAATCAAAGACATAAGAGAAAGCTTTTTTTAAAAATTTGAAAATTAAAAAAAATATATATTTTTTAATGTATTATATATATATTTTATAAAATTAAAAAATTATTTTTATTTTATATTTATATAAATATAAAATATATAATATATATAAATATATATATTTATAATATCAATGTTTTTTAAAAAGGGAAAGGTTTAAAAACTCAAGGTTAAAACTCGAAAAATTTTGTTTTTGGCGGCGTTCCCGCACGCCGCTAAAAAAAAATTTGGGGTTCGATTTTAAAAACCTTGATTTTAAACCCTTCCTTTTTAACATCATGACAAATTTTGGTCCCCAAGGGGTCAAAGCTTTTTTAAAAATCATTTTAAAGGCTCTTTGATTATATTCACCTATATAAAATTTTATAAAATAGGTTATATATATATATATAATTATATATATATATTTATATATTATATATATATATATATAAAATATATAATATATATACACCCTTTGTCTGTGCGCGCGTGCTTCGTGGTGTGTATTGTGTGTGTTTGTGTGGTTTGTGTGTGTGTGTGTGTGTGTGTGGGGTGTGTTTTGTGTGTGTGTGGTGTGTGTTTTGCCTGTGTCGTTTCTGTTCGGGGTTGTCTATGTCTGTGTGTCTGTGTCTGTGTCTATGCTGATTTTGTTCTCTTGAATGTATGTGTTTTCACAATTTCCCTAGACTCCTCTCTTTCCCCTTTCACAATGAAAAATTTCCCTTCTCGTCATTGGATAAAAAAAGGCACTTTTGGGGGGGGGGGGCGGAAAAACCCTATTTTACTCCCCAGCGATTGATTTGCGAACTTCCTAATAAAAAAACGTTTACTTTTCCTGCTTTTTTTTCCCTTTTAAAAACTTTGCAGGGGGGGGACAAAAATTTTGTGTATTTTAAAGCAAAAGAACAAGGGGATGAATTATAGCAGTAAATTCATAAACCACGGGATTGTCCTAGGGGACGTTGCAAAATTTTTGTATGCTTTTTTAAACGCGCCGCGCGCGCACGCACGAAACGCACGCACGCCGAAACCAAACGCCGCAGCACGCACGCACGCCGCACCACGCACGCACGCACACCACCACCCACACCCCACACACCCACACACACACACACGGGGCACGCACGCACACACACACACAAACACACACACACACACACACACACCACACACACACACAACACACACACACAAAAAATGTGTGTATATGTTTGTGCACATACTGTTAGTTAGGCAGAGTATCTACCACTGGATTGAATGCTTATCCCCCCCTTTTTTTTTCAATCTAAGAATAAGAGCAAGTTTTGTTTAAAAATTAAATATATATATAAAAATATATATTATATATATTTATATATTTATTTTATATAAATATATATAATGTCAATGATGTTAAAAAGGGAAAGGGTTTAAAAAACCCCAAGGTTAAAAAAACACGAAAAAAATTGTTTTTTGGGCGGCGTTGGGGTTTGTTTTCAGGAGGTTTTTGTTTGCCCACCCCCGGGATGTTTAAAACGTGTGTTCTCACGTTTGGGGTTGTTTGCACGTGGGGGTTGGCTGCCGTTTTTTTTTGGGGGGCTTTCGGGTTTTTGTTTTGGATTTTAAACTAAAAAAACGTTTTCCCCTTTATGCCTCCCAGTTTTTTTATATTTCTGTTTTGGTTTTTTTAAAAGTTGCTAAGTGTGGTTTCCCATAGTTTTAACCATTTTTCAGTTAAACATAGGTTGCACCTTTTTAAACATTGCTGTAGGGTTTGATGTTTCTTTTTATGTTTTTCCCAGGTAATTTAGTTTTTTTTGCGTTTTTTAATTTTTCCCAATATTTTTTGTTTCAGTTCTTTTTTTTGGTTTTTTTATTTTTTTTTTTTAAATTGAAGGGACTGTTTGTGGTTTGCTATCTGGTTTTGAAGGGGTTTTTCAGTAAATCCCTATGTTTTTTTTTTTTTTAAATTTTCTGATGTTACATGGGCCGGGTAAAAATGTTGTTGTGGGGGCCCTTTTATTTTTTTAGGGGGCACTGCTCCTTTCCGTGAAATTGCAAGATTTCCTTTCTTCACCCTTCTTTGGGTTTTTGTTGATTTTTATTTTTTTGGATGCGTCAAACAGGTTTTTTTAGGTTGGGCCCTGGGATGAGTACGATAGTTTGACAGTGTTTTTTTTTAAATTTTTTTGGCAGTTTTGGGTCTTTTGGGAAAAGAAGTTTAGGATTTTTAAAAAATTCTTTCCCTATGTTTGTTTTAGTTTCCCTTTTTTTGGGGGGTTTTTACCATTTATTTTTCTTTTCCCCATTTTTTCTTGCTTTTTTTTGTGTTTGTTTTTTTCCCGGGGGTTTTATTTTATTTGTAATTGGGGGGGGGGCCAATTTTGGGAGTGCCCCCGGTTTTCCCCTGCTGCAAAAGTTGAACACTCTCCATTGCATGACAGGTTTGATTTTGGGCTTTTTGTTTATGCCCTTTGGGGATGGGCTTTTAAAACAGATGGGGGATGGTTTCTTTTGGGGGTGTTTCATAAAGAGGGGTATCCCTTTGGGGGTTTTTATGGTTATATATAAAGGTTGTTGAGATCCAGTGTTATGTCTAAGGAGTTTCACAAATTTTTTTTTGCTTTTATGGGGATCTTTTAAATTGGGTTTTGGAAGATTTTGCATAGTTCTTTTTTCTTGTTTTCCCATGGTTCTTTGGGTTGTTTTTTAAATGCAGCAAGGCCATTCCCCTGTAAGTCCGACTTGTTTTTTCCCAGTTTTTTCCTTTAAAGTTGGCAGCAAAGAAATCCCACCAAATTCACATGTTTCTGCACCAAACATATGAACCCCTGGTTTTCGTAATGTTGAGTTTTTGTTGGTTTTTTTGATCCCGGGTTTTATTTCTGGGTGTGGGATGTTTTCCCGGGGTGGAGAATGATTTCCCTTTCTGACCCTGTTTTGTCTGTGTGGGGTTTCTGGGAAACTTTTAGGGGTTTGGAGAGTAGTTCCTCTCTATTGGGTGGGTTTAAAAATTATATGTCAAATGTGAAAAAATACTGTATTAAATTTTTTTATTTTGGGGGTTTTTTTAACCATTGGTTTAAATTCGAGGGGTTCTTCATTGGGTTTTAAACAGGGGTTTGTTTTATGGGCCTTTGCTATTTTTTTTCCCGAATTTTTCTTTTTTCTAAATTTTTTTTCAGTTTCGAAGGGTTTTTTTAGTCTGCATGTTTGGGTTGTTTTGAAAGGGGGGTTTGTGGTCTTTGATGTTTTGAAAGCTTTTTTTGTTGCTGTTGCTTTTTATCCGTCACTTAGGGGCTATGCGCTCTCAATTCTTTTTTTTAGTGCGGAAACTGTCATGTATATTTTTGTCATTTTTTGTATTTTTCTGGATGTTTTTGTCAAGGGGTTGAGAATTTTTTCCTTTTGGGTTTCCCTTTTGTATAATTGCTAGTTTTGTCAGCCTTCCCAAAAAATTTTTTTGTCATTTTGTACTTGTTTTATTTGTTTTTTTAATGTTTTTTGGAAAACTTTTTAGATTTTTGAATTCAGTATTTTTTTATCATTCTTTTTTATTTGACTTCAAAGGGGGTTTATTGTCTATGAAATGGTTTGGGGATCGCATGATTTTGAAAAACGGGAGGGGTTTTTGTCCTCTTTTTTTGCATTCGGTTTTAGGGGAAAAAAAATGGGTTTCCTTTTCATATTGCCTACGAACTTTTTTGGTTTTTTTTTCTATTTCCTTTTTAAAATAGAAAATTTAGGGTTTTGGAACGGTAGTTTTTTTTTGACCCGGGCCCAAAATTTATTTCCTCCATTTTAAAATCTTTCGGGCCACAGGGCTTTAACGTGAGGAGCAAACAAGTTTTAAAATAACCAAAGAAACTAAAATGATTTTAAAAATGCTCGACCCCTTGGGGGGGCAACATTTGTCAATGGTTTTTAAAAAGGGAAGGGTTTTAAAATCAAGGGTTTAAAACCCCACCAAAAATTTTTTTCTTGCGGGTTGCGTGTCGTCAGGATGGTTTTTGTTTGCCCACCGCCGATGTTAATAGCGTGTGGGCTCACGTTTGCGGTTTTTGCACTGGGGGTTGGCTGCACGTTTTTTTTTGGGTTTTCAGGTTTTTTTTTTTGGATTTTCACTAACAACGATTTCCATTTATGCCTGCAGTTGTTTACTTTTTCTTTTTGGTGTTTAAAGTTCTAATGGGTTTCAATATTAACCATTTTCAGTTAAACATAGGTTGCCCCTTTTTGAAACTTTGCTGAATGGGATCCTTTTTTGATTTTTTCCCGGATATATTGTACTTGTTTTTGCGTCTTTAAATTTTCCCGATAATTTCTCAGTTTTTGTTTGGTTTTTTAATTTTTTTTTTTTGAATGATGTTTGTGGTTTGCAATCTGGTTTTGAAGTGTTTTTCAGTGACCCATGTATTTTCTTTTCATTTTCGAGTTACAGTACCTGGTATACAATGTTGTTGGGAACATTTAAAAGTTTATGGGGACTGCCCTTTCTCGTGCAATTGCAAGATTTCCCTTTTTTCACCCTTCTTTGGGGTTATTTTTCATTTTGTTGGATGGGCCCAAACAGGGTTTTTTTAGGGTTGGCATCGATAATAGTTTGACAGGTTTTTGTTAAATATTTTTGACG
>CM031597.1:10175007-10192271 GCA_018398815.1 Conus ventricosus
ACACCAACAACACACAAAACCCAAAACCACACACAAACCCCCCACCACCCCCACCCTTTCCCTAAGAACACAGCTTTGCATGGTTCTCTTCTCTCTCTCTCTCTCTTCCCTCTCTCTCTCTCTTTTTCCTTCTCTTTCTTCTCTCCCCAAGTAAACCAAACTCCAGGTAACAAAATTACGAATATGAAAAATTATTGACGTTAATTTAATCTTCGCGTTATCAAATGGAATCAAGACCTAGTACTACTATCCAATAAGGGCTTTAAAAAAAGTAAATAAAAATAACCCTGCAACCTTACATTAAAAAAAAAAATTTAAAAAAAAAACAGCACACACACAACCACACACATACACCACCACGCCACGCAGCACGCAGAAACGACGCACGCACGACGCCCCCACATCACCACACACAACACAAACCCACAACAACACACACACACACACACGCGCGCGGGGCAGCGGGCGGTTTCATATCACAATTTCATGTAAATTTTGGTTTTACATTTTAGTGTTTTTTCTTTGTAAACATTAAAAAAAAGAAAAAAAAGAATTTTTGCTTAGTTCCCAAACCCCCTGTTGGCTGAGGGAGTATTAACATTGTGTGCCCGGGTTTTTATGTTTTGCTTTTTTGGTCTTTTGGGAAAAGGTGTACAGAATGTATTTCTCTGCGTTTTGCTTTTTATTTTTACGTGTTAAGTAGGCCTATTTAACCCCCCTTTCCGTCGTAATTTTTTGTTTTCCCTTTAAAATATCCATGTTGACAAGACAAGAACGCAGAGTCAGTAGTTTTATTCCATTTTCTTCTATTTGGGCATTTAAAAAGGTGAGCGAAATACTTTTTTTTTTCTTTTTGTTTAAAATTTACATTTTTACCAACGTGTTTTTACCCGATGATGCGTAATGGATATACAGAAAAGGGATAGATGAATCGTCGTAGAAAACTTCGTGGGTAATAGGCCCAATTTTTGTTAATGACTGGACGAGGGAGCACCCTTCGCTTGCCCCAAAAAAAATTTTTTTTGTGTTCCTGGTGTAGGGTGATGACAAGAACTTTCCTGTTTGGCTCCCTTGCTGTAGGGCCCCTTTGTCTTAAAAGGCGCCCGAGACTTTGTGCTTTTTATTTTTTTATTCAGCGAAGTACAAAAAAAAAAAAAAAAAACCCCGGAAAAAGAAGAAGTAGTCACAAAAACGTGATGACCTAATACGTTTGACCCTAAACTTGGGGGTTCGGGGTTGTGTACTTAAAAATCCTCCCCCGGGGCTTTTTTTTTCTGGTATGCTGTCATGATGAAAGATCTATGCCCCAAATTCAAAATTCTCATTCAGGCCATGAGGTCAGATAGGCTGAAATAACCCTTCCTGCATGGAAACGAAACCCGATTGCAGGCGATTAAAACGGGGCATATAGAAAGGACAAAAAAATAAAAGCGATTAAAAGTTGTCAGCCCCTGGACAATGTTGTTTTGGTTTAAAATATTTTCATTATTAAATGGTGCGGCGTTCGCGCGCGATGCGTGTGTGTATGCGGCGTGCGTCCCGGAAAAAGGTGTTGTTTAATGCGGGTTTTTTTGTGCGCGCGCGCGCACGATCCCTATGTGTGTACAGCGTTTTTTTTTTGTTTTTTTGCGCGTTGTTATTTCAAGATTGCAGTGACATATCTCTCGAATGGTTACAGTCATCTTGTTTCTGTACCTAAACGTGCCGTCAAATCAGAGAAAACCAAACATGATGATTTTTAAAGGTTTTAGCCAAATCTGTAATCAATATCTGCTTTTACAACCAAATTTAAAATGATCTAATGGGGAAATGTTTGAGGGTTTTATCACTGAGAAAAAGTAAAATGATTGTTGGGGCTGCTGTTTTTTTGCGGATTAGTGAGTGATCCCCCACAACGTTCTACAAAAAACATTAAAAAAAAAAGGTCCCACATAGAGTATCCAGTACGTACATTTTTTCGACTACACTAGAATGGGCGGCCCCTCCCCCCCAAATCTATTTTTCGTCAGGCACTACGAATCATAAGCTGTGTAAAAAATTAAATCCCCTGCTTTTTTTTTAGAAGAAGCCCGTCCCCCTATATAAAAGGGTGGGAAAAAGTTGGTGTTGGTCAAATTATTATACTTTGAATGTAGTTTGGAATCGAAAACCCAATGGAAGACAAGTGGATTTTTTCGATAGCCTGGTCAAACCCCACAGGTGAAGAAAAGTTGCAAAGCGGGGGCAGGCGGAAATCAAAAAAAATCTTAATAAATGTTAGCAAAACCGCCGAAAACGGGGACAAACGGTCACAAGAAAAAAAAACGCGTTTCGACCTTAGGTTTCCCTCCTTTTCCCTTTTCCCGCTGAACCTAAGCGATTAAAGCGATCAAAGAAAGTGTTTTTTTGTTGTTTTATTCGTTTTGTCTCACCCGAGGAAGCCTAAGGGGTCGAAACGCTTTGTGTTTTGTTTGTGACCGTTTGTACGTTCTCTGGGCGGTTCGTAACATTTTTTAAAGATTTCCCAGGTAAAGTTTCAAACAGTGACTGAGGGCGAAAAATGAACCAATTTGGAAGAGAGGGGGTAAGTTCCCCAAGAAAGACAAACAGAGTACGGGAACAGCAAATGCATTTCGACCTTTGGGTTTCTTCGGGAGAAAAAATAACTTTTAAGGACGTGAAAGAAGAAATGTGTATTACTTCGTTTTGTTCGTCTTGGAAAATGGAAAAGCAAAGCTAAGTGGCTCAAGTTCTCATGACACTGTCCAAAATATTTTTTGTTTTCACTAAAGAGACCCAGATCAAAAATGCATTGGCCACGGTAAATGTAATTTTCAGGATAGTGCTGCCTGAAGCATTATTCTTTTAAAAAGGAAAACCGGGAGGGCAGTTTGCTGTCAAATTCATTTGTGAAAAGAGCTCGCAGTTTTGTGGTTTTATGCTGTGGGGGGCTCTGAACTGCAGTTTTGTGGTTATTATGCATGCGGGGACTCTGAACTGCAGTTTGTGGTATATCTGATGTGGGGGATCTGAATGCGTTTGTGGTTATATAGCAGTGGGGGACTCTGAACTGCGTTTGGGGTTATATACGCTGTGGGGACCTGAACTGCATTTTGGGTTATTTTTGCATGTGGGGGTCTGAACTGATTTGTGGTTTTTTAAACTGCATGTCGGGATCTGAACTGCAGTTTTGTGGTTATTACTGATGTCGGGGACCGAACTGATTTTGGGTTTTTTACTGCATGTGGGGGGTTTTGAACTGAGTTTTGGTTATAACTGCAGTCGGGGACTTAAACGCAGTTTGTGGTTATATCTGCATGTCGGGGACTTGAATCGTTTGGGTTATATTGCATTCGGGGACTTGAACTGCATTTTGGGGTTATATACTGCTGTCGGGGTCTAATGATTTGGGTTTAAATTACTGTGTGGGGACTCTGAACTAAAGTTTGGGTTATTATGCTTCGGGGACTCTGAATGGTTTGTGGTTATATACTGCAGTGGGGGACTCTGAATGCTTTTTGTGGTTATATACTGATGTGGGGGACCTGAACTGCAGTTTGTGGTTATATATGCATTGGGGTTGAACCCCCCTGCATTTTGGGGTTAATCGCATGCGGGGACTTGAACTGCAGTTTGTGGTTATTACTGATTGGGGATTAAACGCTTTTGTGGTTATATACTGCAGTCGGGGATCTGAACTGCAGTTTGTGGTTATATACGCTGTCGGGGACTCTAAAACGCAGTTTGTGGTTATATACTGTGTCGGGGCTTGAACTGCATTTGGGGTTTATTCGCATTGGGGGACTCGAACTGCGTTTGGGGTTATATATACAGTGGGGGACTTGAAGCGGTTTGCTGCTTGGTACTAGTGCAAGGTAAGGGGGTTGGAGGGCAACTTTTTCCCTTTGGGCCCTAGTAAAAGTTTAACGAAATCTGAGTACTTTTTTTTTTGCCAATGCAGCCCGAAGATTCAGATCGGGTAGTTAAGGAAGTTGGTGGTATTATCTATTGATTAAAATCAATGGTCGGACCCTGGTCGGCATTTATCGACTGATATATTTAAATAGACACAAGGTTTGGGATGGCTTTTTTGATGGTTTATAGAGAGCGTATGGGCGGCAATGTGCTAACGTCAAGTTAAAAGAAGTGTTGGCAGAATTGCCCTTTGTTTGAGTCCAAAATTCAAGAGTTTTGGTAGTTCTCGAGTGATCAGTACAGGGAAGAGGGTTTTTGGTTTTTTAGTTTCCTTTCCTTAGGGGCATGGGAAAGGGTGGGGAAAATTTGTTTGAAAGAAGACGGAGGGCCCTTTGTTGCTTGTGACAAGTATAGAAAAGAGGGTTAAGGGCGTTTTTGTTATTTGTTTATTTTCCCGATGTTTGGTTGGGCTGAAATTAGTCCCCTCGCTAGAGTTCACAGGAAAGGAGTCTAGAGGTATTTGATGTTCGTTTGATCCACGGGTGGGGGGGGGATGGGGGGAGGGGGATAAATTTTTGTTTGTTGAATTCGTTTAGGTAAAATTTGGGTTTGGGGGGTAGTTTGTTGCGTATTATAGGTCACGACAGGAGAATGTGGACTGTGGTTTTCGTTGTTACTTTACGGGTAAGTGAGTGGGGTGTAAATTTGTTGTTTTACAATAAGTGGGGGGGGGGGGGGGTGTCTGGGTTGTTTTTTTTCTGCCTCGTTACTTTTTACGAATTATTTGGGCGGTGTTTGTTTTTTGTTAGTTCTCAAAAAAGAGGTTAGGGGTTTCCCCTTTTTTTTCTTGTTACATTCACGGTAATAATGGGCCGGAGGGGGAGGGGGTATTTCTTGTTTGTTATAGTTCACAGTTAGGTGGCAGGGGGATGGGTGGCTGTAATGTTTCCCCTTGTTACACTTCACAGGAAAAGGGGTTTAGGTTGCAATATTTTTTTTCGTTAATTTTTACAGGTAAAGGGGGGAGAGGGGGGGGGGCTGTTTTTGTTAATTCGTTAAAGTTCACGGGTAAAGGGGTTGGAAATGTACTTTGTTTTTAATTACGTTCACAGAAATGAGGGGGGGGGGGCGTGTAGTTGCAACCTCCTGCACTTCGGGGGAGGGGGTTGGGCTTGAGTCGTTGCCCGATATAGTCACAGGTGAGGGGTCGTGCGTTTGTTGCCCTGTTCAGTTCCCAGGTACGGGGAGGGCCCCAGAAGTTCACGTGGTCGGACCCCCCATGAGAGGGGATTGGTGTGCTTTTTTGGGGAAAGCTCTCTTTTTAATTGCGGTTTGGGGCTATTTCGTTCACGTTAGAAAAGTTCGGGGATAACCCCCCGCCATTTAATGCCTTAGAAAAAAAGGGGGTTGGGGATTTTGGGCTATCGTTTTTTTGCTCTTAATGGCCCGGGGCCAATGGATTGGGGAAATAGTATGGTTGTGAGCGTTGTTTTTTAGGTTTTTTTGTACATTATTTAGCCCAGCTGCGTTTTTAAAATAGAATTCCCCTGTTTGACATAGGGGTTGTTTAAACCAAAAGATTGTATTTTGATGGTACGAGAGGTTCAAAGTGTGGAGATCAGACTATCGATTCTGAAAACAGGGTCTAGTGGGAAATCCTTTGGGGTTTCATCTTTTGAGGCCCCAGAAAGCCCGTATGAAACAGACCGAGCGTACAACAAATGAAAAAACGATGTAAAAAATTTTTTTTAAATTTGATCCCCATGCTGTCTCTTACACATTATATAATTTTTGTTTGTAAGAACAACAATTATGCAGCCCGAATTGTTGTAAGTTTAAAAACAAAAAGAATTGGTTAAATGTATATTTCCCCGTGGGAATTG
This sequence comes from Conus ventricosus, assembly GCA_018398815.1. Lineage (NCBI taxonomy): Eukaryota > Metazoa > Mollusca > Gastropoda > Neogastropoda > Conidae > Conus > Conus ventricosus. Next base: position 10,180,785 of record CM031597.1, read on the forward strand.
CAAAAAAGTATTATTGAATTAAATTTTTCGTTTCATCCCACAGTCTTTCTATATTAGACTTCAGTGTTAGGCAGACTTATTAATATGAAAGGTCCTTTTAATGTTTTTAAAACATGTTCTACTCAATGGGGTTATTGGTTGTTATTTTAGAGGTTTCTCACGTTTTATATGCTTCATAATTTGAACCATTTTAACTTATCCCTTCACGTATTGCCGTGATTCCATGTGATACTGGCATAAATCTCCCCTACTTCCATTAGCCTTCGCCCGTCGACATGGCCGTCATCATTTCAGCGTTTAGACAAGGGAAAGCCACCTTGTTGATGACTCAATGACGACCCGATCACATTCCTTAACAGCTAAATGAAAACATGTTTGCAGTGGGGCCCGAGATGAACACAGATGGGGAAAGGCTTTCCCCCGGAGAGAGAGGAGAGAAGAGGGGAAGAGAGGGGAGGAGAGAGAGAAGAGGAGAGAGAGAGAGGAAGGGGAGGGCCACAAAAACACCACACACACAACACACACACACACACACACACAACACACCCACACCCAAAAAAAATAAAAGAGAGGGGAGGGGAGGAGGGAGAGAGAGGAAGAGAGAGAGAGGAGAGAGGAGAGAGAGAGCGTGTATAAAACCAAAGAGAGGAGAGAGGACGACATACATACAGGAAGGAAAAAGAAGGAGAGAGGACAGAGAGAAGAGGCAAATAGGCAGGGGGGAAGGCAGGCCCGAAAGGGAGGAGGAGAGAAAAGAGAGAGAGAAGAGTGAGAGAGAGAGAGGGGAGAGAAAGAGAGGGGCAGGGGAAAGCTAAGGGGCGAGACAAAAATGGAAGAAAGAAGGAAAAGTAACGGGGGAAAAGGGGGGAGGAGGAAGGAGGTTTGGGGTGGGAGGAGGGGCTGGGATGTTTGTGTTGTTGTGTTTTGTGTGTGGTGTGTGTGGTGTGTGTGGGGTGGTGTGTTGGGGGGTTTTTTTTTTTGCTTCTGTTGTTTTGTTTGTTTTGTGTGTGTGTGGGTGTGTGGTGTGTGTGTGTGTTTGGGTGTTTGTGTGTGTGTGTGTGGTCCCCCTTACACTCACACTCCCAAAATTTTTCATCCTTTCATATTCATGCACTTGGGCGCCCTATTGCGGGTGCATGTATTACTTCCCAGCGCTTACGCGGCACCGTAATCCCCCATCGTCATATCGTTCTCATCATCATTTTTTCTAAATAAAATTTATACCACTAGCTTCTCCACTTATGCATCATACTCTACACTAATATATTATACTCTAACTATTCTACGGGGCCCCTTTATACCCTAGTCTGTTACTATACTCTGTCTGTGCTACTAAAATTTGTACTGTGCTACAAATTACGCTACTGTTCTTGCTGTAGGAACATAAAAGGCCCACTTTAAACCATTTAACTCACCGAGTTTTTGGGAAAAGTGGCCCAAAAGCGCCTTTTTGTGGCGGGGAAAAGGAGAGAGAAACCCGGCAGCAGACAAAAAAGAGAAAAGGGGGAGCGGGCAGAAGAGGGCGGGAGGACACCACACACACTCTTTTTTCTTAATTAATGACAAAAATCCCCAACTTCTTTGAAATTTACCTACAAATTTGTACAGGGGCTGAAACTCGATCCTTAAAATTGGCTCGGGCGTTTTGCATAGCCGTTGTGTAATGAAGCACACTCAGTTGGGTTGCACCCCATTTTGGAAAACGATGCTAATTTGAGGTGCGGTGGACGCGGGGCCCTTTTTGTTTGAGCCACCCCTAAGAAAGGGGTGTGTGTTTCGCGGCGCTTGTTTTGGGGAAATGTGTTTTTAATTGTGTTATTTAAAATGGCTAAAAAATTTGAAGAACGGTTTGTTATGGGCCCTAAGTTATTTTAAATGCGTTTGAGTATTTGTTGAAAGAATTGTTGAGTTAGTCAGTGAAAGGAAACCCAAAAATTTTTACGTTTGCCCGACGGTTCATTTTTAAGGGGAAGGTAAACAGGTGATTGTGACTTTATTGATTGTTAACTACAGTTCAGGTTTATGGGGCAAGCTGATTTGTGTATTAAGATGTGTATACTTTTTACTTTTTAACCTTCATCTTCCTTTAAGTGTGTTATGCAACTGAATGGGGATTTTGAATGTTCTGGCAAAAAACTAGAAAGGGGTTTGGCAGACCCTTTGTAACTCCCGTATGGGAGGGTAGTGTTGGCTAACTACTTCAAAAAAAATGCTTTAATATACAATGGGATTTTCTACAACCCACAAAAATATGTGTAAAGATAGGCTGAACAGCGAGAGCGGGCCTTGTTCACACAGCGCCGGAAGCGACCAAAAAATAAAAAAGGAGAGAGGGCTTGCCAGGTGAGGGGGGGGGGGGGGGGGGTGATTCATTTCAGGTTTACAGGGCAGGTGTGTTTTTGGCGAGCGGGGGTTTTTTTTGGTTTTATGTTTTGCTAACAGTGGCGCGCACTGTAAGACGGTTGGGAAAACCCCAAAATACTGGGTCAAACAGGCGAGCGCCCGTTTAACCCAGAAAGCGACGACTACCCCCTGAGTAAAATCTTTTTTTTGATACCGCTAAAGAGGAGCGGTCGGGTTTGTTTTGAGTTGATGCCCTTTAATTTTACCCCAAAATTCTGACTTTTATATATTGCTGGATTACTGGCTTTCCCTGCTTCGTTCAACTCCCGGGTTCAACTTTTTTGGGGGCAACCACGAGTCCCCCCCCCCACCCCGCGCCGCCTCCCCCCCACCCCACGCACGAGTCCCCAGGAATGTTTTTTGTGTGTTTGTTTTTTGTTTGTGTTTGTTGTTTTTTTTGTCTGCCCCCACGCAGCACACCCCACCCCCCCCTGCCCACCCCCCCCCACGAGCAACACTAAGTTCTTTTAAGGTTTTTTAAAAGTTATTCTTTAAATTTTTACTTTAAATTACTTTAAGTTGTCCCTTTAATCTTCAAGTTATCCCCCCCGTTTTATTAAGTTTTCTTCAAGTTTTTAAAATTTGTTGGGCCCCAATTTTTAATTAATTTTAATAAGTTCTTGTTAAATTTTTAATTAAATTTTTGATAAATTTTAATAAATTCTTGATTAAGTATCCTTTAAATACAACAATTCTTTTTAAGTTATCTTATAATTATCAAAAAATCAAGCTATGTTTTTATTTAAATTGTAGATTCTAAAATATACACCAGCCTCAAAAAACGTTCATCTTGAGTATTTTCTTGTCCGCGTTTTCTTTTCATAGATTTTAAGAAAGGGTTTCTCCGAAGCAACCCCATTGATTAAATTCGGGTTATGGAAATGTCTTTTTGTCCAGGGCTTATTTTTGCTTTTATCATTTTATAATTCGCCATGATCTATTTTATTAAAAAATTTTAAAAAAATTATTCCCTTTGAAATGGTCAAAAAGTCTTTGTTTTTTGGTGTTTTGGGGTGCAGTTTTCTCTTTTGATTTAGTGGCTCGATTTTTTTGTTTGCTTTGTTTTTTTGCCATTTTTATTGTTTTTAAAACAGTAATAACCGCCCCCGCACGCAAGGGGCCAAAATGGCAACGTTTTTAAATTTAAAATTTCCCCTGAAGATTTGGTGCTTGTATCACATGGGTTTTTTTATAGCTGGATTGAATCAAAATTTTTTGGGTGGCGGTTTATGTTTTATGTGCTGTAAAAATTAATTTTTTTGTTGTTCACTTGCTAAATTTTTTTTTTGTTCAAACGCCCCGGGTTTTTTAAAAATGGTTCCCCCTGATCAGCGTTTTTGTGATTTTTGTTTTGGGTTTTTTATGAATTCAGTGTTTTTGGTTCTGCATTTTTAGATTGTTTATTTTAAGGGAAAAAAATTATAGATTAAAAATTATTAAACCCCTGATTAATGGGGAAACAATGTTCCAAAAACTGTAGTATAATCCATCTAGGATTAATGACTTTGTTAAATGGATCTTGCGTTAAAAAAACGTAAGTTTGTTCAGAATCAAGGGGAAATACTGAATAGTTTAGTGTCAAATAAGAAAAGTTTGCCCAAAAATTTTCACCCTTTAGACCCCCCGCTGCGCTTTATGTTATGATACCCCTTTTGTTTTTGGCGACATTGTTGAATTGTTCAAAGCTGAATTCAGTTTTGAGGAATGTTTTTTTTTTACATGCTGCCCAAAGATAAGCTTCCTTTTTGGGCATAATAGTTGATATAACTTGGTCTTCTAAGTTAGGAAGGTTTAGGGCCTTGTAGCTGTAGGAGATCATCAGTTAGTTTTTTATAATTTAATTTTTTTTTTTTTAAAAAAGAGCACCAAAAAAAAATGTTGTAACTTGTTACCATTTGTGTTATTGGAGGACTAAGTTAGGATACCAATGTTGGTAAAAAGCCCGTTAAGAATTAAACAGCGATCTTGGCAAAAATAGACTTTGAGGATTCAGCAAAACAATTGCATCATTTTGGGGTTGGTTGCCCCGAAAGATTTTTAGGGCAAGCAAGGAAAAATTCCGAAATATAAAATGTAAGAAAAAAAATAATTTATAAAAAAAATTTTATAATAAAATTTTAAAATTTTTTTTTAAAAAAAATTTATTTTAAAAAAAAGGGATACCAGAAAAAAGAAAAACGCATGGGAATTGCGCTTGGGGTTAAAACGGAAGGGTTTTTATTTTATTTAAAACACGAAGACGGGGGGGGAGAACATTTTAAAAAGTTGACAAGAATAAAAGTTTAAAAATAAAGGAAGGAGGGCTTTACCAAAAATTAGGTTTTTTAAATAAAAAAAAAAAATGGGAAAAAGCAGGGGTAGCGTTTTATTTTTTAAAATTGTGAAAAAAAATAAAAAAATTTTATTTAAAAGGAAAGGTCCAGAATTCCCCCAACCCAGGGTTTTTAAACAAAAAAAAAGAAGGGTTTTTAAAAAACGTTGGAAAATTTATTTGGCGCTAAAATGGCCCTTTTTAATAAAAAAGAACCCCCAAAAAATTTTTTATTTACCCCAAGGTTTGGAAGCCATCCCGCATTAAAGCTTAAAAAAGATGGAACAAACAAAAAGAGGGGTTTCCTTTGGCTTTTCAAAATTTACCGGGCCTTAAACCCCCTGTTCAATTAATAAAAGAATTTTAAAATGGATCTTTATTTTAAAAAACCTTTTTTTGAAAGGATTAGACGAAAGGTTTAGGAAAACTTTCAAAAAGTTATGAAAAATTTTTCTTCAGTTTTAAAAGACTTTTTCCAATTTAAAAAAAGAAAATGCCCCAGTTTGCCGGGAAAAAAATGAATTTAAAAAAGGGTTTAAAACAAAGCAACAAAGGGAAAAAAAAAAAATTTTTTAAAGGCCAGGAAATATTATTTTTTAAAAGAGTACTTTTTTTAGGGGGGAAAAGGGGCCCTTCGGGAAAGATCCCGTTTTTAGTTTTTAAAATTTTAAAAAAAGAATTTAAAAAAAGGCCCCGATTTTTCCTCAAACAAAAAAGCCGTCAAATTTTTTGGAAAAAGGAATGGTTGAGGGTCGCTTTTTTTTTCCCCAAAATTTTGGTTTAAAAAAAGGAACCAAAGAACAAAGAAAAAAAAATGGTAAAGGAAAAGGCCATGAAAAAAATACGGGTTTTTGGTTAAGTTTAAAGGGAAAAAAATTTTTGGGAAAAAATGAGAAACCCTCGCACTCCCAAACCCCCCTAAAAAATTTGAAAAAATTAAAAAAAATTAACAAAATAAAAGATTTAAAGAAAGTTGGGGTTATTATTTAAAAAAATTATAAAAAAAAACCCCAGGGCCCCTCCCGATTTTGAAAAAACCCTTCAAACCCCGGGTTTGTTTATTAATTTTTGTTTAAACATTTGGTTTTTATTTGAAGCGAGAAGGCAGAAGAAAAAGAAAAATGGTAAAGAAGTTTTGACTGAAAGTCGGAAATTCCCCCTTCTTTTTTAATGTTTTTTGGGAAATTTGAAATTTTTACCTTAAAAACCAAATATTTGATTTCCCTTTTTAATAAACCCCATTTTTAAAATTTTTTTAAAAAAAAAATTTTTTGGGGTTAAAAACCCTCGATGTTTTGTTTTAAGTTTTAAGAGTTTTTAGGGGATCTATAAAAAAAGTTTGTGAAAAAAAAAAACCCCCCGTAAAAGAGGCTTAAAATGCAAAAAAAAAATTCAAATTAAAATTTGGAAAATTAAAAAAAAACCTTTTTTGTTAATTTGACTTTTTTTTTTTTTCAAAAAGAAAAAAACAAAAAAAAATTAAAAACAAAAAAAAGTTTTTTCGTTTTGTTTTGTTTTTTCTTTTGAAATTTCTTTTGTTGTCATTTTATGTTTGAAACCTTGGGGAAAAATTTTTTGGGCCTTTGGGTTTGTTCTGGCTTTTTAATTTTGGTTTAAATTTTTGTCCCAAAACAAAAATAAAACCTGTTATTCCTGTTTAATAAAATTTAATCTTTCAAAAAATTTTTTTTTTTAAGATTAGGGGAAAAAAAGGGACTTTTGGTATCAATTTCTCCCCTTTATTCATTTAGGCTATTCATTTAAAATTGCCCTTTAAATGTCAGGTTAGGGAAAATCCAAAATTTTGTTTGTTTATTTTTTTGGGATCTTGAAGGCTTAAGTATTCCCCTAGCCTCCATAAAGTTTTGTTAAAAAACTAAAAAGTTTAACCCCCATAAACAAGTGTCCAAATATTTTTTTTTTTCATTTAGCCAAAACTCCCCGAATCCCTTTTAATCCCTTGAAATTTGGGTTTGAAAAAGTTTCGTTTTAAAAGGGGTCGTCTCCCGGGGGAAAATTTAAAATTTTTTAAAAAAAAAAAAAAAAAAAAAAAAAAAAAAAAAAAAAAAAAAAAAAAAAAAAAAAAAAAAAAAAAATGGGGCCCAAAAAGGAAAAAACCCCAAACTGGGTAATTTGTTTCAATTTTGCCCCGTTTTTAAAAAATTTTTTTTTAAAGGGGCCCTCCCCCCCCAACAAAAAACCCCAAAAAAAAATACCCGGGGGGGAATTTCAAGGGTTAAGGAAAAAGGTCTGGCTTAAAAAAATTTTTCTCCTGAACCTACTCACCAATTAGTTTTGTTTCTCGAAGTTTGGCAACTGTGACTGTTTCTCAACCATTGCTGTGGATCAACAGTCATGCACTTTGCTTGCAGGTCACAACACAGATGGCAAATACTTTGTGACCAGCAACAAGATGGAGTATAAGTGTGAGATGATCCCTCGGAAGGTCAACGTCTTCATTGAGAAAACGCGCGATGGCCACGTAATACCCATCACTGATGTTGACGTCCGGGAGATTGCTTGTGGACTGAATCACACAGTAAGTTTTCTAAGGGATAATGGAGTGTTGTCTGATTCAGTCATTCCTCACTGGAAGTGAAGGCATTATTTGATTATCAGGTTCTGTGTTGGCTGTAGGTTTATGTGGTGCAAGCATTCATTGTGTGTGCTGCATTTATATTGTGTTCATGGTTCATGCTGTGTAGGAGTTTCATAATGTACTCGTAGGCATGCCATTTCCTGCATTCTTTTTTTTATCTTTTTCATGCAGATCCCATCTTCCCCTTCTAAAAAAAAAATCAGCTGGTTAACTGTTGAATAGGTATGCTGTGGTTGGATTACTGTGTCTGTTTATAGGAGGCTGAAGTATGTTTTTGTTCTCTCTCTCCAGGGCTGAGCTTTAACGTTCGCCAACTCGCCAATGGCCCCTAAAATTGGAGTCGGGCGAACTCAATTTACAGTACCATTCGCCCAGCTGGCGACCTAAAAATCACCGCCAGTGATTCTGTACCTGTACACAAACGACATGCCCTGTAAAAACAAACACGCGCCTGCCGACTGCCATCTTTCATCACTGCCGTGCTGGGGCTTTCCCGGCCCAGGTTCAGAGTCGCGCGAGACTTGCCATTTCCGCTCTTCCGCTTACTTGTTCAGTCGGTGGTCATGTGGCGCTTTTTAACCGGTGTCTCTGAGCCTCCAGCAAAAAAAAAAAAAACTAAGAAGAAAAAAAGAAGCAGAATAAGGAATATGAAGAAGAGAAGAGAGATCGAAAGTGGGTGCCAGGATGGAAGAGGACAGAAACAGGGGAGGAGAGAGCATGGCTTGTGTACGATGCCGACAAGGGTAAACATGTACTTTAGAGTGCGAAATTCATGGGGCTGTTTGTACGCACTTTTTCGGGTGTTTTCGGTTCGGAACGATGCAAAGACACGTAAGACACCCTCACCTGCCCACTTTCACCTGTCCTGCCCCACTTGTGGGTGCAAATAATTTATTTCACTTCACAAGTAGGGATATGCATGCACATCCAATGCGCCATTTTGGTTGCTGATCACATGGGCACAACGTCAACAACCAAAATGGCGCATTGGATGTGCATGCATATGCCTACTTGTGAAGTGAAATAAATTATTTGCACCCACAAGTGGGGCAGGACAGGTCAAAGTGGGCAGGTGAGGGTGTCTTACGTCTCTTTGCATCGTTCCGAACCGAAAACACCCGAAAAAGTGCGTACAAACAGCCCCATGAATTTCGCACTCTAAAGTACATGTTTACCCCGACAAGAAGGAGATGCACTGTGCACCCTGCCGAAAATGGATGACGACTTACAAACAGCAGCAGCAGAGTCTCAGTGCTGGGTTAGATGGTGATGACTTTGCTGGCCTGAGGAAGGCAGACCCAAGCTGCTTCACCTTTTTCAACATTGAGGATGATGATGATGATGATGATGATCTGGCCCTTGGCAGACTGTAGACTGAAGGTGCTTCAGGTACAAAACGGGGACAAATCTTGTCATGACGCTTTTTACTTCTACTAGTCAAATGCTTTTGGATATAAAAGATCTCTTTTTCTTTTTCAGTTATGATATACCTGGGTGGCAATATCAATGACAACTGAAAATAAATTTGTTTTCCAAAATTAATTAGCAGAAACAGTGTTATTGTTGTTGTTGAAAACAAGCGTGTGTATAAGCTGCAAATTTAAAATAGGACTGCATTTTCAATGAAAGGGTCTGGCAACCTGAAAAATTTTCTGGCAACCTCAACCTCCCAGGTTAGGAGCCCGGCTGGCTCCTTAGCCTGGCTTGCTAAATCTCAGCCCTGTCTCTCTCTCTCTCTCTCTCTCTCTCTCTCTCTCTCTCTCTCTCTCTCTCATGAAATTGTGTTCAGCCTATGTTGTACAACATTGCTGACATGTGATTTTAAAGAGGCATAAAAACAGCATGTGTTTCATTGGAAGGCATGTTACAAAATTGAACGGTTACATAGCTCAAGAACATGCACATAACAGCATTGAAACCTGCATCAGACAAAAGCAGGGGTGGAAGACCTTCCGTATTGATGCGGAATTCCGTATAGCAAATGTTTCCTTTTTTTTTTTCTTCATTTTCCGTGTGCGCATTCCATGTTCCGATTCAGGTTTTCGCGCCACTCGTATTTGAAATCCGCCATCTAGTTTTCAATGCTTGAAGACCATATTATCGTGTTTTATATTTGTCAAAAATGGAGCTGATTAACGATGAAGCAGAGGCACCAAAGATTGACAATGTCCTGAAGAAAAACAAGTGGAGAAATGGATGGATGGATGAGATGGACAAATATGGCTGCGGAAAACAAATGACGTGGGCGCTGCTTGGTGTATACTGTGCTGTCAGAAGCTTGTATACAAGTCAAATGGAAAATAGTCAGTGCATTTCCAGGAGACGAAACATGTTGAGAGATTGAATGCGCTGAAACATACATCAACTCTTGCTGCTGCTGCTCCAGTAATGGTTCCGGTGTCTTAAGTTGATTCCCTGCTGGATGCCAAGATTCGAATATGATCAGTTGATTTTCATTTCCAAGACTTGTCTCTCTGCTTTTCTTGATTTCCTTTGTCAGGACTTATCCCACTGCAGCTTCTAGTTTCAAGACTGCCTCTCTGCTCTCACTGATTTCCATTTTAAAAATTGACCATGCTGCAGTCACTGACTTCTGTTTCCAAGACTCGCCCCAATGTAGGTTTTTAAAAAAAGAACTGATCTCACTGATTTCCGTTTCCAAGAATCGCCCCACTGTAGTCATTGAAAAGCTGACCCCACTGCTGTCACTGACTTCTGTTACCATGATGCATCTCACTGCAGCCACTAATTTCCAGTTCCATGCTAATTTCAAGTTCACTCATTGCAGCTACTGATTTTCTTCTCAAGATTTGTTCAGTTGGAGTTATTGATTTATTGCTTCCAGGTTCATCCACTCTAACCATTGGCTTTCATTTTTCAGGTGCCCCAGTGCCACCAGCCACTGGTGTCTATTGTAAGACTTGGCCCACTGCAGCTTTTGATTTTGCTCAGTGTGCAGACATTGACTCTCTGCTGAATTTAAGCCATGTAGGACTGGAAAAAAACAACAGGAATCCTCATTCTTGAACAATCGGTCGAAGAACGCAAGCAGGCAACGTCTTTGCGGCCAGGCCACTGCCACGCCCTGCTAGGCCTCATTGCGTTCCTCCCCCGCCTTCTCCAGGCCCAAACCCTATCCCAGGCAGTCGCCTTCCCACACCGCACGGCCCGCCAAGCACCCTAATATCCCCTCCAGGCTGAAACCGAAACCACCCCACCAGAAGTTTCGGTTCGGCCAGCAGACACGGTCCCGAAGGTGACTGGGGAAGTCGCCCATGGGGGACTCCATCCTTAAACTCCCAGCTCACAGACGTTACCTACGTCTCGTCTGGCAAGATCGGGGTTCCAGAAAATCTGGGAAACTGTCTGTACTTGCACTGAAATCTGCTCGCAATGGGTTCCGACAAACGGCCCTAGCCTAGCAGATGACGCTCGCCTTAAATTATTGATTTTTTTTAAGGTCTCGTCCTAGGTTTGCATACACGTTGAAGACGCGATACTTAAATCCGCCATATTCCCGTCGGTGCTCAAGGCAGTCGACATGTCAGGAAAGTGTGCATTTCAGGATCTTGGGGTCAAGGTAGGTAGTTCTGGTTGCTAAGGATCCCCAAAACAACATTATGTTCTGTGTGCGAAAGATCGCCTCATTTGGCATCTATGGTCTCAAAAACCACACACTCATGCTGACTATGGCCACAAAAAGCGCATGGCTCAGAATCAAATTTCACGCGCGTTCGTGTTCCTGTCTTTTCAAGCGGACGGGTAGGGAGAGTGGCACTAGTTCAACCACTACACTACCCCTCCAACTCGGTCTGTTCCCCTTTTGAGAACCCTCATACCTCGGGAGTGGGGGACGCTCAGTCGGCCCGTCTCCACATCAACATCTTGGAATTGGAAGCGGGCAGGCTTGCCCTCCCCCGCTTCCAACCCCAGGTCTCGCACCGACTTGTTCTCCTGCCCACGGACAACACTTCGGTGTCTTGTTATGTCAGCAAAAAAAAGGGGGTGGGGGAAGGGGGCTCGCTCCCTCAGCCTCTCCCTCCGAATAGAGGCCTCCTCCACTGTTGCCACGTGTGGGGATTCACCCCTTGCGCGACACACATAGCGGGGACCCTCCTCTTCACTGAAGGGACCCTCAGCAGGCTAACCCTCAGCCCAGTGGGGAACAGTGTTC
>CM031597.1:10192371-10207944 GCA_018398815.1 Conus ventricosus
ATTAAACAAAAACAGAAAATCTAAAAGTTTAGTAAATTAGTATTAAAAACGGTTAACCCTGCACAGTAAGTTTGTTTGTAAATAATCGTTATTTATTTGGTTTATGTCGACGTCTACTTGTCAAGAACAGTAATATGCGCTTGCGTGTGTGTGGGTTGTGTCTGCCCGCCTCTCTGTCTGTCTGTCTGTCTCTCTCGCTGTCTCTCTCTTCTCTGTCTGTCTGCCGTGATCTCTCTCTCTCTCTTCCGCCACAGGAAAAGGCTGCTTTTAGCCACTTTGGGTTTATGCCCAAAAACCCCCCCCTTCCCCTTTTTTTTTCGGTGAGGGTGAAAGTGGCTAAGAGTCGCCATATATAGTTCTCTTGCTTTTGCTACTGCTACTACTATTACTACTACTACTACTACTACTTCTACTGCTGCTACTACTACTACTAACTATACTGTACTAGCAACTACTCTACAGCTGCTGCTGTTGCTGCAGCGCTTGCAACTAGCACTACAATGCACCTTACATGGCAGAACACAGGAATCACAGGCACAATTCACAACATGCATACACTTGCAACCACCTCACCACCTCCCCCCCCCCCCCCCACCCCACCTGCCGCTTTTTGCGTTCGTACTCGTTCACGTTCAATCATTCGTGCGAATACACCAATATACATCTAATATACACATACGCCTGGAGTGTGTGTTCCGATTCTGAGATTGCTTCCATGTTTTTCACTTTCTATTTTCTTCTTCTTGTTTAAAACTGAGTGATTGTCAGAATACTGTGTGATCCCCGTGGGAACATCAGACCATTCAAGTCCTGAGGAAGGCGAGCGTGTGCTCGCCGAAATTGGGATACGAAGAGCCACTTGTTCTTTTTTGTGCCTGTTCTCTCTCTTCTCACTCGCTCTCTCTTCTCTCCTCTATCTCCCTCTCTCATTCTCTGTCTCGTCAATCTCTTTCTCTCTCCACGCTCTGTACACACCCACACAGACAGGACACACATACAGTACACATACACACACACACACACACAACTGACTGAAACCAATTTATGACCAGATACTCACGGTTGTACTGACAAACACACACACATCACACACACACACACACTACACACACACATATAAAATTTTATATATATATAAAATATATATATATATAGAATAAAATATATATAGTTATATATAGTATAATATGTGTGTGTGTGGTGTGTTCTATGTTATAATATCTATATATAAATATATATATATATATATATATATGCATGCAATATACCATATACACACATGTACATATAATATGTCCCACCTGTCTTGTGTTTTTGGCCCCCCCCCTGTGCGTGTAGCCAGCACGCCCCGCGTGTGGGTATGTTGTGTGTGTGTGAGTGTTGTGGTGTGTGTGTGTGTGTGGTGTGTGTGTGTTGTGTGTGTGTGCGGCGCGCGCGTGCGTGCGTGCGTGCTGTGTGTGTGTGTTGTGTGTGGTGGTGTTTGTGTGTGTGGTGCGTCTATGTGTGTGTGTGTGCGTGTTGTGCACGCGCGCGCACGCCACGACATATCGTGCTTGTGTATGTATGGTGGTGTGTGTGTGGTGGTGTGTGTGTGTGTGTGTGTGTGTGTGTGTGTGGTGGTGATGTGTGCACGCGCGCCGCACGCAACGATGTTGCGTGCTTGGAATATATATATATATATATACCTATATATATATAACAAAACAAAAATACATTCCAAGGATAAGTATCTGAGCACCGTTCCAGCATATATATATATAATATATATATATATATAATATAGATATATATATATATATATATATATATGTCAATGATGTTAAAAAGGAGGTGAACACTCTAGGTTAAAACCGACAAATTGTTTTCTAGCGGCGTTGGCGCTGTCATCATGGATGGTTTTTTGTATGCCCCACCGCCCGATGTTATATAGCGTGTGGGCTCACGTTTGCGGTTGTTTTGCACGTGCGGTGGCTGCACGTGTTTTTATTTGGGGCTTTTCAGGTTTTTGTTTTGGATGTGTTCACTAACTCTGATTTACAACCTCTGGAAGACACATATCGAAGTTAACCATGTTCAAAAAACACAATAAACAAAGTAATACAGATTTATCACATTTGACATAGTAGACTTTTTACCCATCCATAGATGAGAACTACTCACCAAAGCCCTGAAGTTTGCCAGTAACCACACAGACATAACAGGGTCAGAAATGAAATCATTCCTCCACACCAAAAAATCATTACTACACAGCAGAAATGAAACCTGGATCAGGAAAACCAACAGAAACTCAACAATGCGACGTAACCATGGTTCATATGATGATTGTGCAGAACATGTTGAACTGTCGGACTATTCAGCGTCCAACATCAAAGAAAAAACTCGAAACAGTCGGACGTGTACAGAGACGATTGCCTTGCTGCACTAACAAACAACCCAAGAACCATCGAAAACAAGAAAAAGCACTATGCAAAATCTCCAAAACCACCACTTAAAGAATCACCTTGAAGCAACAAAAAGGTAGTGAACTACTTAGACATAACACTGATCCTCAACAACCATATATCTAACCCATACAAGAAACCCACGATACACCTCTTATGTAAACACCAAAATAACCACCACCACGTATAAAGACCATACCCCATGGCATAAACAAGAGACTGTCAAACCTGTCATGCAATGAGAGAGTGTTTCAACAATGCAGGCAGTGAATACCAGGAGCCAAAAACAAAAAAAAGAACTAAATAACTACTCTCACAGTCAGCTTTGCATACCCGCATTGCATGGACAGCATTACTCCATACGCCCACGCAATCTTTCCACTCAACCAAAAGGGCGCACCACCGAATGTTTTTTACTTCTTCCCCTCTCCTTCAGGGAAAACATTTTACTAAATCATCACCACTTGTAAACAGAGTTTACAACTGTATCCTCTTCTCCACACTGAGAGAAAATTAAATCTGGCACACATTACTCACCTCACACCGAGAGACAAATCATCTTCACACATGTATCTCTCCTCACCCCGAGAGACAAAACAATCTTCACACAAGTATCTCTCCTCACACCGAGAGATAAATAGACTAAGTATCCGCTTCTAAAAGCCATGGCCTTCACATCCGTATCCAAAAACATCCGACCAGGAGAATACACAACTCCCGTAATCACTGGGAGGCCCTGCCTGCCTCAAGTAAAGCTTCCAGCTTTCTCAATTCCATGCCTCTCTGAGACAATATATCTCCGCCTCGAATCTCGCTGTCCTGGAGATACGAATCTCGACTTCTCTTCCTCGACTATCTTTCTGTCTCTTGAGAAGTGTCGAGTCCCAACACCTCTCGCCTGGAGTTGGCACTTGCTGGGGCTGAATTCCCCGGTGTGTTCCCCCACAGCCATGGCCATCTCAAGTCACCTTCACGGGGGTGAAATGTGAAGGCGAAGGTAAGGGTGAAGGGTGAAGGCTGCAACACGAATAAAGGTTCGTGTTAAGATAACACCTGCTTCCCAATTCAACATATGAATTCTTCTTTCCTCTTTCTTTAAGTTTTCCCCCTTATGCTTTTCCCCAAGTATCTATCAGCCACCTGTTAATGACTGGTCAGCAAAAGAGGACCACCGTCCTGACAGGTTGATTCTCTAGGCCATCTGCTGGGTTAAAACTGACGTCTTTCCTCCCTTCTCCTAGTGAGTGCATACTCAGTGTTTTCAAACACATGACCAGCACCTTAACCTTACCCAGCCCTTGTGTAAACATCAACTCAGGAGTCACGTTCAACAATGACCACATTCGGGTTCTTGAATGAGTCATACTCACAATTATTTTGGACGTGGGGGGCCCGCTACACACAGTCAAGCCACAAGAATAATCTTCCCATTAGTTGTGGCCGGGGAATGATTCATATCACTAACTACATGTGAGGAGCGTCCACATGTCTTGATGTGAGGCTACGTCACATGACACCCGCCCCCATCCTGGGATGAAGAAAAAAACTTTCTCCAGAAATTTTTTTTTAAAGGATTACAACTTCACTGTAAACACATCTTCAGCCATGAATCTCAAAATGTGTAACACCATCACAACATGAATTCACCAAATAAATAATCAACGTATAGATCAATCATCAGATCCACCAAAATAAGGATATTCCAAACTTTCAGTCTTTCAAAAAAAAAACATTCATAATTGGACACCAACATCTCACAAGATACATTTCACAAATTACATGGATAAAACAATTAGGGAGATCAACAATCAAAGCACAAATTGTGTTCATACATTAAATGTTAAGCCCATTTTTCCTCTTGATCTTTGTGCCCTCACAGCAAATATGTTGTTCAAAGACCCTCATGAAAATGAGAATACTCCAAGAGGTAAATGTTTTCTCAATAGACATGTAAACAAAATAAACAAAGTTTAAAACATGTCTCTTCCCCACATGTAATGTTATAGTCCCATTGAAAAAGTCACATGCTTTTCCATTGTTTTGCCAATGACAAATGAAAACCAATTGGTTTGTCTCATTGCCCAATCAAAACGATGTATATATACATTTCTAAAGAGTTATTGCTCATCACACATCTATAGATTCATCTTCACAAGCAAATTAGACATAAAATATACTGTGATTTTGTTCCATTGTTTACAAAGAATAAATATGTATGTACTCAACATCAAGTATTGTTGCTTGCCAAACATATATCCACGTCAATAAGCAATTATGCATAAATACCACATGGATTTAAATCGTCATAGCATACAATGCACCCGTCAAAGTGATCACACAACCGTACTCATTAAGAAAGACAAAAACACAGGAATAGTCATTCCCTTGAAGACATGTTACATTGCCCTTGAATATTCACGCAACGTACAACAAAATCTGCATGACATTTTGTGTTTCCAGAGGCACTGGTCAAATGGTAAATTGGAATCCTTTAATCAAGTATACTTTCACAAAATAATTTCCTCTGAGAAGCTGACACAGAAGCCTTCCATGTCTGGAGGGATAGGCTCGGCCTCGAACACAAAGTGATCTTATTACTTTTCGTAATCGATTGCAGAAACGCACTGATCCATCAGGTTTGTCCACATACAACGAGGTGAGCTGTAGCGTAGATGTAGAAGGTTCAATCACCTTTAAATCAGCATTTACAGATTGATTTCTCTCTCAACCCCTCTTTTTTAGCAAATGGGAGGGGGTATGGTCTGGTTCGCACTTGTATATTCAGAAGTTAACTGAATACATGGGTTCATACCAGTTACCTGTCCCGGGGATCCCGTCAACACATCCTGAAAAGTCTTTCAAAATGTCTTTGAGCTGTTCTGTTTGAACTGTAGACAACCTCATTCGAACAGAACCACAACCTCATAGTTTCCCACCTGTTTGGGATAGGACAGAATAGAAGGGGTACAACATCATCTGCACTGGTATGATGTTAACAGCTCCTACATTTGCTGTTTTCATAACCTTTGACTGTCTCTGTACGTTAGCATTGGGTACAAATGCATCACTGATAAGGTCCTGTCATGTTGACATCAGGTTTCTGACCATAGACATATCCACTCAACTTACTGGTTGATGGCAACATTTGTACGTTCAACATACTCTTCAAAACAAGTTTCACATGAAATAACCTTCTCATGTTTGCCATTTTGAATCCTATAATTTACTCGAAAGTTTTTCAAACGACCAGAAAGGACCCTTGTCCACATAACACGAAGCTTGGTTTATGTTCATCAGTGAGTAGCACAATCACTTTATCCCCTACACTGAAGGAACGTGCCTTGTCTTTTCTTGGCTGCAAATACTTTACACATCAGTTTTCCTATCAGCTGACTGTTGAGCAAGCTCACATGCATCCTTCAAACGATATGCAGTTCATAAACGGTATTGGTAAACATTTTACTGTCAGGTTATGTCCGTCTTCTCAGTCCATTGTGTCATCAGCAGATCCAAAGGAACCCCTTGGTTAGTGTCCGAAAAGAAGCTCAAATGAGAGAATCCCACCAGCGTTTCGTTTCGGCATTTCCCTGTAATGCAAAAAGCAAAAGCCGGTATGAAACGATCCCTTTCCTGGGGTTCGTGCCTTGCAACGTGGGGGGGGGGGGGGTTCCGTTCTCATATCAACATGGACTTCAACGTTCCTTGAAACGTTCAAAACCATGCCATTCGATGTGGATGATATGGCGTGGTTGAAATGGAAGAGATTGACAACTGTCCTGAAATTTCTCTCATGAGATCAGAAATGAATTGGCGTTTTCCACAATCCGAGAGAATTTTCGTCTGGTAGACCCCACTCTGGAAAAAATGCAAGTAAGGCTTCAGCGACAGATACTGTAGCAATTTCTTCAGTGGAATCGCTTCTGTCTACCTTGTTGCTGTAACCACCAAGTCAAATATAGCGATATCCCGAAAAGACAGTGGTAAAGGTCCAACCAGATCAATAGGCTACCTTCCGAAATGGAACAGAAATGTAAGGCTTTTGTGCAAAGGTGCACAGGGGAACGCGAACCTTTTCTGAGAAGTCTTTTTTGCAGATGTCACACGAGCGGCTGTATTTCGTAACTTCCTTTGTGACACCCCGGCCAATAAAAAGAATCAAGAACTCTCTTTATAAAACGTTCTTTTGATTCCCACAGTACCAGCGAGACATGCATCATAGCCGTGTGCAGCACTGTTCTCTAAGTGGTTTTTGGAACCACAACCTTGTCTGTTGGTCCTGTCCAGGTACACACCTGTAGAGAAAATGTTAGAGTCAGTATGTACGTTGGTTTGTCCGTTTGTACGTCAGTGACGTCTGATTGCAAGCAGAAAGTATTGTCGCAGCGTCTCGCTTTTCCCTGCATTTCTTTTAAATCATCTGGGGTAATCTGGAGTTCATCCCGTTTTTGAGACTTTCTAGTAGCGGCTTTGTAGCCTTTCCTGCTGCTATGACATTTGATCTAGTACTCACAAGACAGGAACAAACGATCCTCGCAGCACCACATGGACTGTAGCGACACCTGGCAAATTGCCCAAGATCAAGTCGCAGACTGGGTATCAATGAGACACAGGCGGTAAGAAAGCCGGGAGTGAGTTACGGTGGTGTCGACTGGAAATGTTCGCCAGCGGAAACGTTTCAATCTTGCCTCCAAACGACCTACAACTTTTGCAGTGTGCGGTAGCTGGTCTTGAAGCACGAATGATTTCCGTACACCAGCAGGTAGTGCAACCCCATTGTCTCGCAAAACAGAAGCCTGCAATCCATTGATGGCTCCGTTTTCTTTCTAACACCAGTCCATCAACAGATTGATCTGGTGTCAAAACCAGGCATTCTTCACAATCGTGGAGACTAATGGCGGGGGGGTGGAATCACCCGGGTCTGAAAGGCAATCTGTTTCAGATGAACTTGCCGATCACAAAAAGTAACAGGCGCATTGTCTGAATCCGGCAGCTGACTGATTTCTGTGAACTTCTGTCTGGCGGCCACGACTGCCCAAAAAAGGTCAACGTGTGGTCGTTTGCCACGACCTCGGAAATCGTTTGCTGAGAAGTAACGGGTCTTTCCGCGGTATTACTGTATGAACGAAAGTCACTCGAACCGCGGAAAGATCCTGTCGTTCTAGTATCGGTATATCCTTTGAGGATACTCAAAAATGACCCCAGCGAATTCTTTCCTGTACTTCCCTGTCCTGATGGGATAGAAACATACGCATGAGACTCAAAGATGAAAATTCGCCTTTCCTAGCCAACGCCCTTAGCTGGGGAGCGATACAATTACTGATCAGCCATCTGACCACCTTTCCTCCACGTTTCAAATTGCCTTCGTTTAGAGAAAGTGGCCAGATCTTTGCTCTCGCTCTGAAAAGTTGTGCACTAGAAGGAGAATCTCGCAGTGATTGAAAATTTTGTTCGTTTTTTAGACAAATCGATCCATCGATCCAAAAAATGACTTCATACGGATCAGAAACGATGGAAACGATTCTCCTTTTTCAGGGCGCCGCAGAACGGAAACGTTCGTGAAAACGATCACAGAACATTGGAAATTTCTTGAGAGTTCCTCTTCAACTGATCCCAAATTTAAATTGTTTCGCTGCAAGTGAGTGGTACAGTGTCAAAGCGCTACCCTTAAACAACGACGCATATACATGGTCCACTTCCTTTGCCAACCACCAAGACGTTGCGTTACGTTTCATATCGGAAAGAAAACTATCATTGTCTATCCGTTTTTTCCTCAAAAGGATGGCAACTACGTTTGTGGAATAATAATGCCGCTTTTTGGTTGAGGCATGCTGCGGAACCGACTGGTGAGGGTTCTCTCGATGCCTGTATTCTCAAATCTACAGCATCAGTCTCTAATTCTAACTAGTTTCAACTAATTCCCTCTGTAGTCTATTGTCTTCAGCTCTCCCCTCTGTATCTATTTTCACAGCTTCAGCTTCCCTCTGTAATACTATTTTCTTCAGCTTCCCTCTGTAGTTTATTTTCTTCAGCATCCCTCTGTAGTTTATTTCTCTTCAGCTTCCCACTGTAGTCCTATATTCATCTCTCTCCTCCCTAGCCTGTCTGCCCTAACCTTGTGCATTGTTGCACATAGTTTATAAGTTTTTCTCCCTCAAAACCCAAGCGTCCGCTTGTTTAACATATTTATCAAAATCAACCAGAATGACATCGTCAGATATAAACACCAACAATCTCAAAGTATGAATAAAAATAAGGCGAAAATATGTGAAATGAATGTTTCACAAAACCGTAATTAAGTATATACAAAACAGAATTCAAATTCCGGGTAAAACAAAAAACAGCTTACTTAAACAGGGGAGAGTATGAAATCCAAGGAATGGTATTTTTTCTTTTCCAAAAATAATTTCAACGGATAACAATTTGGAATTTACAAAACAAATGTAGGTTAATAATACAAAACTGTTTCCCTAAGAACAAAAAAATAACACCAATAAAAGTGTTCTGAAAGAAATTCTTTATAATTTTTAGTTCTCAAATGTTCTTGTGTCAGTCCTTTCTTCTTACTTAATTTCAAAGAATTACGAAACCAAATTACCGCCTTATACAAAAAAGAATATAAATTTACAAAACAAATGGAAGCACAAACAATTAAAAAGAGGGAAGAAACACAAACTACGGAAATCCAACCTAAAAGAGGAATATGTTGAAAAGAAAACTAATAGGAGCGTAATTAGGAAAAGTTAAGAGATTTTGAAAAAGGTTGAAAAGGAAATGAAGGATACACAGGACCGTAATAGTGACAGAAATCAAGAAAAGCAAAAGAAGCCCACAGACAGCACCCTAGTGTTTCCTGTCTCCCCGAGAAACTGGAGACGGAAAAACAAATCACTACCAAACAGCACAATAACACCACACTACAGTTTAAAAAAAAATGAAAGTATACAAAATACTAAACAATCAATGCAATAAATGCACATTCACGCCAAACTCAAAGACAATCTTCGCAGACTCTACACCCAGAAAAAAAAAAATGATCAAAAAAATAAAGATGTTTAATTTGGGCAAGCGGTAATCAACCTCACCACATACACTATTAGCGTGAGGAGAGAAGTTGATCCCACACTGCTGAGGGCAATGGGGATACATTCAAAATGATCAATAGGAAAGTGCGAGAAGAAATAGATAATTGATGAGAAGGAAAGACTAGTGACTCCCCCAACGCCATGTCCCCACTCTACAACGCAGAAGAGGTTGGGGCTATCAGTCCCTGGAAAGGGGACAAAATTTCTAACCCGCTAGGGGAGAGGACAGCGACTCCCTCAACGCCCTGCCCCTTGCTGCCAGGTTCGAGCAAGAGGAGGTTGAGGCTATCGGTCCAGAAGGTTGGGGACGGGGTCACAAGAATCCTACGAAAAAAAACAAACCCCTAACGGAGAGAGCAACCAAAAGAATCCTCACCACCTTAAACACACATAGAAATAGAACAAAACAACAACAAAAGCAAATATTATACACAATCACTAATTAAACTCTCTTCTTTTTTTTTCTTCCTCAAAAACCCTTGAGGGCACAAAGAGAAATCCTTTTTTTTTCTTCCCTCAAACCCTTGAGGTACAAAAAGAAATCATTTTTTCTCTTCCTCAAGACCATGAGGTTACAAATAGAAATCTTTTTTTTCTTTCTCAAACCCTTTGAGGGGAACAACTAGAAATTTTTCTTCTTTTTATTTTCCAGGGGAAACAAACGGCAGCAACGCCGGTGAAACTGGAGTCGGGGCACCACCTGTCCACACTGTCACTTTTGCATCCCCGCAATCGATGACAGCATTTACTCCATACGCACACGCCAATCTTTCCAATCAACCTAAAAGCGCCTACGAATGTTTTTCTCTCCCCCCCTCCTTCAGGGAAAACAATTTCTAAATCATCAACCACTTGTAAACAGAGTTTAAAAACTGTAATCTCTCTCACACACTGAGAGAACCAAATAAATTCTGCACACATGTAACTCCTCCTCACACCGAGAGAACAAATCAATCTTCACACATGTAATCTCCCTCACACCGAGAGACAAATAAATCTCACACATGTAACTCCTCCTCACACCGAGAGATAAAATATGTCCTAGTTCCCGCTTCTAAAAAGCCATGGCCTTCACATTCGTTATCCAAAAAAATCCGGACGCAGGAGCATACACCACTTCCGTAATCACATAGGCCGCTGCTGCCTCAAGAAAAGCTTCCTCCCTTCTCCTCATCCCTGTCTCTCTGAAAGACAATATATTTCCCCCTCGAGTTCTCTCTGTCCTGGAGATACGAAATCTCGACTTCTCATCTCACTCTTCTGTCCTCTTGAGAAGTGTCGAGTCCCAACTCCTCTCCTGAGTTGGCACTAGTCGGGGGCTGAATTACCGGTGTGTTCCCACAGCAATGGCCAGCTTCAATCACCTCACGGGGTGAAAAGGTGAAGGGCGAAGGTAAAGGGTGAAGGGTAGAAGGGCTGAAACACGAATAAGGTTTCGTGTAAGTAACGCTGCTTCCCATTCAACATATGAATTCTGTCTGTCTGCTGGGCTTTAAGTTTTCCCCTGTAGCTTTCCCCAAGTATCTATCGCTCACCTGGTAAAGACTTGGTCAGCAAAGGAGGACCCCACCGTCCTGACAGGTTCGAGTCTCTAGGCCATCTGCTGGGTTAGAAACTGACTCTTTCCTCCCTTCTCCTAGTGAGTGCATACTCAGTGTTGCAAAACACATGACCAGCACCTACCTAATACCAGCCCTTGTTAAACATCAATCAGTGGTCACTTTCACCCAATGACCACATTCGTTTTCTGAATGAGTCATACTCACAATTAATTTGGGGACGCCCGCTACACTAGTCAAGCCACATGCATATTCTTCCCTATAGATATGTGGCACGGGAATATGATTCATATCACTAACTACCTTATGGAGCGTCACATGTCTTGATGATAGGCTACGTCACATGACAACTACAAACAAGTGGATACAATTACAAACTACAATACTACCCGGACAAACAACACAAATAAAAGTCAAGAAAAAAAGGAAAAAGAAATATCATATGGTATAACCCCCCATACGACGGGAACCTCAAACAAACATAGGGAAACGAATTCTTCAAATCCAAGCAACTTCGTTTCCAAAAGAGCACAAACTGTCCAAAATATTTAACAAAACACTGTCAACTATCGTACTCATGTTAATCCCCAACCTCGCAAAACCTGATTGGACGCATCCAACAAAATGAAAATCAACACAGCAAAGAAGGTGCAGAAAGGTAAACTTGCAATAGACGAGAAAGAGCCAGCGCCGCACTAAACAATAAAATGTCTCCACAACAACATTGTATACCAGGCTACTGTACCATCAAAAAGAAAAAGAAACATACATAGGGGGCAACTGAAAACAACTTCAAAACCAGATATGCAAACCACAAACAGTCCAATCAATAAAGAAAAATATAAAAACCAAACAGAACTGACAGCCAAATATATCTGGAAACTTAAAGACGCAAAAACAAGCTACAATATACCGGGAAAATCAGAAGAAAGAGCATCACCATACAGCAGTGTTTCAAAAAGGTGCAACTTATGTTTAACTGACAAATGGTTAAAACTTATGCAACAACCACACCTTCGCAACTTTAAACCCCAAAAACAGAAATAGTAAACAACTGCAGGGCATAAATGGAAATCGTTTGTTAGTGGAACACATCCAAACCAAAAACCTGAAAGCCCAAAAAACACGTGCAGCCAACCGCCCACGTGCAAACAGTCCGCAACCGTGACCCACACGCTATATAACATCGGCGTGGGCATCAAAACCATCTGATGACAGCGCAAACGCCGCCTAGAAACAAATTTGTCGAGTTTTAAACCTGAGTTTTTAAAAAACCTTACCTTATTAACATCATTGACAATGTTGCTCCCCAAGGGGTCGAGCACTTTTAAATCATTTAGGCTCTTTGGTTGTATTCATCGATATATAGATATATATATAAATATATATATATATATGTATATAAGTATAATATGATAGTATATTGATATATTGAATATTCAACAATAGCTGCTCTAACTGTCTTATAGTTCAGAAATAGGGGGGAGATAAGCGAATCAGTATCTCAGTGAAGTTAATACTGCCTAACTAACAGTATTGCTCACGTGGGTGGATGGGGAACAATAAAATAAATGCTTCTCAAAATGAACCTTCCCAAGCGTATAATCTCCATTATGGAGAAAACTCGACAACAACTACGTTTTGCACACCAGGCCTTGTTCTTTCTCGGAATAGCTTCTTCTTAAAACCAAAAGGCAGAGGAGTCAATACCACGTTCGCGGTCACTGAGGAGAAACAACCAAGTTTCCGAAATAATCAGTATATGACGCAGAGTTATGGGTGTAGAGAGTTTTTCTCCCTATTGGAGATTATGAGCTTGCTGAAGTCATTTTGAGAAGGCATTTATTTTATTTTCCCCAACGCACCCAATGAGCACATACTGTTAGTTAGGCAGTATGAAACTACCACAGCAGTATATGAATGCTTTATCCTCCCCCTATTCTTCAATCTAAGAACATAAAGCAAGCTTGTTTATAAATTCATAATTTTCTTGCAGTCATTGCAACCCCGAAGCCTGGCTCTGTAAGTTGGCTGGAATGGTGCTCAGTACTTACCTTGGAATTTATTAGCTTTTGTAATTTAGTCCTGTGCGATTCAATCCAAGAACTGGCCCTCAGCACTTGTGTTCTAAGAGGTTATCTTTTTTTTCATTTTTCCTACTTTCACAAGAAAATGTGCTTGTTTTGTTCTTTCATGATTTGTATGCTTCTTAGGTGGCACTTTGGCTGCAATTTTTGAAAACTCGACAAACATACTACGGATTGCACACCGAGCCTTTTCGCGGATAGCATCTTCTTAAAAACCGAAAAGGCAGAGGAGTCAAATTAACCACTTTCCGGGCGGTGCACTGACGAGAAACAACCAAGTTTGAAATATCAGTATATTCGCAGGAAGTTATGTGTTAGTGATTTTCTCCAATTGTGAGGAGAAATAAAGCTTGCTGAAGGTTCATTTGAGAAGCGTTTATTTTATTTTTCCCCATCCCCCCACACTTTGAGCGACATACTGTTAGTTAGGCAGTATAAACTGACCACTGCAGATATGAATGCTTATCTCCCGCCTATATTTCTTCAATCCTAAGACATAAGTGCAAGCTTTGTTTATAATTCCAATAATTCTGCAGCGTCATTGCAAACACCAAGCTGCTCTGAACGTTGCAGGAATGGTGCTCCGTACTTTATCCTTGGAATTTATTAGCTTTTTGTATATATATATATCTCTATATATATATATATATATATAATATATATATGTGGTGTGTGTGTGCTCGCGCACGAGTGTGTGTCTATGTGTTCACGAACTCCCTAGACGCATCACATTGTCTCTCCACAGTGACTCCACTTACGCACGACAACAGTGTATTGATCGTACAGGAGAGATCCCATTCCATCCTATTGTAATCAAGCTCAGCCCAAATTCAAACGCTGTCTCATCGCTTTGTACGCAAACTTCGCACACACACACACACACACAAACACACCCCACAAACCCCTCACCCACCCACACACACACACACACATACACACACACACACACACAAAACACACACCCCACACACACTCCCGACAGAAAAGTGCACGTCAGTAAACGTAGTTAGTTGAAGAAACACATCAATACACAACACAAAAGCACCCTCATGACCAGATATCGTGTCGGGTTTCATAAATTTCACGCTCTGCTGGACGTCCGAATGACACCCACACTCTGGGATCCCAAGTCTTTTGTACAGAATGGGCCCAGGGTGAAGTTGCACGTAAACGAACGTTATTTTCTACCGTAGTTTTGTTTTGGAGACGGCATTTGTTGGGGCTCATACTATTCTTCTTGCTGTCTAGCCAGGGATTATTGGGATAGGGTGGGCTGATGGTGTGCGCACTATCGTTTATCTGACATGGAATTTCTCTGTACGAACGTTGCTGTACACGTACGTTCGAAAAAGAGAAAGAAAGATGGAAAGAAAGTATACAACGTTTACAACCTATCTATCTATCTATCTATCTATCTACATGTGTGTGGGCGCACGCGCGCACGCGGGCGTGGCATGTGTGCATGGAACATGTGTGGTGTGTGTGTGTGTGTGGTTTTGTGTGTGTGTGTGGTGTGTGTGTAAGTGGTGTGTGTGTGTGTGGTAAAGATATAGGTAGGGTTAAATCCTCATTTGATACCTAGTAATGGAGAACCAATACAATCAGCCGTGTCTCACTCAAATTTGTCCGAATCTGAGGACGAGAGGCCTCTGAGCAAGTAATATGAATGAAATGTTTTCAAGATGGACTTAGATGGGGCCCAAAGCACTGGGGTGTGTGGTTGTGTGTGTGTGTGTGTGTGTGTGTGTGTGTGTGTGTGTGTGTGTGTGTGTTGGGGTGTGTAAGTGTGTGTGTGGTGTGTTAAGTGTGTGTTAGGTCTTTAATTTAACGTCTATACACATTAGTGATATATAATGGGGTGTGTGTGTGTGTGTGTGGTGTGTGTGTGTGGTTGGTGTGTGTGTGTAAGTGTGTGGTGTGTGTGTGGGTGTGTGTGCGGGCGTGCTGCGTGCGTGCGTGCGTGCGTGCGTGCGTGCGTGCGTGCGTGCGTGCGTGCGTGCGTGCGTGCGTGTGTGGTGTGTGTGTGTGTGTGGATTTCGGGATATAGCTTTCATCCACACATGTATAAAAATGGGTTTACGAAAATAAAGAGCAGAGGGGCCGATTTTGAGTGTCAAGGTCGGTAACACTCCAAAGTGTGTGTCTTCGACCGTGATTTAAAGCAAAAACCCCCATAGTTCGTTTATAATATTGTAATACAGACTTTGAAATACAAACAAGAATTGGCCTCCGAAGTACCAACTAACTTCGTCCATTAGAAACTGAAAAACCCATGATTACACGAGGAGCGAAAACAACCTTTGTGATATAATAATACCGTGGGTGTGTTGTGTGTGTTTTGTGGTGTGTGTGTGTTGTGTGGTGTGTGTGTGTGTGGGGGGGTGCGTGGTGGGGGGTTTTTGGG
>CM031597.1:10213944-10216444 GCA_018398815.1 Conus ventricosus
TATGTATGTTGGCTGAGGTCTAACGTTATGTCTAAATAATTCACAATCTTTTTGTTTGCTTCTATGGTGATTTTTAAGTTTTGGTTGTGGAAAATTTTACACAATTCTTTTTTTCTTATTTTCAATATTCCTAGGGTTGTCATTCAGAGCGGCAAGGCCGTCATCTCTGTACAGTCCAGTTTGTTTTCCAAGTTGATCTTTTTTTAATGTTGGATAACATGAATAGTCCGACAGGTTCGCAAGTTTCGGCACCATCATATGCCCTCAGCACTTGGTCTTAAGAGATTATCTTTTTATATTTTCTACTTTTCACAAGAAAATGTAGCTTGTTTTGCTCTTTCATGGGTTTCTTTTGCTTCTTAGGTGGCACGTTTGGTTGTCTTTTTGAAAATTCAACAAACATACTACGGAATTGCACACCAGCCTTTTTCTGGGATAGCATTCTTCTTAAAACCGAAAAGGCAGAGGAGTCAAATTACCACTTTCCGCGGTCACTGAGGAGAAGCAATCAGGTTTCGAAACATCAGTATCTGACCAGGAGTTATATATTAGTGAGTTTCTCCTCCCATTGGAGATTGTCTCCCCGTTAGAAACTAAAGCTTGCTGAAGGCTCATTTTGAGAAGCATATATTTTATTGTTCCCCATTCACCCATTCAAGCACATACTGTTAGTTAGGCAGAATTATCTACCACTGCAGATATGAATGCTTATCTCCCCCTATTTCTTCAATCTAAGACATAAGAGCAAGCTTTGTTTATAACTTTATATATATATATATATATATATATATATATATATATATATATATATATATATATATATATATATATATATATATATATATATAATATTATTTACGTTAAGACTATCATGTTTTTCCTATCCTCAAACATGGAAGTAAGAGCTTTGACAGCTGTTATGTGCATCTCTCATGAACTAACTTTTAAGCACAATCAAAAACAGATGTTTGTTATTGCAGTGATTATATTGTGGAAACGTACATCAGATGCCAACATCGACACATGCTGCTTACACTTTAAATGTCATGTATAACCTTTCATTAAGCAGTTACGCAGAGAGATGGCAGACAGCTGTGACAGCTGTGTGTGGGTTTTGGCGTGATTGTTTCAGCATCATCGATCGACCTGTTGTACAGTGAATGCCGGCCTTGCTGGCCACAGTGCACTGCATGGTTTAGTCATGGACTACATTTCCCCCCAGTGTGTATGCAGTAATCAACACAGAGAGAGAGAGAGAGAGAGAGAGAGAGGAGAGAGAGAGAGAGAGAGAGAGAGAGAGAGAGAGAGAGAGAGAGGGGGTTTGGGGTGATTGATAACGTTCATTGGATCAGATGGTGTGACGAGGAGTTGTAAAGTTGATTATGTTTCGATGATTTATACAAATAACTAAATAGCACGCAACTTAAATTCTGCGCACAATTGAAGATTAACGAAAGAAAAAGTATATAATAAACGTTCCTGCTAACTAGATTATCTGGTTAACTTTCACTGATCTAATAGCAGTATCCTGACAAGTTATTCAGAATACACCATGTGAATTGTTTAATTACTGTGTCGATAACAGTCCAGATACTGCGTCTTCAGACATTTTCTTTTTCTGTATTATTCCCACTTCAGATACATAGATTACGAACAAATCAATGCAATCAGCATCACTTCACATTAATATGTTGAGTGTGACTTTAAAATTGTTTTCATGCAAATTGTGTTTATTTGATACTATTAAACTACTTCAGAATGTTTCAATTCTGAGATAATCCAGTTCCCAGTCGTGCACCTCAGCACACTTAGATTAAATCAGAGTTGTGCTTTATATGTCTATCTATCTATCTATCTATCTATCTATCTATTTATCTTTTTATTCATCTATCTATCCACCCATCGATCTATCCGTCCATATCTCTCTGTCTCTCTGTCTCTGTATCTCTCTCTCTCTTCTCTCTCTCTCTCTCTCTCTCTCTCTCTCTCTCTCTCTCTCTCTCTCTCCTCTCTCTCTCGTTCTGTTTTCCTGCCGCCTCTTCTCACCATAAGCTTATAGCTCTAACCAATCCCAGGTTCCTTCCCTTCTCCCCCAGTATCTTGAGTGTGTGGACCAGGAATGGCTAATGATCCCAGATAGCCTCTAAAAGTCTTCTTTCCCCAAATCAGTCCGCATCACTACATTTTCAGCGACAACAATACCTGTAGACACCACATGAATCTCTCTCTCTCTCTCTCTCTCTCTCTCTCTCTCTCTCTCTCTCTCTCTCTCTCTCTCTCTCCTCTCTCTCCTCCTCTCTCTCTCTCCTCTCTCTCTCTCTCTCTCTCCTTCTAAAATCATACATCACAAAACGACAACAATGCGTCTTATCGGGGACGGCTGTCTCTTCTATAACAACTCTTAAGTATGGCGTTCCACAAGGCTCCATTTTAGGCCCGTTACTCTTCTCAATCTACATTAATGACCTACCCCTACATGTGAGATCTACATGCGACCTCT
>CM031597.1:10223944-10241444 GCA_018398815.1 Conus ventricosus
GAGATGGGAGGACAACATCAGTGCATGGACTGGCCTCACACTCAGCAACTGCCTGAAGACAGAGAAAGAGATGGGAGGACAAAATCAGTGCAAGGACTGGCCTCACACTCAGCAACTGCCTGAAGACAGAGAAAGAGATGGGAGGACAACATCAGTGCATGGACTGGCCTCACACTCAGCAACTGCCTGAAGACAGAGAAAGAGATGGGAGGACAACATCAGTGCAAGGACTGGCCTCACACTCAGCAACTGCCTGAAGACAGGGAAAGAGATGGGAGGACAACATCAGTGCATGGACTGGCCTCATACTCAGCGACTGCCTGAAGACAGGGAAAGAGATGGGAGGACAACATCAGTGCATGGACTGGCCTCACACTCAGTAACTGCCAAAGAGCATCCGAGAACCAGGACGAGTGGAGGAAGCTGGTTTTCTGTGGTGTCCCAACCGTCTTCAAGGCTCCGAGATAGGTGATAGGTGATGCCCTTTGCTTTTCAATACTACTGACTCTCCCCAGGAATCAGCAAATGTCTACCTCAGCAGGACGTTCTCACTGGATTGAGCCGTCCATGTCTTCACTTATCTGCATTGCATAGTCCTCTGAAAGCAGAAAGACTATAGAAGAAATCGACAACCATGTCCGCATCATTACGGTGGATAAAGTGTCCGGTCCGTGTTGGATTAGAACAGGTACAAGTGATTATCACTAATCTGGCTCGACAGCATCGTAGGGTTACCTAATCGCCAGATATTGTATGCTTTCCGTGGACGGACGGTTCTGGGGCTGCTACAGGACGACACAAGATGTAGCTGTGTAGTTTGAAGATTCAGAGAGAACAACAGGGGCATAAAGCCTTTGAGAAGCCTAAGAATTTGAGACAGCCAAAGAAAAGATAATACAGGATAAACATGTATGTTGTCGCTGTGTGGACGGAGACAAGTGAGGTTATCGAACTTTGCAATTAACTACGCTGCTGAAATACAGTTAGTAACCAGAGCACGATCCTCCCCTTTATTTTGCCTCCGTAAAAATTGGGGTTTGCATTTTCTATGTTCGAAATTGACCAGCACAACGTGTGTGTGTGTGTGTGTGTGTGGTGTGTGTGTGTGTGTGTGTGTGTGTGTGTGTGTGTGTGTGTGTTGTGTGTGTGTGTGTGTGTGTGTGTGTTGTGTCTGTGTTCGCTTCCGTGCGAGAGTGTACGCTTGCTTTCAGGTGTGTGTGTGTGCGCGCGCCAGAGCGCACGCGAGCACGTGTGCTTATGTGTATGTGCGTCTGCGCGCGCGCGCGCGTGTGTGTGTACATGTGTGTGTGTGTGTGTTTGTGTGCATGTGTGTGTGTTAGTGTGCGTGTGTGTGCGCGCGCGCGGGAGTGTGTGTGTGTGTGTGTGTGTGTGTGTGTGTGTGTGTGTGTGTGTGTGTGTGTGTGTGTGTGTGTGTGTGTGTGTGCGTGTGTTGTGTGTGCGTGTGTGTGTTTAGTGTGCGTGTAAGTGCGCGCGCGCGGGCGTATGTGTGTGTGTGTGTGTGTGTGTGTGTGTGTGTGTGTGTGTGTGTGTGTGTGTGTGTGTGCGTGCTGGGGGGGGGGGAGGGGGGGAGGGGGGGTTCGCTTCCGTGCGAGAGTGTACGCTTGCTTTTAGGTGTGTGTGTACGCCGGAGCGCTCGCAAGCATGCATGCGCATGTGTATGTGTCTGCGTGCTTGTGTGCAAAGTACACCCACTCCTGTATGTGTGTGTGCGTCTGTACACACGCGCGCGCGCGCGCCGTGCGCGCGCGCGCGGTGTGTGTGTGTGTGTGTGTGTGTGTGTGTGTGTGTGTGTGTGTGTGTGTGTGTGTGTGTGTGTCTGAGTGTTGGTGTGTGTCAGTGTGTCTGTGTGTGCGTGTGTGTGTTAGTATGTTAGTGTGTGTTAGTGTGTGTGTGTGTGTGTGTGTGTGTGTGTGTGTGTGTGTGTGTGTGTGTGTGTGTGTGTGTTAAAGAAGAAGGAAAAGCCTGCTGTGCTTTCAACATAGAGGAAACAGTACTCGAACAGAATGGAAATTATAGACACTTTTTCAAAAAATGACTAAAATCCATAACTGAAAATACGCCTGTGTCTATTGCTCGCCGGTGCATTCATGGTTTGGATCTGGCAGGTGTGGATCATATACACACTAGTAAACGGATCACGAGGATTCGACAGCCTGTGTGGGAGCTACCATGGTGGACAGAACTAACAGACTGATCTGTTTTCCCACGTTCACTGACTATGTCCACCTACAAACACTGGACCATGAGTCATCAACGATGCTGGTCCATTGACTGTGGAAACTGATGGATGTTTACTGCCAATCACTTGGTCAGCTATCTCACGTGCGTCAGTCTCATCTGCATGCTGTCAGTGTCTCCGTGTTCATTTGTTTTCCCAACACTAAAGCGATAGTACCAGACACAGTGTGGATCTTCTGGTCTGATGACAGAGATAGTTAACTAGGAGGCTGATTTAATTTGTCGGCAGCTGATTTAAGGTTTCTGTTGATTGCTGTGCTGGCATCGGTGTAACGTCTTTCAGCTTTGGAAGCGGAATGGGCCAGTAATGTACAGACCTAAGAAAATGGATCTTCATGTCATTGGCTCCAGTTCCAGCCCACTACATACAGATAACATGTCTGCAGCTTCGGAGCCCTCCAGAAAGTTATCAACAGTTTATTGCTTTGTTTGCGATTTTTTTGTAAATGCTGAATACCTCGTATAAAACATGTTTGTCTTTGTAGAAAGCGTAATTCTGTGGGATTCGCTGAAAAGCTGGCTATTGATTATCTATCAACTCTTCCACCTGTCTTCAGAGGCAACATGATCACGCCATTGTGTGGAATGTGAATGCGCAGGAATGGTTCAGACAGCTCCACAAATTATTTAGACAGCAGGAAGCGTTCATAGAACTCTGCATTCTCTGGCGTCCAGGTTGTGTCCATTATGCATGACAGACCATCGTCATTCCTCAGCATAAGATTGTTGACCCTTTACTGGAGTGGGGAATAAGGATGGCTGCGAGAGAGCTGGAGGTGTGAGGACTAGGGACTGGGTCCATTTGGCCGGTCATCTCCGGTTCACCGGATCTTGTCACAACTAACTTCTACAGTCGTGATGGCTTCGTTTGCACCAGCCTTTATCAGCTCCCTCTGGAAGCGATTCTACCACTGACTGTACACCCTGAGTGAAGATCTATAAAACAAAAATCGAAACATTTCAAATGATAATCCTCAAAACCCTACCCATCTTCCCCAAAGACCGTGTCATCAATGAAAGAGTGCGCAAGAGAATCGAGATAGTCATGGACCCCTTTGATAATCGCCTGACATCATTTTAGAAACCAAAACCAAAACACGGTCCATCCGTACATTGATCTTATTTTAATCTGTGTTTCTTTTACCTCGCATTCTGATGACTGGTATATTTTACACCTTAACTTACAAACATAAGCGAAAAAATAGAAGTAAACAGTAATAGAAACAACATTGTTTTCATAGATGCAAACACATGAAAATACCCGGCTGCCATGCTGATCTTTTCAGTTTCCTATGCAAGTCCATATTCACCAGTTTGTGTCAATGTCGTCATGTTGGCAGGTTCATAGAGACTGAAAATGAATGAAGAGGTGGTGCTCTTCCCAAGGGTACGCTCCTTCATGCTGGGTCCACGATTAGTATGCATAGTAGGTGGTGTCCTGCCTACGCTTCAGCGGAGCAGGTACCGTTGAATACAACAAACGTGTCTTGGCAGCAGTGCAGTATGATGTGTCTTGGCAGCAATGCAGTATGATGTGTCTTGGCAGCAATGCAGTATGATATGTCTTGGTAGCAATGCAGTATGATGTGTCTTGGTAGCAATGCAGTATGATGTGTCTTGGTAGCAATGCAGTATGTGTCTTGGTAGCAATGCAGTATGTGTCTTGGTAGCAATGCAGTATAATGTGTCTTGGTAGCAGTGCGGTATGGTGGGTCTTGGTACCAATGCAGTATGTGTCTTGGTAGCAATGCAGTATGATGTGCCTTGGCAGAAATGCAGTATGATGTGTCTTGGTAGCAATGCAGTATGGTGTGTCTTGATAGCAATGCAGTATGATGTGTCTTTGTAGCAGTGCAGTATAATGTGTCTTGGCAGCAATGCAGTATGATATGTCTTGGTAGCAATGCAGTATGATGTGTCTTGGTAGCAATGCAGTATGATGTGTCTTGGTAGCAATGCAGTATAATGTGTCTAGGTGGCAGTGCGGTATGGTGGGTCTTGGTAGCAATGCAGTATGTGTCTTGGCAGCAATGCAGTATGATGTGTCTTGATAGCAATGCAGTATGATGTGTCTTGGCAGCAATGCAGTATGATGTGCCTTGGCAGCAATGCAGTATGATGTGTCTTGATAGCAATGCAGTATGGTGTGTCGTGATAGCAATGCAGTATGATGTGTCTTTGTAGCAGTGCAATATAATGTGTCTTGGCAGCAATGCAGTATGATATGTCTTGGTAGCAATGCAGTATGATGTGTCTTGGTAGCAATGCAGTATGATGTGTCTTGGTAGCAATGCAGTATAATGTGTCTTGGTGGCAGTGCGGTATGGTGGGTCTTAGTAGCAATGCAGTATGTGTCTTGGTAGCAATGCAGTATAATGTGTCTTGGTAGCAATGCAGTATGATGTGTCTCGGTAGCAATGCAGTATGATGTGTCTTGGTAGCAATGCAGTATGATGTGTCTTGATAGCAATGCAATATGGTGTGTCTTGATAGCAATGCAGTATGATGTGTCTTGTAGCAGTGCAGTATGATGTGTCTTGGCAGCAATGCAGTATGATATGTCTTGGTAGCAATGCAGTATGATGTGTCTTGGTAGCAATGCAGTATGATGTGTCTTGGTAGCAATGCAGTATGTGTCTTGGTAGCAATGCAGTATGTGTCTTGGTAGCAATGCAGTATAATGTGTCTTGGTAGCAGTGCGGTATGGTGGGTCTTGGTACCAATGCAGTATGTGTCTTGGTAGCAATGCAGTATGATGTGTCTTGGTAGCAATGCAGTATGATGTGTCTTGGTAGCAATGCAGTATGATGTGTCTTGGTAGCAATGCAGTATGATGTGTCTTGGTAGCAATGTAGTATGATGTGTCTTGGTTGCAATGCAGTATAATGTGTCTTGGTAGCAATGCAGTATGATGTGTCTTGGTTGCAATGCAGTATAATGTGTCTTGGTAGCAATGCAGTATATGTGTCTTGGTAGCAATGCAGTATGATGTGTCTTGGTAGCAATGCAGTATGATGTGTCTTGGTAGCAATGCAGTATGTGTCTTGGTAGCAGCGCGGTATGGTGGGTCTTGGTAGCAATGCAGTATGTGTCTTGGTAGCAATGCAGAATGTGTCTTTGTAGCAATGCAGTATGTGTCTTGGTAGCAGTGCGGTATGATGTGTCCTAGTAGCAGTGCGGTATGGTGGGTCTTGGTAGCAATGCAGATTGCTCCCCACCAGCCTGCCATGGATCCCTCTGTGTGGACAGTCGGTGCTGGCGTTGTGGAGGAACCTGTATGGGTGTGGCTGTGCATGAGATGGACAAAATCAACACGTGGAGGGTATTGTAACTGAGGGGGCACAGACTAAAATGCAGCAAAAGACTTACCACAAGCACGCACATACACAGACAGAGACAGACACACACACACACACACACACACACACACACACACACACACACACACACTCTCTCTCTCTCTCTCTCTCTCTCTCTTCTCTTTCTCTCTCTCTCTCTCACTCTCTCTCTCTCTCTCTCTCTCTCTCTCTCTGACTCGCCCGCGCACACACCACACACACAACACACACATACAGAGAGAGAGAGAGAGAGAGAGAGAGAGAGAGAGAGAGAGAGAGAGTGAGAGAGAGAGAGAGAGAGGGGGGGGGGGAGGGGAGTGAGAGAGAGAGAGAGATCAAAGACGATGTTTGTCCAACATTGTTACTAAAATAAACTGATCCGTTGTTCCAGAGTTGCTATTTCTCCCACAGCTGTGCCCTGCAGCTACGGCAGCTGACAGTCCTTTTTGTTTGGACATATCTGAGTGAATGAAACGAGAAAGGCGAGTCTCTTTGGATATTTAGCCACTTCCATTAGCGATTAGCTGGCTTGTTTTCATTTGCCAAGTTGGTTTCTGTTGCTTTCTATTCATTTTCAAAATCGATTTGCTGTTCCATATCTGTGTCAGTTTCTGTGATCTATGATCATTCATTTGATTCTGACTTGTTAGTGTGTGTGAAAATTTAAATAAAAAAAAGGAAACTCTTTCTCTCTCTCTCTCTCTCTCTCTCTCTCTCTCTCTCTCTCTCTCTCTCTCTGACGCACACACACACACACACACACACACACACACACACACACACACACCTGTCACATGAGACTACACGGTTGTAAGCATACACACATGCACATGCGCACGCATGTTGTTTTATATCATTGACGTGGAGGTTTACCATTGATCCTGTGATGTCTGTGTTTATACCCACACCTGTCCATTGTTTTCCATCTGCTGATATGCCGCACTCCAAAATCTAAACGGAGCACACGTACATTCTCAAGATGATATCGACATATACTTTTATTGTGCGAGAAGGGCGATGGCCTGTACTAGACATGTATGTTAATAGTAGTATAGCCAGAACAGTCCCTGCCTCTACATGTGTGGTCCAGGGAGTGTTCACACCTTAACCCTCTTCAGTCCTGCCCTTTATCCATTGCGTTCACCTCTCCGCCTTTCCCTATCTTTTACCCAGAAGTAAGCAATTTTGAACCACACTTTTCATATATTGTGTCTTTTTTCTTTTCTTTTGTCCGCTTTTTTTCTTTCTTCCTTCTTTTTGTTGTTGTTGAGATTATTGTTCTTGTTGTTGTTGTTGTTGTTGTTGTTGATGATGATGATGAGGAGGATGAGGATGACTCATAAATGGAAAAAACGATGTGTGCAATGATGGTATAATCAGGGAATTGATGTTTGCTTTCTCATCACATTACCACAAACAGCTGTGACCAATCGGTGGCGGGCCTTTCTGATGCTTTCCATTTTCTGGCGCACACAAAGGAAACGCTTAGAGACATGACCAGCTTCAGGCTGTGACTTGACAGTGCTGCAGGACCCATGATGACCATAGCAAAGCAGAGTGATCCATCTTCCCACTCATACTCTCCATTTATTTCCGTTTTCTTTTCTTTTTGATAGCTTGCAGATGGAAATACGTTCCATCCAATGGTAATACAATCAGAGAATTGACACGTGTGCTCATCCCATTCCCACAAACAGCCATGATAAATCTACAACAAGCCTTCCTCATTTTTCATTTTCTGACGTGCCATGAAGGAAGCACTCAGTGACATCACCAGCTTTAAGTTTTGACTGGACAAATTTCCCGGGCCCCACGAAAAAGCAGATTGATCTGTCTTCCCGCTCTCACTGTGTCCACCCACAGACGTTGGGCCGTTCACCGTCAGACAAACACCAACGATGCAGATCCATGGTGTGTGGACATGATGGATGTTTACTGCCAATCTCTTTGCCCGCCATGTCCCATGCTTGAACTTTATCTGCATGCTCTCTTTCTTTTTCCCACTCCGTCGTCTTTTCAACACTTTAAGGAGTGGGGTTAGGTGGGGGCGGTCAATGCTCTCGGGGCCTGTAGTTCTACAGTCCGTTCTTTCACCTCCTGTACTTTTGCAGTCAATAATTTCGCCCCCTGTACTTTTGCAGTCTGTTTTTCTTAACCTCTTGTACTTCTGCTACCATGTGGGACACATTTTACAGCATGGGTAAGACGCTTTTCTCTGGTTGAGATAGAGTGCTCCATGCGCCACTCTCTCTCTCTCTCTCTCTCTCTCTCTCTCTCTCTCTCTCTCTCTCTCTCACACACACACACACACACACACACACACACACCACACACACACACACACACACACATACACACACGCAGAGGGAGAGAGAGAGAGAGAGAGAGAGAGAGAGAGAGAGAGAGAGAGAGAGAGAGAGAGAGAGAGAGAGAGAGGAGGGAGGGAGAGAGAGCAGGGGGGGGGGGGAGATCAAAAGTGATGTTTGTCCAACATCGTTACTTAAAATAAAAAGACTGATCCATTGTCCAAGAGTTGCTCATTCTCCTCAGCTGTGTCATGCACAGCTGGAACTTTATGACAGTTTTTTTTTCCTTTAATCAAGACTTTTGATACACAGGCATTAATACAAGCTGGATCTAAATATGACAGGGTTTTTTTTTTCTTTAATCACGACATTTGATACACAGGCATTAATACAAGCTGGATCTAAATATGACAGGGTTTTTTTTTCTTTAATCACGACATTTGATACACAGACGTGAATACAAGCTGGACTCTAAATATGACAGGGTTTTCCCCCCTTAATCAAGACTTTTGATACACAGGCATTAATACAATCTGGATCTAAATATGACAGGGTTTGCTTTGTTTTTTTTTTGCAATGCTTATTGTCATGCTCTCATCTGTAGTGGGCCAAACATCACACTGTGCACGTGACAATCCATAACAAAAAAATGAAATGTAGCGTGAATGCTGTTCTCCAAGAAATCTGCCCAATACGTATGAAACAACATCTTGGCTTAAGTATTTCAACTACATATGTTGAACAGCGTGAACCGTTCCTCATCAGAGAAAAGCTTCTGAGTCAGAAAAGACGCATGCCGTGAAAATCTACAAAATGGTAGAGGGAAAAAAATAGAGATCATCAGGGCGAACTATCATGTGATCCTTTTTTCCTTTGATTGCTGTTGTTGTTGTTGAGAGGATGGGGACAAAAGGATGTGTGTGTGTGTGTGTGTGTGTGTGTGTGTGTGTGTGTGTGTGTGTGTGTGTGTGTGTGTGTGTGTGTGTGTGTGTGTGTGTGTGTGTGTGTGTGCGCTAGCGCCACGCGCGCGCGCGTGTGTCTGTGTGTGTGTCTGTGTCTGTGTGTGTCTGTGTGTTTGTGGGTCCGTGTCTTTGTCTGTGTCTGTGTGTAGAGGTGGTGTAGTAGAAGAAAAGTGCCTGTGAAGCTTTCAGCTTAGAGAAAGCATTTTGGGGGATAGCATGGGAATTATCGACACTTTCTGAAAAGATTATTATAATCTATAAATGAATGTATGTGTACATCCATTGCTCACTTACACGCTAGTGGTTTGCGTCGTGCATCTAGGGATCATGCACACTAGATAGTGGATCACGAGGCTTTGACAGCCTGTTTGGGGGCTACCGTGATGGGCATGACTAAAAGACTGATCTGTCTTCCCACTGAATTTGTCTACCTACAGACACTGGACTATTCATCATGAGTCATTGATGATGCTGAGTGGCGGAACTGATAAACGTTTACTGGCAATCACTTCGTCAGCCATGTCACGTGTGTCAGTCTCATCTGCATGCTGTCCCTGTCTATGAGTTCCTTCGTTTTCCCAATACTGCAGTGATGGTGCTAATGACACTACGAAATACTTGTCTGATGTGAGCGAGAGTTAACTGGCGCTGATTTGATTTACAGGCAGTTGATTCAAGGTTCTTGTTGATTCTTGTACTCCAAGCGATGTAGCTTCTTTCAACTCTTAAAGGAAAATAGGGCAAGTAATATACAAAGCTCAGGAACTGGACCATCATTCAATTGTCTTAAGGTCCAACCCGCTATATACCGATAACATTTTGGCTGTTTTTGAGCTTTCCAGAACGTTTCCGAAATATCAGTGCTTTATTTGTTGCGATGATTTTAATAAATGCTGAGTACCTCATGTAATACACGTTTGTTTTTGTAGAAAGTGTAATGTTCTAGGATTCACTGAAAAGCTTTTTTTTTTCTTTATCTATCAACTATCCCACCTGTCTTCAGAGACAAGACAGTCATGCCATTGCACGGAATGTGAATGTGCAGGAATGGTTCAGACAGCTCCACAAATTATTCCCACAGCAGGGAGCGTTAATGTACAGGAATGGTTCAGACAGCTCCACAAATTATTCCCCACAGCAGGAAGCGTTAATGTACAGGAATGGTTCAGACAGCTCCACAAATTATTCCCACAGCAGGGAGCGTTAATGTACAGGAATGGTTCAGACAGCTCCACAAATTATTCCCACAGCAGGGAGCGTTAATGTACAGGAATGGTTCAGACAGCTCCACAAATCATTCCCACAGCAGGGAGCGTTAATGTACAGGAATGGTTCAGACAGCTCCACAAATTATTCCCACAGCAGGGAGCGTTAATGTACAGGAATGGTTCAGACAGCTCCACAAATCATTCCCACAGCAGGAACCGTTGACTGCACTCTGCATTCCATGGCGTCCAGGTTGTGTCCACTATGCATGACAGACCATCGTCATTCCTCAGCATGGAGCGGATGATGAGGCTGATTGACAAATAGCCGGGAGTTGTGATGACTAGGCACTGGTACATTTTGCCATCGCCTGTCTGCCAGATCTTGGTACAGATCACTTCCAGAATCATAATGGCTTCTTTTGCACCAACCTTTACTTACTACTTACTTAATCCTCTTCGCTCCATCGGGAGCATAGGGCCTTCACTGCAGATTTCCAGCGTGTGCGGTCTTGGGCTGCCCGCTTTGCCTCACCCCAGGACAGCTTGATGGAACTCAGCTCGCTGTTCAGCGTCCTACGCCAAGTTGTCACTGGGCGGCCTCGCTTTCTCTTTCCTTGCGGGTTCCAATCCAGTGCCTGCCGTGCGATGTTGTCCGGGCCTCGGCGTAGGATGTGTCCGATCCACTTCCACTTTCGGATTCTGATGGTGTCTCCGATTGGTCTCTGATCTGTCTGGCGCCATAGCTCCTCATTTGCAATTCTGTCAGGCCACCTGATGCGGAGGATCCGCCGCAGGCATGTGTTGATGAAGACCTGCAACTTGCGCTCCAGCCCTTTGGTGAGTCTCCAGGTCTCCGAGCCATACAGCAGCACAGGTCTTACATTGCACCAACCTTTAGTACCTCCCTTTGGGAGCGATATTTCGACTGATTCTACATCCTGACAGAAGATCTATAAAGTTAAAGTCCATAAATTTAAAATGAGAAACATCAAAATCCTACGCATTTTCCACAAAGACCAATGACAGAGTACACAAAGGAATCCAGGCAGCCATTGGCCCCTCGAATAATCTGATGACATAAGTTAAGAAACAAAACCGAAAACAACGTATGTCGCACATTAATCTTATTTTATTCTCACGTTCTGATAACTGATATATTTTACATCTGTAGCTTCAAAAAAGCTTAGGAAAAAAGCAGAAGGTAGGAGTCACAGAAACATAGCTTTTCTTCGTAGGTACAAACAAATGAAAATACCCAGCTGTCATACCAAGGCTACATCAAAATGTTGTTATGCTCAGCATAGTTATGCGGGGATTGTCTTCAGTGGTGACAAGCTCCTAGCATAACATTATCAGTCTCCCAAATCCCCTGAAGTCGGAGTGTGGCTGCCCATGTGGCGGGGTAATCAAAAACGGTCACACACGTAATGTTCTCATCCCCAGCTGATGCATTTGTACCACAGGATTCAAATGCTTCGGCTGTTAAGATGATCCCTGGAGTCTTTTAGCCATTGTACGACAACAACAACAACATCAACATCAACAACAACAACAACATACTGATCTGTTCAATTTCCTATCCAAGTCCATATGCACGAGTTTGTGTCAATGCCGTCATGTTGGTGCGTTTATGGGGACTGCCAATGAATGTGAGGTGGCGTCTTCCCAAGGGTATGCTCCTCTGTGCTGGTTCTACCATTAGTATGCATAGTAGGTGGTGTCCTGCGAACGTTGAAGCGGGGCAGGTACCGTTGAATACAAACAAACAAACAAAAAAGTGTCTTGGCAGCAATAGAGTATGATGTGTCTTGGCAGCAATGCAGTATGATGTGTCTTGGTAGCAATGGGGTGTGTTGGGACTTGGAAGCAGTGCGGTTTGCTCCCTACCAGCCTGATATTGATCCCCTCCCTGTGGAGAGCCAGTGCTGCGTTGTGGAATAACCTGTATGGGTGTGGGTGTGCATAAAGTGGACAAATGAAGGCGTTAGGAGTTTTGTAACTGAGAGAGCACAGCATAAAATGCAGCAACACACACAGAGACAGGCACACACACACACACACACACACACACACACACACACACACACACACACACACACACACACACACACACACGCGCGCGCGCGCGCACAGAGTTCAAAGACGATGTTCTTCTAACACTGTTTCTGTAATAAACAGATCCATTGTTCAAGAACTGCTATGTTCCCTTCAGCTGCGCCCTGCAGCTATGACAGCTGACGTAGTTTTTTTTTTCGTCTAGAAATATCTGAGTGAAGAAAACGAGAAAGGCAAGTCTCTTTTAATCTTTAGCCAGCTCCATTAGCGATTAGCTGGCTTGTTTGGTTTGCCAAGTTGGTTTATGTTGTTTTCTATTCACTTTCAAATCTATTTGCATTTGCATATCTGTGTTAATTTCTGTGCTTTATGACCTGTTGTTGTTTCTGAATTTTGAGATAACATGTCAGTGTTTGTGGAATTAGAAAAAGAGAGAAAGTGGGAAACTCTCTCTCTTCTCTCTCTCTCTCTCTCTCTCTCTCTCTCTCTCTCTCTCTCTCTCTCTCTCTCTCTTACACACACCACACACACACACACACACACACATACACACACACACACACACACACACACACACACACACACACACACACACACACACACACACACGCGCGCGCGCGCGCGCGCACGCGCGCGCGCATCCTGTCACATGATCCTACACGTGTGTAAGCACACACATATGCACATGCCCACACGTTTGTTTCTATATAATTGACATTGAGGTTTACTATCGATTCTGTGATCTCTTTGTTTATACCACACCTGTTAATTGCGTTCCATCTGCTGACATCTAGCACTCCATGATCAAAACTGAGCACACGTTCACAAGATGACAAAGACGAAGACTTTTACTGTTCGCGACGGGAGATGGCCTGGACTGGACATGTATGCTTTTAGCAGCATGGCCACCACAGACCTGCCCTGTACACGTGTGGTCTGGAGAGTGTTCACACTGACTGGACATGTATGTTTACAGCAGCATGGCCACCACAGACCTGCCCTGTACACGTGTGGTCTAGAGAGTGTTCACACTGGGCTGGACATGTATGCTTTTAGCAGCATAGCCACCACAGACCTGCCCTGTACACGTGTGGTCTAGAGAACGTTCACACTGACTGGATATGTATGTTTACAGCAGCATATCCACCACAGACCTGCCCTGTACATGTGTGGTCTAGAGAGTGTTCACACTGGGCTGGACATGTATGCTTTTAGCAGCATAGCCACCACAGACCTGCCCTGTACACGTGTGGTCTAGAGAACGTTCACACTGACTGGACATGTATGTTTACAGCAGCATAGCCACCGCAGGCCTGCCCTGTACACGTTTGGTCTAGAGAGTTTTCACACTTCAGACCTCTTCAGTCTAAC
This sequence comes from Conus ventricosus, assembly GCA_018398815.1. Classification (NCBI taxonomy): domain Eukaryota; kingdom Metazoa; phylum Mollusca; class Gastropoda; order Neogastropoda; family Conidae; genus Conus; species Conus ventricosus. The sequence goes on from CM031597.1 coordinate 10,237,444, forward strand.
CCTTCATCCAATTTCACTTTTTCATTTGTCACCCAGAATCAAGCATTTTTTTCACCACCCTTTTCATGCATTTGGTCTTTTTACTGTCGTATTTTTTTTCTTGTCACTTTTATGTTAATTTGTTTGTTTCACTTTTGTTCGTATTTATAATTTGGAAAGAGAGGGGGTTAGTTACCGCCAAGGACACAGACAAACAGAGTACAGGATTCTACTGTACCCTTTTAGTCTGTGTCCTTTTTGGCTTCATTTTCCGCCCTCAGTCACTCCGTTTTGAAACGTTTGTTCGTGGGTTTTTTTTTGTTTTGTTTTTTGATGACACATAGATGGAAATATAGTATGTGCAATGGCAATATAATCAGGGAATCGACATGCCTGCTCATCACATTACCACAAACAGCTGTGATAAATCTGCAACAAGCCTTTCTCCGGCTTTTCATTTTCTGGCGTACATGAAGGAAAAACGTAACGGTATTACCTACTTCATGTTTTGATTTCATAAATTGTGGAGGTCCCATGATGGTTATAACAACTGTCTTCCCACTCTCACTTTCCATATATTTCATCATCTTTTTTTGTGTTTTTCTTTTTCAAAGCTCGTAGGTGGAAATACGATCTATCCAATGGCCACATAATCAGGGGTTTAATGTGTACGCTCATCACATTACCACAAATAGCTGTGATAAATCTGTTGCAAGCCTTTCTCTCCCTTCTCATTTTCCGAAGAGCATGAAAGAAATACTTCGTTACATTACCGGCTTCAGGTTTTGACCCGACAAGTGGTGGAGGCCCCATAACGGTAACAATATGAACAATGTGTCTTCCCACTCCCACTGTGTACACCACAGATGATAGGCCGTTCACCGTGAGACCAGAACAATGCCGATCCATGGTCTGTGGAACCTGATCACTGTTTACTGCCAATCACTTCGCACGCCGCGTCCCACACACATGAACTTTATCTGCATGCGGTCTCTGTCTTAGCCTCCTGAGTCTTCTCAACACTTCCAAGAAGGGTGAGGGATGGTGGGGAGGGGAGTTGGTGCAGGGTCACTGCTTTCGTTCCGTGTACTTTGTTGTCTAGTCGTTTGCCTACAGTACTTTTGCTATTAAGTGCGACTTTTGTTCATGAAAGGAGAAGACGCTTTTCAGTGATTTTATGTAAAGCATGCACTGCCCCTCTCTGTCTCTCTGTCTCTCTCTGTCTGTCTCCCTCTGTTTCTCTCTCTTATTTCTTACACACACACACACACACACACACACACACACACACACACACACACACACACACACACACACACACACGCATTCATTTAATATCATATAATCTAGTGAAAATACGTAAAATGATAAGTATGTATCAACTATGTGATGCCTAAACTATGATTATTTAAAACCAAGACGTCCTCCTATGGTAGTGGGGCAAAAATAACACTTTACACAGGAGCAGCTATAGCGAAAATGAAACTTACCTTGCATGCTCTGACAAAGTGTATGCTGTGATACAAAAGGTCTACTTTGATATATACTAACATCGTGGTCCAAGTATTACAAGTATAATTATGTGCTGTAGTTCCCCAATAAAGAGAACTACCTGATGCAGCAATGCTACAAGTATATGTGCTGTACAACGTGAAAAGTTCCTCGTTAAAGAGAACTACCTGATGCAGCAATGCTACAAGTATATGTGCTGTACAACGTGAAATGTTCCCCATTAAAGAGGACTACCTGATGCAGCAATGCTACAGGCGGTGAAAGTCAAGATAATGGTGACAATAACACGAACAGCAACAGTTCAGGAGTGGGGGTGGAGGTGGGGGGTCGGGAGGGGGTTAAATCGACAGGGAGAGTGAACAACTATGCATTCTCCTTTTTTATGTTCTATATTTTTTTCTTTTATTTCCTTTTCTGCATTTTTTTTTTTTTTTGGGGGGGGGCGAACGGGGTAGAAGGAATGTGTCTGTGCGTGCGCGCACGCGTGCGTGCGTGCGTGTGTGTGTGTGTGTGTGTGTGTGTGTGTGTGTGTGTGTGTGTGTGTGTGTGTGTGTGTGTGTGTGTGTGTGTGTGTGTTGTGTGTGCGTGGGCGTGGGCGTGGGAGTGTATGTGTGTGGGTAACAGAGAGAGAGAGAGAGAGAGAGAGAGAGAGAGAGAGAGAGAGAGAGAGAGAGAGAGAGAGAGAGAGAGAGAGAGAGGGAGAGAGAAGAGAGAGAGAGAGAGAGAGAGAGAACTCGAATGGCGTCTTGGGTATTCTAAGATGAAACATAGCTGAATCAGCATGCTCCTCCTTGTTCGCCCGTTTCTCCCTTAACATCATGAATAGTCAATAGGGCATGCCACTGTAGAACAAATGATCACGTTCTTCCGACTCTCTTGGTTGTCGGCCAAGGTCTCGGTCACCAATTGTTTCGCTATATTAACTGTCTATCGCTATATTAACTGTCTATCTATAGCTTCTGCCTTGCCCTATATTCCTCTTTCTAGACATTTATGGAAAGACTCATGCCAGATTCAAATCAGATTAGAATTACTTGAATTTAAATGTACACATTGGTTGGCACACAAACACAGCCACAATCCTCGTATTTATCCTCCCTATCTTTCTGTCTCTGTCTTTGTCTTTCCGCCTGTCTCTCTGTCTATTTTCTCTCTCTCTCTCTCTCTCTCTCTCTCCTCTCTCTCTCTCTCTCTCTCTCTCTCTCTTCTCTCTGTCTCTTGCACACACACACACACACACACACGCACACGCACACACACGCACGCACGCACGCACGCACACACACACACACACACACACACACACACACACACACACACACGCACGCACGCACGCACGCACTCACACACACACACACACACACACACACACACACCACACACACACACACACACAGAGAAACGCGCGCGCGCGCGTACGCACGCACACGCACACACACACGCTCGCGCGGACACACTCTCCTGCACGCGCGCGCACACACACACACACACACACACACACACACACACACACACACACACACACACACACACACACACACACACACACACACGCGCGCGCGCACGCACACACACACACACACACCGTCACATGTGCATATGCATGTGCAAGTGTGTGCATATACATGTTGATATGGTTTTTATAATATCATTGGCACTGCTGTGTATTATTTATTCTGCAATATCTTTGTTGGTATGAAAACTTTCAATTAATAGGACTGGACCAAAATGACCATGCCAGATCTCCTCACGACAGCTACCAACAGAGGAGCCTGGAGAGAAACGGCAGCTGCCTCATCACGTCCCTCCAACGACCCTAGCGGTCAGGGGAATGTGTGAGTGAGTGAGTGATTGTGAGTGATATCCAGCACTCCATAATATAGACTCCTCACATAGGAGATAATAAAGAGAAATAATTTTGCTGTGTGTAAAGGGCGATGGACTGGACAGGACTTGTATGATTTTTTACCGCTGTACAGTTTTGAGCCTCAGGAACTGGTGTTCATTGCTACATGAGGACACACAGCTGGGGATGACCAGCTGCCCATTCATCTGTCAAACAGGATGGAAGAATCCACCACAGCTACCACAGACATGCCATTTACGTGCGTGGTCACAATGGCATTCTCACATAGGCTTTGACGTTTACACCGTACATTTTCAGAAGGCGCACAGCACCACTGAACGCCAGGCACTAAACTGAGCAGGCAGCAGTGCAGCGTCTTCACGTATGAGGCGCCTCATGACAACGGGTTTTTTTTTTTTTTGCTTTTTTTTTCTAGACATTTTCATTTTTTCTCTTTTGCATAAGCAGTGTACGCACATACAAACACCAGCAAATTTGACAAAGAAAATGTCATACAAATGCATAGACTGGCAAGCCGTATTATTTCTATGATGACGAAGTTCTGTGTATTATTCCAAGAGAGGAAGATGTATATGTCACTGTGTCTGCCAGTTCTGAGACCTGTCTATACAACGGGCATATTTTTCAGTTTCCTTTGCCTCAT
>CM031597.1:10246444-10251444 GCA_018398815.1 Conus ventricosus
CTGGTTTCCAGGAAGGACGCTAGAGATCAAAGTAAACTGCAGTTCTCGAGCAAAATGATTTCAGACTGACAAACACGCTACAAAAACAAACAAACAAAACAAAAACGAGACAAAAGACGTCTTATTGATTTTACCTGGTCTGTGAAATTGTCTACCCATCTATCTATCAATCTATCTATCTATCTATCTATCTATCTATCTATCTATCTATCTATCTATCCATCAGAGGCACACAGAGAGAGAGAGAGAGAGAGAGAGAGAGAGAGAGAGAGAGAGAGAGAGACAAAGACAGAGACAGCTACAGTGAGAGACAGACAGAGACAGACACAGTGAGACAGACAGACAGACAGACACACACACACACACACGCGCGTGCGCGCGCGCGCGCACACACACGCACGCACGCACGCACGCACGCACGCACGCACGCACGCACACACACACACACACACACACACACACACGCACGCACTTAATCGATAGCGCAAATTTTACCAGACAGTACAGGCTTTTTTTTTTCCATGCATGAGGGGCAATCCACTAATTTTCACATGTAATTTTATACTTCTGTAGAGCTAAACTGCTCCGAAGATATTTTCTTAATTAATTACTTTTTCTGTGTAAATTCCATGTTATCGGGAGGGGTAATAAGGATCACTTGACGTATAGTAGGGCTGATATTTAATTACCTTCGTGGCATTGCATCAGAACAGTTTCCAACGAACGCTGTCAAAATACCCAGGCATCAGAACAGTTACCAATGAACACTGTCAAAAGACCCAGGCATCAAAACAGTTACCAACGAACACAGTCAAAAGACCCAGGCATCAAAACTGTTACCAACGAACACTGTCAAAAGACCCAGGCATCAGAATAGTTACCAATGAACACTGTCAAAAGACCCAGGCATCAGAACAGTTACCAATGAACACTGTCAAAAGACCCAGGCATCAGAACAGTTACCAATGAACACTGTCAAAAGACCCAGGCATCAGAACAGTTACCAACGAACACAGTCAAAAGACCCAGGCATCAAAACAGTTACCAACGAACACTGTCAAAAGACCCAGGCATCAAAACAGTTACCAACGAACACTGTCAAAAGACCTAGGCATCAAAACAATTACCAACGAACACTGTTAAAAGACCCAGGCATCAAAACAGTTACCAACGAACACTGTCAAAATACCCAGGCATCAGAACAGTTACCAACGAACACAGTCAAAGACCCAGGCATCAAAACAGTTACCAACGAACACAGTCAAAAGACCCAGGCATCAAATCAGTTACCAACGAACACTGTCAAAAGACCCAGGCATCAAAACAGTTACCAACGAACACTGTCAAAAGACCCAGGCATCAAAACAATTACCAATGAACACTGTCAAAAGACCCAGGCATCAAAACAGTTACCAACGAACACTGTCAAAAGACCCAGGCATCAAAACAGTTACCAACGAACACTGTCAAAAGACCAGGCATCAAAACAATTACCAACGAACACTGTCAAAAGACCCAGGCATCAAAACAGTTACCAACGAACACTGTCAAAAGACCCAGGCATCAAAACAATTACCAATGAACACTGTCAAAAGACCCAGGCATCAAAACAGTTACCAACGAACACAGTCAAAAGACCCAGGCATCAAAACAGTTACCAACGAACACAGTCAAAAGACCCAGGCATCAAAACAGTTACCAACGAACACTGTCAAAAGACCCAGGCATCAAAACAGTTACCAACGAACACTGTCAAAAGACCTAGGCATCAAAACAATTACCAACGAACACTGTTAAAAGACCCAGGCATCAAGACAGTTACCAACGAACACTGTCAAAATACCCAGGCATCAGAACAGTTACCAACGAACACAGTCAAAAGACCCAGGCATCAAAACAGTTACCAACGAACACAGTCAAAAGACCCAGGCATCAAATCAGTTACCAACGAACACTGTCAAAAGACCCAGGCATCAAAACAGTTACCAACGAACACTGGCAAAAGACCCAGGCATCAAAACAATTACCAATGAACACTGTCAAAAGACCCAGGCATCAAAACAGTTACCAACGAACACTGTCAAAAGACCCAGGCATCAAAACAGTTACCAACGAACACTGTCAAAAGACCCAGGCATCAAAACAATTACCAACGAACACTGTCAAAAGACCCAGGCATCAAAACAGTTACCAACGAACACTGTCAAAAGACCCAGGCATCAAAACAATTACCAATGAACACTGTCAAAAGACCCAGGCATCAAAACAGTTACCAACGAACACAGTCAAAAGACCCAGGCATCAAAACAGTTACCAACGAACACTGTCAAAAGACCCAGGCATCAAAACAGTTACCAACGAACACTGTCAAAAGACCCAGGCATCAAAACAGTTACCAACGAACACTGTCAAAAGACCGAGGCAGCAGAGCAGTGTCCCCTCTCAAGGGTTATGACATCAAAACTTGATATTGACTGCTGTGACTCGCTGTTGCCGTGGGCTTTGATTGCAGATAAAAAAAAATTATCTGGTATGGCTCAACATCAACTGCAGAATATGAGTGGCGTTAAAATGATGCCACAGAAGTGGCAAGGAAGATTAAACAAACAGAAAAAGAGAAGGCAGTTGCTTGACATCGTGTCATCTGGGGCGATTTTTGTTTCTTTTTAATTTCTTCATGACGATCATAATAATCTATCGAGCAATAGGTAGGTTTATACATGTACATCCCATACATGTTTTCAATAATTCTACTGTATATACATTTTCCACTTAACTCATTTTCCAATAAACACAACGGTGCGCCGAATGTTTACACATATATAACAATGAATACATACTATAACATGCCTACACACCACCAGAGGAATTTGGAATACACTATAGGAATTTGGGATACGATTTCTGCGGAGATTCTTATTTTCAATAAGAAAATGTTTATCGCCAGAATTTTTTTTTAAATGGAAAAAAAGACGTACTATGACTCGAAGGAAATATTCTGAAATAATGGTTTCATGATCGTATCTTTTCGGTCATTCTTATCTGCTATTCATCCTTCTTCTAAGCCCATCCTCCCCTCCTCACACTCCATTTTCTTATATCTGGGGCAATCTGTTTTTCAATGGTTGCATTGCGTGGCACCATGCAGACTTTTGTTTTTAATGACTATAGAATGCTCCCATCTTCAGCCATCTCCGATCCAATCCTTCACCCATTGTCCTAAGTTCTCAGCCTTCTCCCATTTTTCAGCCAGACGCTCCCTTACATCAGCAGGAGAACGAGGTGACTGAGGGCGGAAAATAAAGCACGTTTTAATAAAGAAACGGTATTAGTTCCGCCAGACGATACAATTGTATCGCTTGGCGGAACTAATACCGTTTCTTTTCAGAATTTGCTTACATTAGCAGTTTTAACTACTCTTTTCATATATTACACCTTTGCATTTGTTATGATTTTGCTGCTGCTGCTGCTGCTGCTGCTGCTGCTGCTGCTGCTGCTGCTGCTGGTAACTCGTCGAAAGAAATAAGTTTTACCCAGTGACAATATACTCAAAGAAGCAATTTCATCACTTTAACAAGGACAGCTGTGAAAGACATGTGGCAATCATTTCTCGCAGTCTCATTTTCCGGCACTGACGAGGGCCACACTCGGTGACATCACCGCCTTCAGGCTGTGGTCTTGGCAGGCGATCTAGGCCCCGTGACGGCCATAACTAAACAGGTTGGTCTGTCTTCACACTCTCACTGTGTACACCCGCAGACCTTGGGTCATTCATCATGAGACATGAATGATGCAGATCCAGAGTCTGCGGAAACTGATGGATGTTTAATGCCAGTTACGAAGCCCGCTGTGTCACGTGTGTCAGTTTGATCTGTTCCTGGCTCCGGCTCCTGTGTCTTCCCAGCACTGCAGTGTTGGTGTCAGAGAGACACGTGTGTCAGTTTGATCTGTTCCTGGCTCCGGCTCCTGTGTCTTCCCAGCACTGCAGTGTTGGCGTTAGAGAGACCATGCCATTGTCTGGTATTTTGTTTGTTTGGTTGGTTGGTTGTTTTCGAGGAGGGAGAAGCGGGAAAGGGGTTGAGGAAGGGATGGGGAAAAGTGGGGGAAAGGTCATATTGTCAGAGGAAGACGTGTCCAAATTTTGCACTTTTGTACAAATGGGGTGCTCGTCCGTCCCTTCAACGAAGACCACTTCAGTCATCGTGCTGCTAAGGGAGGTGACAAGTTTTGGATACGCAGGTGGCTGATCAAGCCGATGGGTGCACGGAATGTGCGGTGACAGCTTGGAAGGCAATGTGGGAGACCTGCCCTTGATTGCTGACATGAGCTTTCTTTGCCTGTCTCTTTTGTTGCGCTGCAGCTGTCCTCCTTTCTTCGTGAAATTGGCAACTTTGTGGGTAGAGGACTGCCATCTAGCAAAATGTTCCTAGGTGTCAGGGTTGATATTAAATGCTTTCATGGATGTTGTGAGAGTGTCTTTGAAGCGTTTCTAATGACCAGTCGGGAACACATCCCTGTGCAGCTCACCATGTAACAGTCTGTTGGTTAGCCAGTGGTCAAGCATGCCAGCCACATCACCTGGCCATCAAATCTGACACAGCATTAGGATGGTGTGGATGCTTGACCAAGCAGCTCTGTGTCTGGAATTTTGCCCTTCCATTTGAGGTTGAACAGTCTTCCATAGCAGGTCGTGTGGAAGTGATGCTTCTTCTTGGCATACAGTTGTTACACGTTTGCCATGCCTGGAGGAGTAAGGGGAAAACAACTGCTCTGTACACCTTCAGTGTGACCTCTTGATTGTGGTATATTCTCTTCTAAACATTGGTGTGCATTGTGATATAGGCTGCACTGGCTTTTGCAATTTTGACGGTCACTTTATCGTTTGTGTTGATAACCTGGAACAGTGTGCTGCAAAGGTCGGCGAATGTACTCACCACAGTGAGTCTCACACCATTGACCTGTGATGTTAGGCTCAGTGTAAAGTCTGCTTGGCGAGGGTT
>CM031597.1:10263944-10273944 GCA_018398815.1 Conus ventricosus
ACATGAGGCTTCAACCAAAGAACGTTTCATGTTCTGTTCTACATTCAAATCACTCACAGGACTTGCCCCCCTTCTGTCTGACCTGAAGCATGCTGATGCCAACAGTCTTTTGGTGAAATTGAGATTAGCTGAGTCTCTTTAGAACAGTGACACAGAGAGTGAGAGAGAGAGAGAGAGAGAGAGAGAGAGAGAGAGAGAGAGAGAGAGAGAGAGAGAGAGAGAGAGAGAAGGTGAGAGAGAGAGAGAGAGAGAGAGCCAGAGACAGAGAGAGAGAGAGAGAGAGAGAGAGAGAGAGAGAGAGAGAGAGAGCCAGAGACAGAGAGAGAGAGAGAGAGAGAGAGAGAGAGAGAGAGAGAGAGAGACGTGCGCTCGAGTGACGTTTTTGAACTGGTGCTGTAGACCATTCTCGCGCTTCCTTTAGATCTGAAAGAAAAACTAAAATATATTTCAAACTCAGATATCAGAATAGGCTGGAATTCGACGACAACTCATTCCTGGAAAATGCTACGACAGCACAGTGAATTGTAAGTACTCTGTTCCACGAAGCACCAACAAGACTGTTTCTGGCCTCTCCTGTATACACACAATCGCTACCGTTCTTAAACCACACAAAGCTGTTTTAAGGCCTTTTCTCTGTGACATTTGTGGGAAGCCACGGACCACAATCCTCCCAAAAGCTCGGCAATGAGAAATGTCAAAGTCAAACCTTTTCAAACCCGTGAACAAAGTATTTTCGATCGGCTAACACCAACCACTATGACCTTTTGCTTCCGTTCATCGGTGGCTTTTGCGTAATGGTGTACACACATTCAATTGTACAGGTGTCTCTTCTGGTTTATCCTGACGTATTTGTGGGGGAATGTCTCCAACTGTAACCTCTTCCTTTGAAATGGGGTTTTGTAGCTTAATCGTTAAATCATTCAGACTCTAGGCTTAATTCTCTCTCTCTCTCCTCTCTCTCTCTCTCTCTCTCTCTCTCTCTCTCTCAGTCGTTCGCTTGCTCGCATGCTCTTTGTCCTCCCACTGATGATGCCATTGCACATAGTGTGAAACCACACCAGTTTCACCTCACTGTTATGATATTGTGATATGAAACGAGAGTGTACGTATGCAGATAACATCAACACTTGCAAACAATAAGGAAACGTGGGGTTTCTTTTCTTTCTTTTTCTCCGCAATTTTGTAAGTTAGCTTTAAGGACGCTGTCGCTTTATAGCTGTGTGTCTTCATGACAACATATAGCACGTAGAGCTCTCTCTGCAAACAGATCTCAGAGAGAGAGAGAGAGAGAGAGAGAGAGAGAGAGAGAGAGAGAGAGAGAGAGAGAGAGAGAGACAGAGACAGGAGTGACGCAGAGATCAGAAACAGTGGGTGAGGATCGAGACATTACATTTTCTTTTTTTTTTCTTTTTCTTTCTTTCTTTTGTTTTTGTTTTTTACTTCTTTCGAACATCTGATAAGATTGTAATAGATCTCGCTTCGCGTCGAGGGATCGATTAGTATGTGCAACTGCAAACGTCTGCTTCTTGCCCCCCCCCCCCCCCCCCCCCTCCCCCAACCCTCCCTCAAGCTCTGCCTCTTCCCTTCTCACCTCCTTCTCATCCATTTTCTCTCCCCCCCCCCCCCCCCCCCCATTACAAAAATCAGAATCGTTTGAAGGGAGACAGTAAACTTAATTCATTCCTTCTTTCACGAGCCTGTATATGTGTGTGTGTGTGTGTGTGTGTGTGTGTGTGTGAGAGAGAGAAGAGAGAGAGAGAGAGAGAGAGAGAGAGAGAGAGAGAGAGAGAGAGAGAGATCCCATCTCTCTTGCTTACTTTACTTTTTTTTTTTTCCGCACGTTCCGCTCCGCTCTGCGCTGGCCCCAACGCCCCTCCCAAGGGCCGCGGAAACACTGCCATGACGAGCGTTGCACCAGTTGTCTCCCTTGTCCGACCGTTGTGGAGGACAAGTGCTTGGTTTGCAAAACGTTCTTTCCTCCTCGCACTTTGCAGCGGTGCTGTGTCTCCGATGTAGGTATTTTTTTCTGGTTTTCTGGTTGGCTGCATTTTGTCCAATGTTTTTTTTTTCTTCTCTGTCTTGAAATTTGGTTTTCCTTCCTTTTTTTCCCTTATCTTCTACTTTTGTTTTCTTTGTTTTTGTTTTCTTTCTTTCTTTCTTCTTTGGGAGGGGGGGGGGGGTATTAATGAATTATACCCCTGGCTACCTGCCCCTCTTAAAACCACGTTTTGTAGGTTCGGTTCGATCGCTGTACAAAAACAGACAGAATTACATTTAAGAATTATTTGGACGTACACCGTTTCTTTAAATAATCTGAAAGATTTTTTTTTAAGTATGCAGCACTATCACACACCTTGAAATAACAGTAGATTGATCATGTTGCGCTGAATAACAGGAAAATAAACACAAAAATTGGACGAGAAACATTTTGCTCACTAAACATGATCAAACGTGACAGAACTGCTTCAGAATGAATACATGTCACGATGTTTGTCATAGACAAAAACAGCCGACACTGAAAACACTACAAGTTGTGTTGGGCGGTAGCAACTTTAAATCTTGGAGGGAAGGGAACTCATGATTGAGGAAATCAATCCGTGTAAGAAGAACAATCCTGCGCTCATCAACGCGAATTGATGGCACACAGAAACGTATAATGCCACAAATGCAGCACAGCCCCCTAATGCCATCGTCATACTTCTTTTTTTATACTGAATACAAACAAACTATGCAGCTCCCGTCTTCAAACCTTTCACTGGATATCAACCATCTGATGCATCAATATACAACTGTAAGTTTCTCTTCCGAGTAAAACAAACAAACAAAAAAGAAAGTTCGATGAGGATTGTTTCCACTGTGAGACAATGAAAAGCACATAACTCAGAACCCATGCTGTCAGTGCTACCCATTCTGCTAGCACACATTTAGAGAAGAGAGGAGTGGACAAAAAAAAAAAAAAAATCTAAACTGGGAGTTCCAGTTTTGCATGTACACTACATCTAGTGCTCGCGCGCGCAGTGACAACAACAAAACAGTTCTGCTAACAATTGTTTTTTTTAACAGAGCGCAAACGTTACCTCACTCGTTGATGACCATTCAGGTTTATTTATCTATGGATTTCCTCACTTATATACTCATTCATTCATTCACGACTAACTGCTACGCATAGTAGCCTCCTCGCTTTGCAGACGTCGTGCAGCTTATATTGATTATACACACACACACACACACAATGACGCCTCTATTGAAACCGAAACGTTTTTGCTTCCATTTTCTCTTTTCTCTTCTCTTCTTTTGTGTCAAGTTCTTTCTTGCGCGTGCCCATGGCCTGTCTTTAGGGCCGCCCAGAGGTGTGCCGCATTTATAGCAGAATCGGTTCAATCAATAAAAACCAGGCGAGACTTTACGCAAGGATGAAAGGCAATGTGGTTCGTTTCAAAAAAGAATGTGGGCCCACTGGTTGAGATTATTTGTGATGCTTTCCATGGCATCTGTCAAAAAGACGGTGTGACGTAAACTTCAGACTTGAATGCGATTCTCTTGATAGCTCGTGCACGTGCGAAACTGGACACTATTAGTGTTCTTATAGAGAGAGAGAAAAACAAAGGAAAACAAAGTACCTAAAAAAAATCTTTGTGTTAAAAAAAACATGTAGAGAGAGAAAAAGATGGGAAAAGCACCTCTTCAAAAAACACATTATCGTTGAAAAAAACAACAACATTACTTTCTTTCTTTCTTTTTTCAGACATCGGTCAACCTTTTTACCTCTTTACGATTTTCGCCGAATTTAGTTTAGTCACGGACCCCTCACAACCTTCCCTTTCCAATCACTTCCAGTGCCTCCGTCCCTTTCTCCATCCTCCGTGACATGTGCTTTGTTTCCCCCTTCCTCGTCTTCTCATACTCCTCAACAAATGTGGGCCGACTGGGGAGATTCTCTTTAATGTCTTTCATGGCATCGGTCAAAAAGACAGTGTGACGTTCAAACGTCAGACTTCACTGCAAATCTCTTTATGATGGAGAGAGAGAGGGATTGGGAAAAAAACACACACACACACGAAAAAGCACCTCCGAAAAACACCTTAGCGTTGAAAAAAAAATATTTACTTTCTTTTTCTTCTTCTTTCCTCCTCCTCCTCCTCCTCCTCCTCCTCCTTCTTCTTCTTCTTCTTCTCAGACATCGGTCAACGTTTTTATATCTTCACGACTTTTGCCGAATTTAGTTTAGTCACGCACTGACCCCCACCCCCTGCCCACCTTCTCTTTCCAATCACTTACCATGCCTCCTCCGTCCCTTTGCCCCAATCTCCGTAACATGTGCTTTGCTCCCCTTCCTCGTCCTTCCATACTCCTCAACAACAACTGTCTGGGCGGGGGGAGGGGGGGGGGGGGGACTTTGGAACTTCGATGTGTCAGACGCTTTGGCAAAGAACTGGAAGCAGTTATGGCAGGTTTCCACAGCAGGCAATTCTTGGGCAGAAGTCGACTTGCCTTTCTAAATCAGGAACTTGGAGTAGAAACATGGCGAGGAGCTATGTGGGTCTTAAACTTCCACATTATAAAGATTTCGTACAGGAAATTTAGAAAAGGAGGGACTTAGCTACCGCCAAGGACACAGACAAAGTACAGGACAAAGCACATTGCATTTCGACCTCTTGGGTCTTCTTCAAACAAAGACAGATAACATTTAGGACAGTGAAAACAAACAACGAGAAACCACTTATCTTCTCATATTCGGCGCAAAATCAATTTCGAACAGGATTCCGTTACTTCTGCTGATGTTAAAAAAAAAAAAAAAAAGAAAACCACACCATCCGTAAACTTAACTTTTTGAGCTTCAGTGTTAATATAATCCAGTCGAACACACACGGTGATTTTTTTCAGAGCGTCCCCACTTTATAGAGCCTGGAGATGGTTTTGTTAGGACGTTCTACACTGGTCAAACAAATCCCACAGTTTCTCCTCTGTAAAGGATAGGACGCTATGTGGTGCGTTCCGCGTGGTACACCACTCAACATTGACCTGCATAATTATGATTTATTGCTGAGATGGTTACAAAGACACATGTGGATTCCGTACAGATCTTGTTCCAAAATGGTCAATGCTACGGCGCTTTTTTTTTTTTTTTTTTTTTAGTGCGCGCGCGCGTGTGTGAGTGTGTGTGTGTGTATGTGTGTGTGTGGTGTGTGGTTTCGTTTTATTTGCTTGTGGTCTGTTTGTTGAAGGAGAACAATCTTTTTCATATGACCTGATAAGAACATGTCCGTTTGTCTCCCTTTCAGTCCCCGCCCGCCCCCCCCCCCCCTCTCTCTCTCTCTCTCTCTTCTTCTTCTTCTTCTTCTTCTCTCTCTCTCTCTCTCTCTCTCTCTCTCTCTCCCTTCATTTTGTGAGTGGGATGACAACATTTTCCATTGTTCTTGCGTCACAGCTGCTGGTTTGTTCCCGTTGGCTACATTTTCACGGCACAGCTTTTGCCTTCTCTCCCATCATGCAAATGACATAGAAATGACCTCTGACCTCTGACGGGGCCATAACACGTCACCAAGATCTGATCGATTCAACGCCAGGAACCCCCCCCCCCCCCCCCCCCCCCCCCCCCCCCCCCCCCCCCCCCCCCCCCCCGCCAAAAAAAAGACACTAAATGATAAACAGAAAATGATAATAAAGGTCACCTACTAGTCCGCCGAACCCATGAACTAAACACACTACAATCCAATCGCAATGCAATTAAACCTGTCAGTTGTCTTCATGCAAAACAGAAAACAAAAAAAGAAATCAGACGGACAAGACAAAACAGATAAGGAGCAAAGAAAATGAAATAGCCTGCAGCGTTACTGAGAACAAGGCAAGACACAGCTGAACGCACAATGGAACAAAGGACATGCAGGCGAACAAATGAATGACCATGATGTGAGGTAAGGTCTCTTTCCACTGTGCAGAAGTCCATCAGTTCAGGCACCGACTTGACAATTGTCATCTATGGTTGTTTTTAAGCTCGTCGACGACCATTGCTGGTATCATTATAATATTGTTTTCAAGTCCATGTTTGTGAGTAAAAAAACCAATGCTATAACAAGGTTGAAAGTTCATATGTACACACCCTCCTCCCTATTTACCCTTTCGTCTTCCGCTAAGAGACACACACACACACACGCTGCAGCAAAACTACACGAACACACCATACCCATACCATGTACCAGTGACTTGACATTTCAAGGGAAGACAATGCTAATCGACAACTGTCACCCAGCCTTCATAAACCACACACATCTCCTGATACTGTTAAAAGTAACCCACACACACTCACACACACACACACACACATACGCACGCACGCACGCACGCACGCATGCACGCACGCACACACACCAACACACACAACACGCGCGCGCGCGCGCGCGCCGCGCGCACGCACGCACGCACGCACGCACGCACGCACGCACGCACGCACGCACGCACGCACGCACACACACACACACACACACACACACACATACGCACACACATACCCATGACCTCTTACTCCATGTCATCCTGATCAGAGGTTTTTTGCTCTTTTTTTTCCTTATCTTTTCGTTGTGTGGCAGCATGTTCAGTGCTCGATGCCAGAGGTTTGGTTTCCACCCCACCTGTCATCTTCCACAGCGCATTTCCCAAACTCATTTCTCTTCCCACCGTCAACGTCCTGCTTCCCCTGCTCACACGGCTTCACGTGGTCCCTAGCCACCGTATCACCTTTCTTTTCTCATCTCTTATCCATATACACCTGATGTGTATGACGGTTTCCTTGGTGGCTGACTGCCGCCTCCCCATCCCCACGCCCTCCGCCCCCCCCCCCCCCCCCCCAATCCCCACCGACATGTTGTCCTGTATTTCTTTTGTATTTACACGTGCCCTCTAATAGGGAGGAAGGGGAGAGTGGTTAGACGCAGGGATGAGGCCGTGGGCGGGAAAGGAGATGGGTTTTGTACTGGAGCTGGAATATGAAACAAGCGATGTTTATTATCAGACTTGTAGTTTGGACACAGGCCTATTGTGATGTAGAAGGTGCACTTCTCTAGTTAAAAAAAGCTTCAAGTTCTCCAAAAGGATAATGGGTATTCCTCTCCGACCTCCTCTCCCAAGAAATTTAAAGAAAACTTGGTAAACATTTTTTTTAATCCTGCAGTAGTTTGAGGAGGTAGAGACCGTAGTTCTGGAACTGTTTATCAGACTTAAAAGGGATCCGCAATGTTGAAAAAAAAAAGAAAAAGAAAACTATCTTTGAAATGAATGTGACAATATCTTGCCTAAATGGTTGAAAAGTTCCACCAAGATAAGTTCATAGAATTACATTTTCAGTCATTTTCCTGCAGCTAAACACACACACACACACACACACACACACACACACACACACACACACACACACACACACAAAACAACAACAACAACAAAAACACGTCCCACACATAACATTTGAAACGGCTACAGAGGAAACAATGCCATTCATTTTTTTTTTTAATCATCATTATCAAATAATCAACACGTCTATAAAATTTAACCCTCCTGAGTGAATAGTACTTGACTTAAATACTTCGTATCGAGGCCAAGAAGGAGCTCCTTTGGTTAAAGCAGCATTCCGCTCGACGCCATACAGGCTGCACACCTCAATTAAAGGTCTCAGGTTATACACACGGCAGGTCGCATCGGCCCGTTGATTCCGCGCGCGGTGCATTGAAGCAGGCGCCGCCCTAACCGTTATTGTGTGTGGCCCGACGCTTCGTCAAGCAAACACGTTTTCATGCATGGACGACCGGCAAACCAAGCACTTCCTCAATCAGAACGACTCGAATGACTCAACGCGCACTTTCGATGAAAGCGTATTGACTCTCTCTCTTCTCTCTCTCTCTCTCTCTCTCTCTCTCTCTCTCTCTCTCTCTCTCTCTCTCTCTCTCTTATCTCTCCTCTCTCTCTCTCTCTCTCTCTCTCTCTCTCTCTCCAACAACAATAAAAGATTTCCAGCCTGACAGAAGGGATTTAATTTTTCAACAGTTGCACGCTAGATTGATGATTATAAAAGGGAGAGAAGGAAGCCCATTCTACAAAGAAAGGGAAAACAAATCAATATTGCGTTCTCAATATAATGAACATCCAGAGAGTCTCCAACACAAAAGATGTCGGGCTGTTTTTGAATGCAAGGAAAGTTGGAGTGAGAAGATCATAATCAATAAGTAAACCGGTGCATTTGAAGAGGAATAGGAAACTAAAGATTCATGCTTCGTTCTTTGTAATCTAACATTAATTGAATGTATAAGCTCATGTAAAACACCACTGCGGTGAAGCAGTCGAAGTACGTACTTCTCTCTCTCTCTCTCTCTGTTCTCTCTCTCTCTCTCTCTCTCTCTCTCTCTCTCTCTCTCTTACACACACACACACACACACACACACACACACACACACACACACACACACACACACACACACGCTGCAGCAGCAATACTACCGGAACCAACCCCATACCAGCGATGTGACATTTCCAGGGCAAGACAATGTGGATCGACAACTGTCACCCAGCCTTCATATACCACACACTGCTCCCGACACCGTCAAAGAAACCACACACACACATGCGCACACACACACACACACACACACACACACACACACACACACACACACACACACAACACAGCGAGATAC
Source organism: Conus ventricosus (assembly GCA_018398815.1). Taxonomy (NCBI): domain Eukaryota; kingdom Metazoa; phylum Mollusca; class Gastropoda; order Neogastropoda; family Conidae; genus Conus; species Conus ventricosus. The sequence continues at coordinate 10,272,627 of CM031597.1, forward strand.
ATACACACACACACACACACACACACACACACACACACACACACACACACACAGGCACCCACGCACGCACGCACGCACGCACGCACGCACACACACACACACACACACCACACGACACGCACGCACGCACGCACGCACCACGCACGCACGCACGCACGCACGCACACACCACACACACACACACACACACACACACACACACACACACACACACACACACACACACAACGCCTATGACCTCTTTTTCCATGTTAACCCAAGCAGAGGTTTTCTTCTTCTTCTTCTTCTTCTTCTTCTGTGTTTGTTTTTGTTTTTTTACCTCTTTTTTTTTTCCCCTCCTCTTTTAGTCGTTGTCTCCAAGCATGTTCGGTGCTCGATGCCAAAGGTTTGGTTTCCGCCCCACCTGTCAAATGACGGATGCAACCGCAGAGCGTGTGTCTTCCTAACGTTGTCACGAACACTGTCGTGATGTAGCCGATGATTCGTCTGCGTTCTCTTTTTTTCACAATGACAAAGCGGAGCAGAACGTTTACAAGGAAAACGGAGGGTATATAAAGGGTAGGCGTGTGGGTAGGGCTGAGAATCGGGGGAGGGGGGGGGGGGGTTGAGAGAGAGAGAGAGAGGGAGGAAAAGAGAAAGAGAGAGGAAGGTAGAGTGAGAGAGAGAGAGAAAGTGAGGTGTAGCTTGCATGAGAGAGAGTGAGTAAGAGAGAGAGAGAGAGAGAGAGAGAGAGAGAGAGAGAGAGAGAGGGAGGGAGAGGGAGAGAGAAGGTGAGATGTAGCTTACATGAGAGAGAGAGAGAGAGACAGACAGACAGACAGACAGACAGAGAGGTAGTTGCATCATTAGAGCATGGCCAGGCATAGGGTAACCAACCTGCAAAACATTTGTCTAGCCATCTATTCATTCTTGTTTGCATGAAATATTAATTCATCATACCACTCCTGCCGCAGCAACAGCCTCCTGCGGACCATCACGTTGTCTGGGCAGTTATTGTGAAGTTGACCCGAAGAGAACCAAAAAGCCGAATCACGCACCGGATGTCCGTGGGCATCATCTTAGTTACCCGCTCATGCTGGACAAGAGAGAGAAGAGAGAGAGAGAGAGAGAGAGAGAGAGAGAGAGAGAGAGAGAGAGAGAGAGAGAGAGAGAGAGATTCTACCAATGATGAGATTTGACGGTCTAGGTCGTGATTCACTACAGAACCGCCGTGTACGCAGTGTGGAAAAGGAAATGTACTAACCGAACAAGACATTAAACATTTAGAAAGAGAAGGCGTTAGTTACCACCAAGGACATAGACAAACAAGGTACAGGAC
>CM031597.1:10278944-10291444 GCA_018398815.1 Conus ventricosus
TGAAAAGTGTTATAATATTACAGCTAGCCTTTTAGTAGAAACTTGTCTGTTCACAATTTTGACACAACAGGTCCAGATCCACCTTTCAGCTAAATTTGGCTAAATTTGCTTCTCTAATTTTGAGATTAATCTTGATAAACGGGGCATGGATCTGTCCTTTAATCCTAATCCGTACTATGGATCCACACAAAAACAAGTGATCCGTCCTAAATTTACGAAGAGATCGTAGTCAGACAAACGCTTGTTCCTCTGCGCAAGTTATGTTTAGGACAGCGGTGGATTGGCACATGTTGGAGATACTGACTTCCGCTTCGCAAAATATCGAATTTTGCCTGTGAAATAAAAAAACAAATTGCTCGCACTTACTTCAAACACGCAAGGGGTGGAGGTCTCGTGGCGCCACTCTTGGTTACACAGTTCAAAAAGCAAGAAACCGAAACCTTGCCTTGTATAAGATAAACTACTACACTTGAATAAAATACAACGCTTTGTAAGTGTAGAAGTAATACAGTTTCTCTGTTCTTTGCATTTGTATAATATGTACTTTGTCAATTTAGCTCGTGGTTGCTTGTGAGTACATTGTTTATGCAAAAAAAAAAAAAAAACACAATCAAAATGTTTGGAAAAAGAGAAAACTAAACTACCAAGCAAAGGAAGAAAGACGAATGGACAGATGCGCTGCTACGAAAACAATCTGTCGAGTAATGTGCTGACCGGTACAGACGTCTTAAGTCATTCTACAGTCAATGATTTTAGCCAGTCGGAATAAGCTCTTTTCCGGACCAATGGTAACACAGCTTCGAATGCATGCAGGGTGACTCTTAAACGTCCGTTACCACAGTCATAGCATGTTTAAAGCAAAGTTTTAGTTAACAGTGCAAGTAATCACACACAAAGATAATACATCACGACGGGTACCATCTTTTAACATTTTTACTCGTTGGCATGTTTAGGAAACAAAGCTTTTCTTTCTTTTTTTTTCCAGCTACTTGACTCGCTTAAGCCAGACGATCAATGCACTCCATACTGTATGAACTTCTTAAGCGGAAATAAATGTCCCCGACGTCATTGGATATTGCCCTGTATGCAAGTTTACAATAGTCTCAGTGACGCATGGTTGCAAATGCTGGCTATCCCTCCTACCGTAGTCTCTGCTCCACGGTCCTTATTTTAATGTCAGCTCAGCATCTATTTTGCTCAATCTTGCAACACCAACAGATCAACCAGCAGATATAGGTTAACATGTAACCTTCTCAGTGGAGTATTTGAATTGCTTCTGCTTGCTTGCTTGGTTGGTTGCAATGGTCGAGTGGTTTTTATGATCGAATGTTGCGTATGTCACGGCCGACATGAGCTGAGGTGACAAGAATGGGAAAGGTGGGCGGGGGGGGGGGGGGGGAGGTGGCGTTTAACACCCTCCCCCCTTCCCCTCACCCCAGCCCAACCAACACTTTCTGTTCCTTGCGGGGTGTAAATGACCGTGTGATGGGAATACATATTAATTATTTAGTCTGCCCAGTTGGCCATTCGACTGTTCTTCCCGTCTGGCCGTCTGTCGCTGATTGCCCCTCTGTCTGTCTGTCTCTGTGTCTATCTCTCTGTCTCTGTCTGTCCCTCTGTCTGTCTGTCTGTCTGTCTGTCTGTCTGTCTCTTTCTCTCTCTCTCTCTCTCTCTCTCTCCTCTCTCTCTCTCTCCTCTCTCTCTCTCTCACACACACACACACACACACACACACACACACACACACACACACACAACACACACACACACGACACAGGCGCGCAAGCACGTACACACACATACACACATTTTGAGCTTTTATACTGATAACTTACCTTTCCTGTCGTATGGATTTCATCCCTTGTTACCATTCCCATTGACTGTGTCGTCTTGCCGCCTGTCGACTTCATTTCATCTACAATCCTCTTTCTTCTTTTCACGTACAAGGTGCTCGTGTGCGTGCATGCGCGCACGCGCGCGAGTGTGTTTGTGCGCGCGCGCGTGTGTGTGTGTGTGTGTGCGTGTGTGTGTGTGTGTGTGTGTGTTCTAAAGATACATTCCTTAAATGCAAGAGGATCTTCATGATTTCAGCATGGGGAACACTTCCATCCCAACAAGAAGCCCAGAGTGATAAAGCCTTTCGCCCAAAGCTAAACAGCTGGTGCTTGTTAATCTTCTCCATTCGCAGAAAAATCAATTAACAGGCACTCTCAGGAGGAGGATTCGTTTCTGGAACTCCCATTCCCTCTACAAACTGTGCGTGTCCGTCATTTAGGGTAAAGAGAAAACTTTATACTGGGATGGGGTTTCAACTGTATCGCACATTTTCTCTCGGGGCCAACTTTTGTTGTCATGTTGATTTTTTACATGCCCTGTAGCGTTTTGTGGGATTCTCTGGCTTGTGGAGCTATGTCCGATGGTTCAAAATTGTGTCTTAATATGCTGTTGCGGTAAGAAAATGCAGCTTAATAATTTATTAATTATCATTTTAAAAATGTGTACAGTTCCTGATTTACTACAACTGATTTTGTTTTCCTTTTCTTCCGCGTGCACAGGCTGATACTCCTACGGACACTCCCTGTATAGACAGGCAAGGATTAATCCCATCTACCCAACAAAGGGAGTGGAGTTTTGTGTGTATGACCGTTTTTTTTCATCCTGCATTAGGGCAGCCATACTCCAACTTCGGGGAAGGTGCATGCTATGTGTAACGCGTCATCTATACCAACGGCCAAACTGGCCTTCTCTTCCGAAAGTTGGTGATGGGATTTGACGTGTGTGCAAGATGTTATGCGTTCGTTCACACACGGAACCTCGGTTTATAGTCTCAATCGAAAGACTGTATAGGAAATGGAGTCAGAACCAATGCTCACTTCGAGGAAAAAAATCCCACTGTACCGAAACGGCCATGCGGAGATTCGAACCCGCAACCCCAGAATCACCAAGATTACGAGTCTGGCGCTCTACCTCTGAGCTATTCCGGTCCCCGCTACTGCTGATAAACGTGGCGGGGCTGGTAGCTGAAAGAAAAACAAAACAAAAACAAAACAAAAAGAGGACGCTTAGGTGTAAATATTTAAGTTCTTCACTGACACTATATGCAAACTAAATGCTTCCTTTAAAGACGAAACCTCCATTGCTCCTGTCGAAAGTAAGTTCTCGTTTTGGGGGTTATACCTCACTAGGAGAATTCATGAATATTTGCTTGTCCACCCTTTAAGGTCAGTGAACTCGCCACACCATTATGTTTCCTATTCTCACAACCCTGAAGAGACAAATCAGTCAATCCAACGGTCTCCTAAGAGTGCCAGTGAATGCAAATCATGGACGTTGAACGAAAGGGCGACATAAAATAAGTAGAGAATAAGAGAGGACTAATCAAGATAATAGAAACCTCACCACACCATCATATTTCTTATTATCACAACCATGAAGCCACAAAGCAGACACTCCAACGGTCTCCTTAGAGCGACAGTGAATGACAAATCATGGACGTTGAAGGAAAAGGCGACACAGAATAAGTAGAGAATAAGAGAGGAACAACCAACATAATAGAACCCTTTACGCCTATGTTTGAGGATCGACAAATGAGGCTTGGGACAGCAAAATGTGCGACATCAACGAAGTGGTCACTTGGTGTGTTCATTAATCTAAGCATTGTCGGCAGATCAGTGTGTGTGTATGTGTGTGTGTGTGTGTGTGTGTGTGTGGTGTGTGTGTGTGTGGTGTGTGTGTGTGTGTGTGTGTGTGTGTGTGTGTGTGTGGCGTGTGTGTGTGTGTGTGTGTACGCATTTAAAACAGAGTTTCGAAAAAAAAAAGACTCATCAGATGATTATTCTCAGCATTTCTATTCTCTTCAGTGGTCTTCCTCAGCGGAATTTGACTACAAGACTGGAGCCACGTATCAAATCATCCCCCAGGAAAACAAGCCATCAATATGATCACTCACTAAACCCCGACCTCCTACCCCACACATCTGTGCCCCAAACTCCAGCACGCCCCTCACAATCCCTACAGCCACGCCATCGTCTAGCCAGACACACGCATGAATACGACTAAACATACACAAAACACCAAACAAACAAAACAACAAACAAAACATGTGAGTCTGCTCCCAAGAGTCGAACCGGAGTTCTTCCGCGTATGAGAAGTTAATGCTGATCCCTGCACTTGGACGTTTCCCCGCCTCCACCTACCCAGACAAGTTCATCGATTGTAAAAGGTTTACGAGATAGAGAGAGAGAGAGTGAGAAGAGAGAAGAGTGAGAGACAGACAGACGACAGAACAGACAACAAACAGGAGACAGGAGAGAGAGAGACAGAGACAGAGAAAGACAGAGAGAGAGAGAAGAGAGAGAGAGAAGAGAAGAGAGAGAGAGAGAGAGAGAGAGAGAGAGAGAGGAGAGAGAGACAGAGAGAAGGTAGGTGGTGGATTCAGAAGAATCAACATGTTACGCGGCGCAAAGGAAAAAAAAACATTGAAGGACAGGTCACATGCCTGTCTAGACAATTACAGCCGCGCTTGGCAAAACATACAGGCCGAATATATTTCGCATGTATTGATTAATGCCAGAATATGTCAAGAGTTAACGTGTGGCAACTGTACCATCCACTCCCTCCCCACCTTCCAAGTCACAAGCTCCACCCCTCCTCAGCACGCTCTCTCTCTCCTCTCTCCTCCTCTCTCTCTCTCTCGCTCTCTCCCTCCTTTAATCTCTCCTCCCTCTACTCTCTCTCTCCTTTCTCTGTGTCTCTCTCTTTGTCACACACAAGCCACCACACACACACACACACAACACACACACACACACACACACACTACAACGAGCGCGCACGCACGCCCCCCACCCCCCCCCCCCCCACACAGACACACACACACTCTATTTCGAGCCTGTGGAGCACCATCCTTGCTATTTTAAAAAGGAAACTCGACTGGGAAAGAAACCCAATGGAAAAAGAACCACGCCCTCAAACTCCGCTCTCCATACACTCCGGATTTCACCCCACCCCCCAACCCCCGCGTCCCCCAAAAAAACTTTCCCCTCTTCTTCCTTCTGACATTCCTACTTCTTCTTCTTCGTCTTCTTCTTCTCTTCTCGTCTTCTCGGCCTTGCTCTTCTTCTACTTCTTTCTTCGATCTTCTTCTTTCTTCTTCATTCTTCTTCTTTTTTTTTTCCTGCTTCTCTCCTTCTTTCTTTCTTCGGTCTTCTTCTTTTTTTTTCTTTTTCTTCTTCCACTTTCGTCTCGTGCTTCTCCTTCTTTCTTCTCCGTCTTCTTCCTTCTCTTCTCTTCTTCTTCTGTCTTCTTCTTCTCCTCGAAAAGTCATTATTCAGCACGTGCACGTTCTATGCCCTTCCCACATCACCCCCCCCCCACCACCCCCACGCACCACCACCCACCAACCACTACCTCCGCCTCCTCCCCAACACCCTACTTCTCATCTCTAAGGCTTGTTCCTCTCGATTTCTTTTTCTTCCAGTGCGTTCCTGAAAGCAAGAAACAAAACCATAATAGGCGTATAAACGAAGAGCCACCCATCGTTCTGGAAGGAGAATGCCATTTTCACTCGTGTTCAGCGTTCACGCTCGTCCTCTCACATGTTACAAATATACCCTGCAAAGCTGTGGAGGTGGGATAACAAGAGGGTGGGGGAGAAAGTGTTTTTATCCAAGACGCTCTAAAATGCCATGGTCGATTCTGCTGACTTTTCTGCCGCCAATTCCCGACGATGTTTTATTTAAAGTTTTGTTTGGTGTTGGTTTTCCTCATCCCTTTCCCCTTTTCCGTGGGTTACTCTGTACTTTTTCTTTTTTTTTCCCGCCGCCTGGCTGTTTTTGGGAGCATCCCTACAAACATAGAAACACACACGCGTTTTAAAACCATGCTTCTTTACTCATGGTCATCCAGTTAACTTTTGTTTCAGTATCATCAGGGGATGTCACTGCGTGCAGACAAGTCGATATACACTTCACCACCGTCGATAAACCACTACGACCACATACAAAGGGTTTCACCGAGCTATATATATAGACTATCTAATAAAGGCACAGCAACAAATGGAGAATGTAGGCAGAATTGTCTGAGGAACAAACAGGTGAACCGCCACCAAAGATCTGGTTAATGATTAAGTTTAAAGCTCCCATAAACACGGACTGTAGGGGCATAAACCTGTCAAGGGCTAAACCGGTTTAAGCACAAGCATGAGGAACCGGAGCAAACTCCCTTTCCTCCCGACACTTGAATTGTCCTGAACGTAATCAGGTCCGCATCTGGGTGACAGAAAGGGTTTTCCGACCGGCAAATCCAACCCCATGTGAGGGTTAAACGCACAGGCCAACCGTCAGCTCCGCAGACGAACATCTAAGCCTTGGACCTGGGGCCTCTCCGTTATAAAAAAAAAAAAAAAAAAAAAACAACAACAACAGAAGGTTTACCAGTTCGCTAGATTACCCTTCGAGTCGAAATTGACCCTGTTATATACCGATATATGATGATCACATTGTCGCCCGTTCATTATATCCCTAATAAACCTTTTTCCTTTAGTTCCTTTCTATCTGCTATTGTGAGGACCTCTATATTCCTATTGAAATCCTAATCACTTTATTGCTGGGGAAAAGATAAAGTTCTGCAGCCAGCGGTAAATAACCAAGTCCTTCGTTAGAAATATGCACGCTTTTCATGGCCACAGAAAAAATGCACGCTTTTCAGGGCCACAGAAAAAATTGCACGCTGTTTTTTCAGGCCACAGACACATTGCACGCTTTTCGTGCCACAAAAAAGGCACGCTTTTCAGGGCCACAGAAAAATTGCCGCTTTTTTTTTCAGAGTCACGAAAATTGCACCGTTCGGTGCCACAGAAATTTGCACGCTTTATCAGGGCCACAGAAAAATTGCACGCCTTTTCAGGCAGGAAGAAAAATTGCAACGCTTTTCAGTGGCACAGAAAAAATGCACGCGTTTTTCAGGGCCACAGAAAAATTGCAACGCTTTTTCAGGCCATAGAACAATGCACGCTTTTCAGGGCCACAGAAAAATTTGCTCGCTTTTCAGGGCCACAGAAAAATTGCAACGCTTTTCGGGGCGCCACAGAAAAATTGCAAAACGTCTTTTCAGGGCCACAGAAAAATTGCACGCTTTTCCAGGGCCACAGAAAAATTGCAACGCTTTTCAGGGCCACAGGACAAATGGCAACGCTTTACAAGGCCACAGAAAAATTGCCACGCTTTTCAGGCCCACAGAAAAATTGCAAACCTTCAGAAAAATAGCACCTTGTCAGGGCCACAGAAATATTGCACGCTTTTCAGGGCCACAGCAAAATTTGCACGCTTTTCAGGCCCACAGAAAAATTGCACCTTATCAGGGCCACAGAAAAATGCACACGCTTTTCAGGGCCAGAGAAAAATTGCACGCTTTTTTCAGGACCACAGAAAAATGCACGCTTATCAGGCCACACAAAAATTGCTCACGTCTTTTCCAGGCCCTGGAGTCATGAAGAAGCTTCCGAAAACTATCAGGTTTTCTGTTTCTAAACATCGCTTGAAAGGCAGCGTTGACAAATACGTCAGTTTGTTCTCAGCATTCTTCTCCTCTTGTCTGACCTTCCGCGATACGTTTATCTTGTATGAAAGTGACGAGGTGGAGAGGAATGAGGTGCATGTATGTGTGCATAGCGACGAGCGTGTACGTCATTACGGGTGTCGGGAGAGAGAATGAGTGCATGGGAGTTGTCAGTAGCGAGCGCGTGTACGCATTACGGGTGCTCAGGGAGAGAGGAAAGAGTGCATGCGTATTGTGCAGAAGCGAGCGCGTGTACGCATCAAACGGGTGATCAGGGAGAGAGGAATGAGTGCAGTGTATGTTGCAGTAGCGAGCGCTGTACGCATTACGGGTGATCAGGGAGAGAGGAATGAGTGCATGTGGATGTGGCAGTACGGAGCGCTGTGTAACCAATTACGGGTTGGATCAGGAGAGAGGAAAGAGTGCATGTGATGTGTGCAGTAGCGAGCGCGTGTACGCATTACGGGTGATCAGGGAGACAGGAATGATTGCATGTGTATTGTGCAGTAGCGAGCGCGTGTACCATTACGGGTGTATCAGGGAGACAGGAATGATGGCAAATTTGTATGGGTCAGTAGCGAGCGCGTGTACGCCATTACGGGGATTAGGGGGAGAGGAATGAGCGCATGTGTATGTGTGGTCAGTGCGAGCGCGTGTACGCATTACGGGTGATCCAGGGAGAGAAGGAATGATGCATGTGTAGGTGTGCAGTACGAGCGCGTGTAAACGCATTACGGGTGAGCAGGGAAGAGGATTGAGTGCATGTGTAATTGTGCATAGGCGAGCGCGTGTACGCATTACGGGTGATCAGGGAGAGTGAATGAGTGGCATGTGTAGTGTGTGTCAGTAGCGAGCGCGTGTACGCATTACACGGGTGATCAGGATGAGTATGAGTATGTGTATGATAGCATCGCTTAATGGGTGATGAGTAGCATTACTTTGTGAGCGCTTTGAACTAGAGATAGTCCTAAGAATGTTTGCTCGCACGTAGGCCCCTGATACGCGCACTAGCACATACTTAGGGATTGAGTGCTCCGCCAAACATTTTATTCAAGATATCGAACCACAAACATCTGCTGAGATAAAACACAGACAAGCAACAACCACAAAAATTCCTAGTGTCTCCACGCGTTAATTCAGAAGTTCATTTCCCCCCACCCCCCCACCCCGACATTCCTAACATCCTCTAGAAAAAAGATATGGGGGGGAAAGGTTGATGATGATGTTGGCTGATGAAGCTGATGATGATGAGGATGGTAATGGTATGATGAGATGATGATTGATGAATGAGGATGATGATGATGATGATGATTGAAAATGCCGTAACCCGTTAATACATCATTCACGGTTGACGTGACTCAGATCGCTTTTGACACTCCTCTCTCTCTCTCTCTCTCTCTCTCTTCTCTCTCTCTCTCTCTCTCTCTCTCCTCACATTACATTATTATGCTGAGCTGCTATGTATGGGAGTATTGGCTTGTGTAACTCTTGATATTTGTTGATTGTAACATCTAAAAGAAGAACGTCTGTCAAAAATGTCCACTTTCTTTGTTTTCCGAATGTGCATTAAGAAAAAAAAACACCACGTTACTTTGTGTCATGGTATTGTGTGCGCGTTGCATATGCCCTAATTTGATTATTTCGTTTTGCCTGATTCATCATTTCATTTTGCTTTAATTTCAACGTTTTCATTTTGCCTGTTTGACGAATATTTTGACTGATTTGAATCCAATTCATTTGGCCTCAATTTAATCATTGCTTATTGCGCTACTTAATCCATTTCTTTTTGGCCTATCATTTCATCATTTCGTTTCGCCTCACTTAGTCCCTTCATTTATTGCTTTGCAAAATCTTTTCATTTTGCATCGATTACCGTTTCTATTTGCTCCTTTAACGCATTGCATTTTGCCTCGTTTAAATGATGCATTGTGCTCATTTGATCATAATATTTGCCTCATTTCATTTCATTTTGCCTCACGTATCTATTTCATATTGCCGCATAAAATCATTTCATTGTGGGCTCAATTTCTCATTTCGTTTTTCGCCTGAATTTGATCTGAAACAGTGGTTGTTGATATATTTTATTTGTTTTGTTATTTCAGTCCTTAGATAAATGATCGAATGCAGCCCATAAATACAACCCACTGCTACTGCGCCGGCCATTGAGTCGTTGTTCGCTGCCGGTGGTGGTGGTGTTGGTGGTAAGTGGTGGTGGTGGTGGTGGTGGTGTGGTGGTGTAGTGATAGTGGTGGTGGTGGTGGTGGTGTAGGTGGGTGATTACTGTTGTATGTCGTAATATCTTGTATGGTGGGTGCTGTGCTATTGCTGTAGTCGTCGGTCGGTCGTCGTTGTAGTGGTTTTTCCACATCTCAACACCGTGTGGCCCGTGCCGTTGGCTAGACAGCAGGCGAGCTCAACATGGTTGAGTGACTGACTGACCCACATATGACTATCCCGTTATGCACCAATGATTCGTTGATTACCTACCGCGCAGACAGTGGGAGCGGGACATGAAACATGAATGTTGTCCTTTGTCATCTCCACTCCGACAGCACGAAAAGCATGTGCAGCCATGAAACATTCATCAGTGTGTGTGTGTGTGTGTGTGTGTGGGGTTTTGTGTGTGTGTGTGTGTGTGTGTGTTCGTTCGTGAATGTTGCAGGGCATCCCCTTCTCTCTCCCCTCTACTCTCTCCTCTCTCTCTCTCCTCTCTCTCTCTCTCTCTCTCTCTCTCCACACACACCACACACACACCACACACACACACACACCACACACAAACACACGCGCACGCACGCACGCACGCACCGCGCGCGCGCACCCCGCCCCACGCACGCACCCCACGCACACACGCACACACCACACACACACACACACACACACACACACACACACACACACACACACCCCCGGCAACATTTCTATCTTGAATACCCTGAATCGTCACATTTCGCAACTAAAATATGAATGGTAATGGAAGGATCAATACCTCGAGAGGGAACCACTCCCCAGATATTCTGCTGTCTTCCTGTTCTCTCCCACCCACCCCCCCACCCCCCACCCTCGTCCCTGGCCTGACACCTCTCTGATCCCCTCTCCCTACCCCCCCCCCCCCCCCTTACCCTTTCGAGCTATCCTGTACCTGTCTCCTCTAATTCACACGCCCTCACTGTCCTTCTCGTCTCCCACCTTCCCCCACATCATTCTCACACTCCCATTTTCACCGTAACACATTTTACTTTTCTCTTTGACTTTTTTTTACAAAAGGACAAAAGTTCAGTAAGGGTGCGTTCAAGAAACCGTGTCCCCCGCCCCGCCCCCTTTTTTCCCCGACCTCCTTCCTCCCCCTTCCCCTCCCCCCCCCCCCCCCCCCCCCCCCCCCCCCCTTCACCTTCCGTCTCACCACTGCAGGCTGCCATTTTCACAGGTCGCTTCTGTGTTCATCTTTTTCATATTCTCTCCCCCCCCCCCCCCCCCCCCCAGCCCCCTACTCCCGCCTTGGCACCAAGGGGCGGCGCTAATGATTCCGGTCGTGGCATCAATCATTAATGACCTACAAGCCATGTTCGCTGGAGCAATAACGTGGTCAAGCCCTTCTTTGCGTTCTTCCACTCTCTCGATATCTTACCCAAGTATAAACCTTCTAGCTTGTTATATTGTGCTTTGCACTAGTTTGGGGTCTCCGTCATAATAAGCTTCTTTGAACAACCTAGAAGTGGTTATATTTGCAATAGAAAACATATTTGGGAGGAAGATAGATTTGATTGTAAGGGATCTGTATGGCGAAGTTGTTACTTCAGAGGCGGGGGAGGGGGGGGGGGGGGGGGGGGGGGAGGGGGGGGAGTCGTGTTGTGCTTTGAAATGCTTTATGTGATCTATTGCAAATTTTTACTCACCTGTTAAACATTATGACACTTGACTGGTTATTGACTTTAACAGGTTTTTGGTTTGATTCAATCTTCAGTTCGCAGTAATGTTTGGTTTGATGTCAAGTCTTTACTAAAAATGAATGATGAAAACAAAAACAAAAAACCCAGCGAGTTTTATCGTAAGATTACATTGCACCAGATTTTGTAACATGCTGTATATCAATCATTCCTGCTTCTATGGAGAGATGCAAATGTTGTGTGATGTTACAATAGTGCAGTAACCTGGCATTTACGTCGTCATTTTTTTTTTCCTAACACATTCAAATGTAGAGACTGCCAGAATGGGAGCATCTATCTCAATGCTGACTATGTTAATACAATTTTTTAAATACATTATCATTATATTGAATACTTATATATAGCGCCTATTCTCAGCTAGAGATCAAGCCCTAAACGCTGTACAATCCACACTCCCTTTACACCACGGACTTGCCTTCCTGGTAGCGCCGACTGAAGAGCTGCCAGCTGGTGCTTTATTCAGTCGTTTCCCGTGTCATCCAGTCCATTTCATTCAATATCGTTTACTCAATTTCCTTACTTTCTTCATTCATTCTTTCCATTTCTTACGCAGGGTGCATGCTATGTGTAACGTGTCATCCATACCAACGGCCAAACTGGCCTTCTCTTCCGAAAGTTGGTGATGGGATTTGACATGTATGCAAGATGTTATGCGTGCGTTCACACACGGAACCTCGGTTTATAGTCTCATTCGAAGGACTGTGTGGGAAATGGAGTCAGAACCAATGTTAACTCCGAGGGAAAAATCCCCCTGTACCGAAACGGCCATGCGGAGATTCGAACCCGCAACCCCAGGATCACGAGTCCGGGGCTATACCAACTGAGCTATTGCGGCATGTGAAGAACGGTTTTGTAACATATCTTCATCACAAGAGGGATCAGAAAGAGGCCGGAGATCAACAAGACAGAAAGTGGACGGTGTGGATATAGGAGCTGAAGAAGGGGACACCTTAATGTGATCTAAACATTGTCTCGGCAACGAAAATATTACTCGGT
>CM031597.1:10321444-10323944 GCA_018398815.1 Conus ventricosus
ACCTTTGTTCCCTTCTCACATCTCAATCCGAGATTTGTGGCAATTAGGAAAAGAGAATCAAGCCGACATCAAACTTGACCACATTCGACCAGGTTTTTGCAGAAATGTCTATTTTATGATAGCAGAGTTGCGCAAAAACTTCGAGAACCGATTAAATGTCAAATTTTACTCGGCAGAAAGATGGAAAATGGCTTTAGGAACGAGCTCAATAAAAACAAAATCGGTACGGATATAATGCCCGGATGGAATCTAAAGACGTATTCGAGATTCCCCATGTAATAATTACATAACAACTAACGTACCGACCTTCAACAGAATGTGTTAAAAAGATAAAACCTGGCTCAACGACGAACCCGTAGAACGCTTTTGCGGATCCATTTTGCCGATCCAGAAGACAGGGCGGATCCAAGATCTCTCAGACGATGGTAGGGGTCTGTGTTCTCCCTCCTTAAGACCTTCCTGGTGGACAGTGGGACAACATGCATCAGGAACATTTAACTGCAGATTCCATGTTGGGTCTTTTTTCCAGCTGCACTACACTTTGATATTTATTCTATTTGTGCGTTTGTTTCTATGTTTATTTATTCATTTATTTTGTTTATCTATCTGTTTATCTACTCATGTACTTGTTTACGTATTTATTTATTCACTTGCCTGTGTATTTCTTCCTTATTCATATATTTTATTTATCTATCTGATTATCTACTCATTCATTTATTTACGTATTTATTTATTCACTTGGTTGTGTATTTCTTTCTTTCTTTCTTTCTTTCTTTCTTTCTATTTAAGGGAAAATAGGGGAGGGGGGTGGAGGCAAGTTAAGAAAAACTGAGAGTAGGGGGAGGGAGGAATGGGGAACGTTGGAGGCGGGGGACGGTGGGGGGGGGGGGGGGGGAGAGGAAGAGGGGATCCGATCTTTTCATATGAATACATAGTACACGTCACTCCAGGTGAGCGCTGGCCTAGGCTAATACATCCCACAGAGACACGAACCCACGACATAACAGCCTCAGTCTGCAAACGCTAACTACTGGGCCACTGCGGCTGGTTCGGTCCACACATTTTGTGTTCTGACTGCAGTGGTGTCCCCCCCCCCCCCCCCACCCCCCCCCCCCCACCCCCCCCCCCCCCCCCCCAAGGCAAAAAGGATCGCCATGATCAGCTTCGGGTTCATACACTGGTGGGTGATTTGTGTCCATGTACCCGACTCCATATCGGCTGAATCAGGAGAGCGATCGACGGTCTGATCGCGGCTGTTACCTGGAGGAGGAGAAAGAGGAGGAATATTCAGTATTGTAAGATATAATATTCGTAGAAAACAAGGCAACACAAGGAGATCAATTATTATAGTCTGAGAGCAGGGTAGGTGGGAATGTAAGTGGCAGATAGGAGGGAGGTGGGGAGAGAAAGAGCGACAGAGAGAGAGAGAGGGACAGAAGGAGGGATGTAGAGAGAGAGAGAGAGAAGAAAGAAAGAAGGAAGGAAAATAGATATCAGCAAGACAAGGAAGGGGGGGGGGAGAGAGAGAGAGAGAGAGAGAGAGAGAGAGAGAGAGAGAGAGAGAGAGAGAGAGAGAGACAGACAGACAGACAGAGAGAGAGACACAGAGAGAGAGAGAGAACAGAGAGACAGAGAGACAGAGATACAGAAACAGAGACAGAGAGACAGAGAGACAGATAGACAGATAGACAGATAGACAAAGAGACAGAGAGACAGAGAGACAAAGAGACAGATGCAGAGAGACAGAGACAGAGAGAAACAAGAAAAGAAAAAAAAAACAAGGAAACAAATCTCCTCCTTCCAGAAAAGAAAAAAAAAGAAAAAAAAAACAGTTCCTACACAATTCCTACCTCCCCAACACCAGTAATCAACGTCACACTATAGGCTGAGGAGCTGTGCGCGCAGGACAAAGGGGAATTTCAATTTGAGCCCGGCCAGAAGAATTAATGGCGTTCGCAACACTGTGCAGCTTGCTTACAAGTTAGCAGCCTATACCACTTCCCCCCCCCCCCCCCCCCCTCCCCCATCCGTAGCCTGCAGAACGTGAAAGCTGGAGGCAGGAGAAAAATGAACACTAGCTGTGTGGGAAGAGAGGGTTCGGTTCTTTCTTCCATTTGCTTTTCATCTGAAGTTTGAAACGAGGTTGAAATGGGAGTTCAATTATTCATGGGCATTGTTTTGCTTCAGGTTGTAGGTTATTAGTAACTCGTAATTGTTACTGAGATTTTTTTTAAGCGCACGCGGGCGTGCAGAAAAACATACGTGAGTGTGCGTGCACACACACACACACACACACACACACACACACACACACACACACACACACACACACACACACACAACAACACACACACACACACACACACACACACACACACACGCACGCACGCACGCACGCACGCACGCACGCACGCACGCACGCACGCACGCACGCACGCACGCACGCACCACACACACACACACACACACACACACGTACGCACGTACGCACGCACGCACG
>CM031597.1:10328944-10336444 GCA_018398815.1 Conus ventricosus
TGGAGGAAAGAAATAAAGAAAGAAGAAAGAAAGAAAGAAAGAAAAAGGAAAGAAAGAATGAATGAATGAAAAAAGAAAGAAAGAAACAAAAAAGAAAAAAAAGAGATAGAGAGAGAAAGAGAAAGAAAGAAAGAAAGAAAGAAGGAAAGAAAGAAAGCAACCAAAACAACCTGCTCCCGAACGAAAAAAGAAAGAAAAGCTTTCCACACAGTCAGTACCTGCCTCTCGGGCGAGGATAATGAACATCACTTCATGGCCCACGGAACTACACGTGCAGACAATGGGGAATTTCTATTTGGCTCAGGCCAGCAGGAGTAGTGCCGTTCTCCCGAACACTGCAGATGATTTAGACGTGGACAGCCTGTCGTCTCTTGCCTGCAGAGAGCGAAAGGTAGAGAAGACGTAGAGAGGCAAACCCTAGCAAGAAATTAGGAGGTGGTTCTCCCTTGGGGCGTCCGTCATGCGCCGAATTGGAGAACATAAGTGATTGTTCGTTCTTCATTTTCATTTTCAAGAAGAAGACGTAAGAGGTCGAAATACTTTATTTCTTTTTTTTTTTTTTGTCGTTTAATGTGTTTCTTCATGTTTACTGGCGGATGTGTCTTAATTCCTTTCAAAATTTGTTTAATTTCCGCCTGCATACCTCTTACACTGAAACTAACGGTCCTCTGGAGTTTGAAGCTAGCTTGGATTACGGTGATCATGTTATTCATGAGCGCTGTTTTGCTAAAACGTTCACGGATTATTACTGACCATGAACGGTTTTACCAAAAAACATACTCAGGAAGACACATTGACACAGACAGATGTAGAGGCACACAGACACACTCGCACACAAGCACAAGACACACTCACACATGCGTGTATATGTGCATATAACTGCGCAACACACAAACTTATGCATGAGGATGGTCCCACATACAGAGAGAGAGAGAGAGAGAGAGAGAGAGAGAGAGAGAGAGAGAGAGAGAGAGAGAGAGGAGGACGACAGACAGACAGACAGACAGACAGACAGACAGACAGAGACACAGAGAGACAGACAGACAGACAGACAGACTGAGAGACAGACAGACAGACAAACAGATATGTGGGGGGGGGGGGGGGAGGGAGAGACAAACCCAAAAATGGAAACATAGGGCCACAGTAACAGAGAAGAAGAAGAAGAAGAAGAAGAAGAAGAAGAAGAAGAAGAAGAAGAGAAGAAGAAGAAGAAGAAGAAGAAGAAGAAGAAGAAGAGAAGAAGAAAGAAGAAGAAGAAGAAAGCAAGGAATAACATGGAAAGGACAGACTACAAAATTAAAAGGCAGAAAAAAAATGTTGATGGAACAAATGAATGAAACAAACAAGGTAAAGAAGACACCTCCACAATATGAAGTTACAATACAGACCCTACACGTGGTGAAGATTATCGCCGTTGCATCATGACCTGTGAAACTGCACGCACCGATAAAATCTGGGGGATTTCCGTTTAACCCGACAAACTGGAGGAGCAGTAAATAATATAATAATAATAATAATAATAATAATAATAATAATATAATAATAATAATAATAATAATAATAATGATAATAATAACAACAATATAATAATAATAATAATAATAATAATAATAATATATAATAATAATTAATAATAATATTAATAATAATAATAATAATAATAACAATAATGATAATAATAATTATAATGATCATGATGATGATATTGATAATAACAACAATGATGATGGTGATGATGATGATGATGATGATGATGATGATGATGATGATGATAATAATAATAATAATAATAATAATAATAATGATAACATTGATAAGAATAGTGTATTAATGATGACACAGCATTCATAAAGCGCCTTGTCAAAGGTTCTAGGCGCTAACAATCCACACTCTCGTGTACATAACGGGCTGCCTACCTGGGTAGTGCCGACTGATTAGCTGCCTACCGACGCTTCATTCAATCGTTTACCCGAGTACCCTCTCAATATCAGTCACTCCATTCCCTTACTTCCTTCATTCTTTCAATTTCTCACGCAGGGTTCATACTAAGTGTAACGTGTCATCCATGCCAACGTCCAAATGGCCTCATCCGAAAGCTGGGATTATTCTCATCGATCAGCATAAAAAAAATGTCTCAAATTCTGTGGCCTTCATGCCCTGCTCTCATGGTGACCTCAATTTCGATGTCCTCTCCACGTCTGTGACCTTGGTTTGGTTCCGTCGAGGTCACCGGTATCGATGAGTCCTTGGGGGTTGTCGTTGGACGGACGTGGTGGCGCCCTCCGGAGGGAGAGCTCACTCACGCCGGCTCCGCGACTAAGCAATTATTGTCGTCAGTAGGGGGCTTAGTAGGTGGTGTCCTGCGTATGTTAGATCAGAACAGGCGCCACTGAACACCACCGAAGTGACTCGGCAGCAGTGCAGTGTCTTCTCCGGTGGGTTGCCTCTTGACGACTTGACATTGACTGCTTCCTGTGGATTGCCGGTGCCGGGACTGCGGCGGGGCCGACGGGCTGTGGCTGTGGACGGGGTGTCGGAATGAGCGGCGTGGGTGCACTGCCTCTGAGGTGGCGCAGAGAGTGGGACAGCAAAAAAAAAAAAAAAAAAAAAAAAAAAAAAATAGAAAGAAAGCTGGGATTTCACGTGTGTGCAAGATGCTATGCGTACGTCCACACACGGAAAACTCGGTTTATAGTCTCATTCGAAAGACTGTTTGAGAAATGGAGTCCAGAACCAATCTTAACTCCGAGAGAACAATCCCCTGTACTGAAACGGCCCGGCGGAGATTTCGAGCCTGCAGCCCAACGATCACCAAGATTACGAGTCCTTCGCTCTAAAGTGGTCTTTCCAATACTGCAGATTGTGTACACGTCCACAGTCTACCATATCCACCATGCAGAGAGTGACAGATAGCGGCCAGAGAAAGACGACGACCATTATCAGGAATATATGCGTTTGTTCTCCCTTCAAGCGCTCTTCTGGAGTTTGAAATAGGGTTGAAAGGGATGATAGTTTATTCATGGACGTTGTTTTGTTACTGGTCACGGAATATCATTGACCACTTATTGTCAGCAAAGTACATATTCACAAACGCAAGGACAAGCACACACATGTACATGTGGGTTATGGATAGGGAGAGAAAAACAAAGTGGCGAAGAGGAGGAGAGAGAGAGAGAGAGAGAGAGAGAGAGAGGAGAGAGAGAGAGAGAGAGAGGAGAGAGAGAGAGGTTGAGGGATCCGGAGAGGGGGGGGGGGCAGGAAAAGACAGAGAGAGAGAGAGGGGGAGGGGGAGGGGTTGAGGGAGAAAGAGAGGAGGCAGGAAACGAGGTGCATTTCATACATATACGCTTACATCACATACACACACGCATCCAAGCATACATAAATCTATACGTGCATACATACATACATACATACATACATACATACAAACAAACAAACAAATGCACATATACAGACATGCAAACATACGTAGAGACATACATACATACATGCATGCATACATACATACATACATACATACATACATACATCATACATACATATACATACATACATACATACATACATACATGCATGCATACGTACATACATGCATACGTACATATATGCATGCATAAAGACAGACAGACAGGCAGGCATACGTACACTCAAACATTGAAACATACATTCATACACACACATACATATATATGTGCACACATACATACATATATACATACATCCCATGCATGCAGGTCAAGACAATAACAGTAAAAACGTGCATACATTTCTACAGGGATGGTATTGTACAATACATGTATACAAACAGACAGACAGACAGACACACAGACAGACACACAGACAAACTGAGAAAGTACGCCTATATTCTCCCATGCCATTAGCACGCATGCATACATTTCTACAGGGATGGTATTGTACAATGCATGTATACAGACAGACAGACACACACACACCCCACAGACAGACACACACACACCAGACAGACACACAGACAAACTGAGAAAGTACGCCTATATTCCCCCATGTCATTAGCACGCGTGCGTGCAGCAACGGTATTTCCATGAGCGTTGAGGTTCACCATGGCCAGATTAATGTGCGTCTCTTCTGTGCCTCAGGTAATTCCCTCAATCCTTGTTTACAGTGCCACCGCCAGACCTCAGGTAGTTCCCTCAATCCTTGCTTACAGTGCTACCGCCAGACCTCAGGTAGTTCCTCAATCCTTGCTTACAGTGCCACGCCAGACCCCAGGTAATTCCCTCAATCCTTGCTTATAGTGCCACAGCCAACCCCCGATGACCGCTGTGATGCCTATAGTATTTTTTCTGAAGTCATTTCTGTCTGTCTGTCTGTCTCTCTCTCTGTCTCTCTCTCTCTCTCTCTCTCTCTCTCTCTTCTCTCTCTCTCTCTCTCTCTCTCTCTCTCTCTCTCGCTCTCTCTGTGTGGAGTCGTATGGCTTAGTCAAGGTGTCGGAGATGTGAAGCCTTTTTTACACATATTTCGTGAGACAGTGATTGACTATAGATGGCAAGACTGGGGGCTGTTACATTAGAGGTAATGATATGTTTGATTTTTTATAGAATGATAAATGATTTACACAGTGTGCCTAGCTATTTCGTTTTGGTATTTCTGATATCTCTGTTCATCATTCTCGCTACAGACAGTCAAGGAATTGTTATCTTCTCTGTCCATTATGTAGCGCGTCAAGAGAAGAGGAGTTTCGTTTTGTACTCATTTGCCCAGAGCTTAGTGTATCTAAGAGAACAATTTATTCCACATTCAATCACCTTGCTTGTTTTAAACTTGCTATGTTAATCTCATCAACAGATGTGAATATTATTAAGCAGTTAATCTTATATTTGAACAAAGCATTCAAGAGAAGAAGTCTGTATTTAACACAGTTAGGTAATAACTCTTGAGACTTTGTCTTTTCTATGTACACCCTCTTCTAAGGGGCTATGGCCTTTGCGAATAAAAATGTCAATGTCAATGTCTCTCTCTTTCTCTCTCTCTCTCTCTCTCTCTCTCTCTCTCTCTCTCTCTCTCCTCTCTCTCTCTCTCTCCTCTCTCTCTCTCTCCCCCTCTCTCTCTCTCATTTAAAATCGTTTTCAAGTTTCGAACGAGACGCCTGGGGTTTAAAGCAGAAAAAGATGGTTCATGCACGTGGAAAGTGATTTGATGTGTCCATCTGCTCAAACGAAATTGAAGACGAGGAACACTTCGTTTTTAGATGCCAGAGTTTAATAAATTTAGAAATAATTGTTCTACCTTTAAGTCCTTTTTTGGTCACACTCAAACCTCTTTGGTATTTTATGCACTGAACATGTAGACATTGTAAACTGATTTGCTAAGTTCGTGGCGGAAGCTTTTCGATTTAGAGAGAAAAAAACTTATTATGTAGGCTGTGTGTCTGTAAATCATGATTATGCAATAAGTGGTTTATTGTGATGAGAATATTGCTTGATGAATGGCTTTTTTCATTTTCTAGTTATTGTATATCAAACTGTTTTCTGTGGTACGCTTTTTTTTGACTACATTTATTGTGAGAGTTTGCAACATAAGGAAATCAATGTGCGGATAAGGGTTGTTTAAACTTGTCAATAAAGCATTGATAGGGGATGTTCCCTTCTTTTTTCACTCTCCCCCTCCTCTTCTCTCTTTTCCTAGCCTATTAGATTGAATGATCCGAGGTTGTGTTTTGTTGTGTCTTGTGTGTGTTGTGTGTGCTGTCTGTCTGTATTATGTTCTCTCTCTCTCTCTCTCTGTTCGTTTCTTCTCTTCGTCTTTCTCTCTCTCTGTCTCTCTCTCCCTTCTTCGCGTAGTGTTTGTGTGTGTGTGTGTGTGTTGATGAGTGATGTGTTGTGTGATGTGTGTGTGTGTGTGTGTGTGTGTGTGTGTGTGGTGTGTGTGTGTGTGTGTGTGCGGGTTGTGTCGTGCGATTGTGTGTGTGTGCGTGTTGCGGTGTGCGTGTGCGTGGTGTTTGCGCGCGCGGTGTGTGCGTTGCGTGTGGTGTGCGTGTGTGTGGTGTGTGTGTGTTGTGTGTGTGTGTGTGTGTGTTGTGTGTGGTGTGTGTGTGGTGTGTGTGTGTGTGTGACAGAGAGAGACAGACAGCAGACAGACAGACGAGAACAAAGACAAGACAAGAGAGAGAGAGAGAGGAAAGAGAGAGATAGAGAGAGACACACAGACACAGACACAGACACAGAGAGACAGACAAAGGGCAGTTTGTCGGTAATTATCTGTAGGGAATGCTGACACCTCGTGTTGTTAATTGTTCTCCCACCCATACTGACCTTCTTGATGACCTCGTTGATCGCAGCCCACGACCTTCACCCTGCACCAGAGCAGGTCCAATCTCAGTAGATGTCCACGCGAAGCGACTCATCCTGAATGCAACGCTGCATCACTAATATGACCACTTGGGGAACAGTCTTGGAAGTCCGTGGCACTGGCGAAAATCCGACTGGTCATGCGTATAGAGTGGCCTTGATAAATGCTTGGTCCTGTTTTTGTTGTGCTCCCAGTTCCTATAGAACAGAGAGTACTTTAGAATGGGAACGAAGAAATGCTTCTCTGTGTGTGTGTGGTGTGTGTGTGTGTGTGTGTGTGTGTGTGTGTGTGTGTGTGTGTGTGTGTGTGTTGTGTGCGTGTGTGTGTGTGTGTGTGATGTGTGTGTGTGTATGTGTGTGTGTGTGTGTGTGTGTGTGTGTCCGTCCATGGTCGAAATGTGTTCCATCGCTCCAGACAAAAACGACTTGGCCGATCTTTCTGAAGAATTTGTAGGTATGTTCATTATGGGTCACGGATGATGCTCGATGTTTTAGTTTACCGTTATAGCCGTTACAACGGCTGTAATGGCCTGTAACGGTTTTTCTTCTTCATGAATATCTCAGAAAGTACTTGGCTAATCTCTCTGAAAATTGTTATGTATGTTCATTATGGGTCACAAATAATGCGCGATGTTTTAGTTTACCGTTATAGCCGTTACTAAAGGCTATAACGGACCATAACGGTTTTTCTTCTTTATGGAATATCTCAGAAAGCACTTTGTCGATTTTCTGTTATAGCCGTTAATAGCGTTTTCTTCTTATGAAATATCCCAGAAAGTAATTGGCCAATCTTTCCGAAAATTTGTAGGAAAGTTCATTATGGGCGACGGATGATACCTAACATTTTATTTTACCGTTATAGCGTTACTAACGTCTATAACGGCCCATAAATGTTTTTCTTTTTATAGAATGTCTCAGAAAGTACTTGGCCGATCTTTCTGAAAAATTTGTAGGTATGTTCATTATGGGTCACGGATGATGCCCGACGTTTTAGTTTACCGTTATATCCGTTACTAACGGCTATAACGGCCCGTAACGTTTTTTCTTATTTATGGAATACCTCAGAAAGTACGTGGCCGATCTTTCTGAAAGTTTGTAGGTATGTTCCTCATGGGTCACGGATGATGCTCGATGTTTTAGTTTACCGTTTTTAGCCGTTACTAACGGCTAT
>CM031597.1:10341444-10343944 GCA_018398815.1 Conus ventricosus
GCTTCGTCAGCAAAAAAAAAAAAGAAAAAAAAGTTCTTTGGTTGTTGTTGTTTTTTTTGCTTCATTTCTCCCCTGTTTTTCCTTGCCCCTTCCTTATTCCCGTTTTCCCCCGTCAATCTTTCTTCTTCTTCTTTCTCTTTTTTTTTTTTGGGGGGGGGGGTGGATCAGGATGACGTCATAGAGAATGATCAGCGTGTCTCTTGTGCCTCTGATGGACTTGTTTGCACCTTGTTTTCAGGTCTGATGAAGTCAACAACAAATGTCTAGGTGTTTGTTTGTTTTTGCCCCAAGGTGCTGTGTTCGCCTCTGCCTTTCGCTGTTTCTTTTCCTCTCTGACGTTCTCTCATCCGTCTTCCTCTGTTTTATCCTCCCCCCCCCCCCCCCCCCCCCCACCCCCATCCATCTACTCCCACACACATACATACCTTTTTGTCCCCTCTCCCCCGTCATCTTGACCAATTCGCTGTATAAAAGTTTTCGCTATCAGCGCACTTGTCACAGACAACTCTGCCATGTGATTCTGCTCTTTGATTTATATGCATACTATCCGCCTTAGAGTACTATTTTCTTTCTTTTCTTTCTTTTCTTTTTTTTTCTTTTTTTTCTTTTCTTTTCTTTTTTTTTTTGCCCTCCCTCCCCCCCCTCCCTTTTTGTTTATGTTTTTGTTTGTCTATTTCTTCGTTTGTAAAAGCTCCCGTGTTCGCTTTTTTTGTGTGTGTGTTCTTCCAAAGAACTCATTGACGTATTTCTCCGTACGTCGATTGCCTTTCAGCGATATATTCTTTTTGTAATTATATTATAAAGTGAAATAATTGGGAAAAAAAGATGATGCAAAGTAACTGGAAAAAAAATGAAGCTGATTTCTACATAAAGCTTGTCTTGATGAAACTGCAAGAAAAGAAGAAATCTCGATTTAAACGACTGACATCCATTACACAAAACGACGGTGCACATGATCTAAAAACGTGAATTGAAACTGAAATTTAAAAACGAATTGCGGTCTGGATCATTTCAGCTGTAATCTTCCTTTTCCTAAGTTTACCATGTTGTGGGTGAGATTATGACCACCACCTTTTTGAAAATAATCATGCGTTATTTATTTCTTCTTTGCTGATCTATATTTGGTGCCCTTTCGCTGGCATTACATCCACGTTATTCGTTCTGGTTCTCACCAGACGCCGTACCTTCTTACCTTTTGTGAACGCAGCCCGTCTGTCAGCACTCCAAATCCAGCTCTCTATATCCGACTGCCACGGGGCACCCACCAGAGGAAACACTGCACTGCTGCTGAATCGTTTTCACGATGTTCAGTGAAGCCTATTGAATGCAAGGTGGTTTTTTTTAATTAGCTAAATGCAACAAAATTTTGCTGTCATAGTAAAACAGTTCAGCGCAAATTAATCCAAACCAACGCTGCTTGTGGTTCCCATTCTTCTATCACACTTGTGATTTGACTAAGAGACAGAACAAACAAGACTTTCTTACGCATTTCGGGACTTCATCCATGTAACTTCCACATCGACATGACAGCATTCTGTGACTTTATTTCTCATGTTAATATTCACCACAGATGACATGACAACAATGTCTGGTGACATTCATTTTTCATGTTGATATTCACCACAGATGACATGACAGCAATATCTGGTGACGTTCATTTCTCGTGTTGATATTCACCACAGATGACATGACAGACAGGGAGCTGTTTCGTAACGGGGCATGTCACACGCGTTTTCACACAACACACACACACACACACACACACACACACACACACACACACACACACACCACTCACACTGATTGAAACCAATTTATTGTCAGATTAACCCATGGTTGTTGCACACACACACACACACACACACACACCACACACACACACACACACACACACACCACACACGCACGCACACACGCGCACACGCGCAAACACACACTACACACCCACACACACACCACACACACACACACACACACGCCGCACGCACACGCACACGCACACACCACACACACACACACACACACACTGACTGAAACCAATTTATTATTAGATTAACCCATGGTTGTCACACACACACACACACACACACACACACACACACACACACACACACACACTCACGCAAGCCTTCTGTCTTTCCCGCTCCCCGCCCCTCCCACTCTCCCCAACCCACCCCCACATTATCATCGAGCCCCTGTAGTCGCTTAAGCCATAGTACAACTCAAACAGATAGTCATGCTCCGCAATTTTAGTCAGAAAGTAATACATAAGCACGGAGTTCGTACTTTGGCATTCGCCTGTCCAGTTCTCGGCAGCTGTTAAAATTTTAAGTATTCTTCGTCCATGGCCCTCGAGGACACGACTGTGATTATTAGACTTTCCACAACTAGAAAGCCACGTGGTAAGCAGCAGCGAGCGCTGTTTGTTGTCTAACGAGGACAATTTCACGAAAACGGAGAGCTTTAGCACTCTGCCTAGCGTCGTAGAAGACGACCCGCG
>CM031597.1:10348944-10351444 GCA_018398815.1 Conus ventricosus
AAGCTGATGTCCGTATATGTATGGTTCCCAGACATGGAGCAACGAATGATGCTGATGTCCGTATATGTATGGTTCCAGACATGGAGCAACGAATGATGCTGATGTCCCGTATATTATGGTTCCAGACATGGAGCAACAATGATGCTGATGTTCGTATATGTATGTTCCAGACATGGAGCAACAAATGATGCTGATGTCTGTATAATCTATGGTTCCAGACATGGAGCAACGAATGATGCTGATGTCCGTATATGTATGGTTCCAGACATGGAGCAACAAATGATGCTGATGTCCGTATATGTATGGTTCCAGACATGAAGCAACAAATGATGCTGATGTCCGTATATGTATGGTTCCAGACATGGAGCAACAAATGATGCTGATGTCCGTATATGTAGGTTCCAGACATGGAGCAACAAATGATGCTGATGTCCGCTGTTCTGCTGGCTCTCCTGGTGTCTGTGCATCAGCGCTGCCCTCCGATGATTCCGTGCTTCAGTACAGTGACAGTCTGTAGCAGCTATGCATGTATCCATCCATCTATCCATCCTTCAATTAATCCGGTACTCACCCACCATACATTCACTCACTCACTCACTCACTCATTCACTCACACCCAACCACTCACTTGCTCCCTGAACCACTCGCTCGTTCGCTCGCTTGCTCACTCACTCACCACTCTCTCAATAATCAATCTATCAAACAACCACTCAGACACTCAACCAACTGACCACTCAACCATTTACAGATTATGTATAGATACCTAATCACTGAACGTGTTCATCTATCAATCTGTCCACTCAGCTACCCTCCTGTCAACTCACCAGCTAAACGTCCATCCAGTCTATCATTCAGTGAATCTGTGAAAGAATATGTCACGATTCAAGATTTTGGCAGGCCGCCAGTATGTTAAAGAGTCGATCTATGGAGGAATCAGTCAGTCAATCCATTTGTTGCTCTTTTCTCACGCACAATGAAACACACAACCAAACAACACAACAACAAACAACAACAACAACAACAACAACAACAACAACAACACACACGCAACGCTTCCGGGTTTTAAACATTAGATATAACACTTCTGAGTTTAGACATCAGGTGAAAGACTTCTGAACTTTTGACATTAGATAGAAGATCTCCGAATTTTCGATATTAGGTGAAAGTCATCCGATTTGTTGACATCCAACGGAACACTTGTGAGTTCTCCACATCAAATAAAAGATTTCCGAGTTCTTGAGGTCAGCTGAAACAAGTCTTGATTCTCGATATGAGATAAAAAGAAAAACCTGCTGAGTTGCTGATATCAAATAAAAGACACCCGAATTTTCAACACCAGATAGAAGAGTTTTAAACTCCAGACGGAAGTTTATTGTGCTATACGTTTGAAGACTTCTGACATCAGCATAAGTCTTCTGAATAGTAGACTTCAGGCAGAGACTTCTGAATTTCCAACATCAGATCGAAGACTTCTGAATTCAAGATACCAGCTAGGCAACTTTTGAGTTCTTTTCTTTGATAGAAAAAAAAAAAAAACTTCTTAATTAACATCAGATGGAAGACTTCTGAGTTCTCGATCTCGGATAGAATATTTTCAGGTACCGATAGGCGACTTTTGAGTTATTTACTTTAGATGCAAAAAAACAAAACAAAACAAAAACCTTCTTAATTTACAATATTAGATAGAAGACTCTTGAGTTATCGATCCCGAAAGAAGACTTCTAATCAGCAGGCATGAAACTGATGACTTCTCTGCGTCAGGTTGAAAATTCTTCTTAGTCTGACAGCATGAAATAGATCACTTCTGATTCTGTCTATCAAACGGAAGAATTCTAGACCCCAGACAGAACACTTCTGGCCGTTCAATATTCAGCAGAAGACTTTGAGTTATCGTCATCACATAGAAGACTCCTGAATCTGATTTCAAACAGGAAGCTTCCTGAAATCTAAAAGGCTTTTGCGTTGTTGACATCAGATAAGAGTTCTCAACAAAGATAGGTTTCTCGAAATCATGTACGAGACTTCGAGTTGTCGACATCAAATTAAAAGAAGAGTTCTGAGTTCTCACCATCAAGTGGAAGACTTCTTCAAACCAGACAGAAGACTTCTGAGTCCTTGAAATCATACAGAAGGCTTCTTAATTCTGAAACAACAGAAGGCTTCTTTAATTCTGAAATCATACAGAAGGCTTCTTATCTAGAGCAGACAGACGTTCTGATTGAATTCTAAACCTCAACAAATGTTCCAACATCAGAGTGATGACTTCTGAGCTTTCAACATCAGAAGAAGACGTTTCGACCTCAGAACGTTTCCGAGTTTTCGACATTAGTAAGAAGCAGATAGAAGGGGTCTGAAATATCGACATAGATAAAGACAGATCTAAGATATTGATATCAAAGGGCATCTGAAATATCGACATAAGATAGAAGGCATCTAAGATATCTTATCCGATAGAAGTCGCCTGGAATATCAATATCAGATAGAAGGGATCTCAGATATC
>CM031597.1:10356444-10363944 GCA_018398815.1 Conus ventricosus
GAAAAAGAAGGGGGAGAGTAGTGAAAGAAAGAAAAAAAGAAGAAGAAGAAGAAGAAGAAGAAGAAGAAGAAGAAGAAGAAGAAGAAGAAGAAAGAGAAGAGAAAAGAATCCCAAAAGAAGAAGGCCATGAAAACGAAGATCAGCGAAAAGAAAATTTAAAAAAATCGGCTCTCAGGAGATATAAAGGCTGAATGCCAGTCTTTGATCCAAGAATCATTTCAGACAGGGCTACTTGTGGGAATCAGCAACTTCCTGGGGTGAAGAAAAAGGAGGAGGGGGAGGGGGGGGGGTGTGCAGGAAAGGATGGGAATATGACGGAGAAAGAAGGGCAAATGGATCGGGGGCGGTGGGAGGGGGGGGGGGGGGGGGGGGGGGGGAGGCGAGGGGGCGCAAAGGACATCTTTGTCATCTTATCTGACAGACTGTTCTTTGCGACATTCAGTTTTCAGTTGTCAGTCGTCTACCACCCGCAGGGAGGTCTATGTAGGTGACACGCTGACCCATTCTTCAGAGGGAGGTGTAAGAGTGATAGTGCGCTGATACAGCACATTAGCATGGGGTGTGCATGCGCCAGCCTTTTTTTTCTTCTTTTTTGTTTTGTTTTTAACTTTCCTTAACGCTGGCCGCGAAGGGACGATCATTCAATATTTTCACACACGCTCGACGCAGCTCGACACCTCCGATGCCGTGGGGGATACGCTATCTGCTGAGGTTGTTTGTTTGTTTGTTTGTTCGTCTCTTAGCATCACTTTAGCCAAACTAGGTGGAAAGTTTTGAAGGTGGCTCAAGGACGGATCGGTTACATTTTGTCCCGGATTGGTTGTGCGGATCCGGATTCAGGATTTGTGCATCAAAAGCATGGCGCAATTTAATTTTGAGCATGAACGCCGTTTGTTTTTTTCTGTTTACGTATTGATAAGTATCAATAAAGATACATACTGTCTTGACGTTTCAAAGATTTGTATTGCTGTAAACGTAGATGTTTCATATTTTCCATGTTTTATTTGTAAAGAAGTACAACGGAGGCTATTCCTTCAACTTACGAATATTTTTCCGACCTGGGAAAAAGAAAAGTTTTTACCAATGAATCAATTTGATTACAGAAGCTTCAAAGAAAATGATTACGTGGTGTTTTTTTCCTAAAAAGAAAAAGAAAGGAAGAAATCAAATATCGGTTTTGTTATCTGCATGTCACGCTAAATGCCTTTTTTGCCTTACATTTTCATGCAGCCTCAGGTCGTTGAGCAGATGAATGATTGATTTAGCGTGACACAGATCTGCGATCTCCTAAGTCGTTTTTGTATCTGGTTTTGAATATTGTTACATTTGTAGATAAAACCCAGACTTTAGGTCCTCGTTAAAGTAAAGCCGCTGCCTTGCTGCCGCTTTAAAGTGTGTCGATGCTTTTAATTCTCCAAAATACACAAGTAGAGTCGATCAATCTGTCACGTAGTTCAGAGTCCCTAGAGGGAAGACGACAGCTCACCAGGAGAAAAAGAAAAATCGATTCACTTGCAGCGTCTCTCGCTTCTACAGCGTCATGATTCTCACAACCGTGTGTCAAAGGTAGACACAAAAAAATGTACTGTGTGTTCCATCTTTCAAACAAAATATTCATTTCTTTCCACACTGAAAGTAACTTGAAGCAGAAAAGTCGGAAACTGCACTAAACCAAACAGACAGACAAAGTAGACAGAGGGAAAGTAGATGAATGAAGTAGACAGAGGGAAGATGGTATGAATGCGCACAAACTGACAAACGTGCAAACGAAAAGGAAAGGGTAGACTTCACGACAGAAAAGAGAATTACGAAAGTAAAAAAAAAAAAAAGAAGAAAGAATAGAAAAGAAAAGAAAGCAAATGAAGAAAAAGGAAGATAGAAAGTAGCAGAGAAATTAGGAGGAAACGAAAAGGGGGAACGAGGGAAGAAGGAAACACAAGGAAAGAAAGAACGGAGGTGAGTTCAAAACAATGGGGCGAGGGAGGGAATGTGGAGAGAAAAGAATGAAAGAGAAGACAGGGGAAACAAGGGAAAACAGAGAAGAGAAAGACAGAGGAAACAACGGAAAACAGAGAAGAGAAAGACAGAGGAAACAACAGAAAACAGAGAAGAGAAGACAGAGAGAAAGAAGGAAAAGGAAATGAACAAAGAAGGAAAGACGAATCAAAAACACAAAAGAAAGAAAAAAGAACAAAACCACAAAAAAAAAGAAAAAAAAAGAAAAGAAAAAAGGAAATAAGAATTGGGAGGA
This sequence comes from Conus ventricosus, assembly GCA_018398815.1. Lineage (NCBI taxonomy): Eukaryota > Metazoa > Mollusca > Gastropoda > Neogastropoda > Conidae > Conus > Conus ventricosus. Next base: position 10,358,696 of record CM031597.1, read on the forward strand.
AATAAAGAAAGCAAGAAATGCAGCCAAGCAGACTAAAAGAAAAAAAAGGAAGACAGACAGACAGACAGAAGACAAACAGACAGACAAGCAGACAGAAAGGAAACAAAAGAAAGAAGGAAAAAACTGAAGAAGAACAGCTGTGATCTGTCCTCCCCGGAGAAAGAAAGAAGACGTCTGATCCGCCTGAACAGCACACTTGAATAATTCGATTCAAAATACGATTTATCTTGAGTAAAACGGATTTCCACACACACACACACACACACACACACACACACACCACACACACACGCACGCACGCACGCACGCACGCACGCACGCACGCACGCACGCACCACGCGCGCACACACACACACACACACACACACACATACACGCACGCACGCACGCACACACGCACGTCATACACACACACACACACCACCCACACACACACACACACACACACACACACACACACACACACACGCACCACGCACGCACGCACGCACGCACGCACGTCACACACACACACACACACACACACACACACACACACACACACACACACACGCACGCACGCACGCACGCACGCACGCGCACGCACGCACGCACGCACGCGCGGGCGCGCGCACACACACACACACACACACACGCACGCACGCACGCACGCACGCACGCACGTACGCACGCACGCAGGCACTGCACACACACACACACACACACACACACACACACACACACACACACACACACACACACTCACCCACGCACGCACAAACACACACACACACACACACACACACACACACACACACACACACACACACACAACACACACACACAACACACATGGTAAGAAAAAAAGTTAACAAGAAAAAGAGAATGAAAAATGAGCACGAGATTTGCGAAAGAACAAATGATAAAACAAAACAAAACAAAACTATCCTGTTATCAGAAAAAGGAAAAAAAGATGGGGAAAAACAGGGAGAGAGAGAAAGAGAAATGAAAAGGAATGACAAACATTGAACAGAATAGGATTTGAGAACAATGTGGAAAAAAGAACTTCGAAACATGTCGACAAACTTTGTACTCATAATAGCACAATAGCACAGCAGGATCTGCACGAGAGAGAGGAGAGAGAGAGAGAGAGAGAGAGAGGAAGAGAGAGAGAGAGAGAGAGAGAGAGAGAGAGAGAGAGAGTCAGACAGACAGACAGTCAGACAGACAAACAGACAGACACACAACAGACAAACAGACACACAGAGTAAGATCGATAGAGGAGAAAGGAAAGAGAGAGAAAGAGAGTGAGTGATGAGAGAGAGAGAGAGAGAGGAGAGAGAGAGAGAGAGAGAGAGAGAGAGAGAGAGAGAGGGGGCGGGGGAGGGTCACACCTTTGCACACAAATAGGGAAATATAGTTATAACAGGAAATACAAAGAGAAAACAATTACACATGCACCATGCAAAATCTTGCGAATATAACCAGCAAGAGTGATCAGGATATATCTCTCTTTTTTTTTTTTTTTTTTTTTGCTAAGAGTAAACTGACACCAAAACTAGAATGATGTTTTGGTTAACAATTTTCACTCTAAGGTCATGAAAAGCGGGACAGCAAAATGAAATACAAACAAACAAACAAACAAACAATCGTCTTCATGAGCCAGACCTCTTAAATTAAGTAGCACGTCGGTTCGTTCTCACAGAAGGCAGTTGTTGAAAGTGATGGCAAGCTATGTCAGAAAGAACAAACCAAAACTTCAATGCACTATCAATACATGTTCACATCCATTTCAACGTATGGTACTATGTGTTGTTTTAAAGAGTCTCCATTGTGTAAATATGTCACTACTGTAGATATGATCAGTCCTGCTTAAATAGCCTGACCCCGTCGTTTGAAGCATTTGAAATAATCACGAGATACGTCAAGTCCCCAATGTTCCAAATTCCAATGATCAAACCGATATGAATTTAAGCTTTAAAGATGTGCCGAGTTTGTCTAGTCTAGTTCTTCTTATCCGATATGCAATAGGTTTAAAAAAATTAATTAACATGTATCCGATACCTTGCAAGTTTACTATAAGCTAGACCTTGTAGTGTTTGTCGACATTCAAAAATACTTGTCACCATCATGCAACCTACGTCTGCTCTGGTCAATAATTGTCTGTCCAGAATGTCACCAAGGAATCTTACATCACTGTACGGCTGTTCTGTTTGTCAAAATAACTCAGTCTAGTATGTCAACAAGGAATCCTGGATCACTGTATGGCTGTTCCGTTTGTCAACAAGACTCAGTCTAGAATGTCACCAAGGAATCTTACATCAGTGTACTGATGCTCTGTTTGTCAAAAAGACTCAGTCTAGAATGTCCCAAGAATTAATATTTTGTTCTGCTTTAGCTCAGTTGCATGTCGCCAGGCAGTAGTTTTGTCAAAAATGTCAACAAAAGGAATATTTGTCCTCTTTACTGTTGTTGTCAAGCATAGGTCAGACTAGGGTCAATTTTAATTCACTCTAGGTTTTTATTTTGTCAACCAGGGTCCGTCTTGAACGTCAGTAAGGAGTGTTTCATCATTCTTCGTCTGTTCTTTTTGTAAACAAAGATCTGTCTCGAACGTCACTGAGGACTTTTTCATCACTCTTTGTTTGCTTGTTGTTGTTTTTTGTCAACAAAGAGGTGTCTATAACGCCATAAAGGAATTGAATTTCATTACTCTTTGGTTGTTTGGTTCGGCAACAGATCTCAGCTCTGTAACATCAGCAAAGTTCTGTATACGGGTCTGACTAAAACGTCACCGAGCGATCTTTGCTACCATGTTCTCTTTATCATCTAACGTCTGTCTTGAACATCATAATGGAATTTTTTACCACACTATGCCCTTCTGTTTGCCAACGAGGATAGGTTCGGCACGTGCACAAGGAACTTTTTTTCCTATTTGCCTGTTGTGTTTGTCATCACAAGCCTATCTGGAACGTCAAGAAGGAACATTCATCACTCTCTGGCCCTTCTCTTTGGCGAACTGTGTCTCTATAGAAGGTCATGAAAGATGTTTTAATCACCCAATGGGTGTTCTGTCTGTCAAGAAGGGCCTGTCTTTGGCATCAACGAGGATTTCTTTCTCGTTTTATGGCTCTTCTCTTTGTCAACATAGCTCTGACAGGAGGGTTAACAAGGAAAAATGATATTCTATTGCTGTTCTCTTTATCCACAAGTGCGTGCCTTGATCGTCAATGAGGAGTTCTTGATCATTCTATTCACGTTCCACTCCTCAACAGGGGTCATCTTGAAGGGCAACAATGTTCTATATTCCCATTCTGTATCATTTTGTAACTGTTCTCTTTGACACCACGGGGTTGCCTTTATAATAATGAATACTTACATAGCGCCTATTCTCGGCTAGAGGCCAAGCTCTAAGCGCTTTACAATCCACGCTCGTTTACACAACGGGCTGTCTACCTGGGTAGTGCCGACTGAAGAGCTGCCAGCTGGCGCTTCATTCAGTCGTTTCCCGTGTCATCCAGTCAGTATCGTTCAATATCGATCATTCATTTTCCTTACTTCCTTCATTCTTTCCATTTCTCACGCAGGGTGCATGCTATGTGTAACGTGTCATCCACACCAACGGCCAAACTGGCCTACTCTTCCGAAAGTTGGCGATGGGATTTTACTTGTGTGCAAGATGTTATGCGTGCATTCACACACGGAACCTCGGTTTGTAGTCTCATTCGAAGGACTGTATGGGAAATGGAGTCAGAACCAATGTTAACTCCGAGGGGAAAATCCCCCTGTACCGAAACGCCCTGGCGAAGGTTCGAACCCGCAACCCCAGGATCACCAAGATTACGAGTCCGGCGCTCTAAGAGATTAATTTGATTTTGTTTTCATATCAAATGACTGATCTCTATTTGTCATCGGGTGTCTGCCTTGAGCGTCAGCCAGACATTGTGCATAATTCTGACTTTTTCTCTAAGTCAACATGGGTAATACTTGAGCGTCAACAAGGAGTGCTGTATCATTCAGAATCACTTTTTCGTCAACACGAATCTGCCTTTGAATCTCGCTGTTCTCTTCGTCAACAAGGGTTTGCCTTCAACGTTAACCAGGAACTGTGTATCGTTCTATGGTTGTTATCTTTGTCATGAGAAGTCTGGCTTGTGGGGTGAACAAAGAATTGTGTATCATTCTATAATTGCTCTCTTGGTCATGACAAGTCTGCCTTGTGGAGTGAACAAAGAATTGTGTATCATTTTATGATTTTTTTTCTTCGTCATAAGAAGTCTGCCTTGCCGTGTCAGAAAGGAATTGTATGTCATTCTCTATCTGTTCTCTTTGTTAACGGGGTCTGCGTTGAGCGTCAACAAAGAATTATGCATCATTCTATGACTGTTCTCTTCGTCATAAGAAGTCTGCCTTGTGGAGTCAACAAGGAACTGTGTATCATTCTATGACAGTTCTCTTTATCATGATAAGTCTGCTTTGTGTGGTGAAAAAAAAATGTGCATCATTATGTGACTGTTCCCTTTGTCAACAGACGCGTGCCTTGCGAGGTCGACAAGGAATTGTGTGTCGTTCTGTATATAGTTCTCTTTGTCAGGACAAGTCTGCCTTGTGCAGTGAACAAAGAATTGTGTATCATTGTATGTTCTTTTTGTCATGAAAAGTCTGCTTTGTGGGGTGAACAAAGAATTGTGTATCATTCTATGACTGTTCTCTTTGTCAACAGCGGTCTCCCTTGAGCGTCAACAAAGAATTGTGTATCATTCTATCAGTGTTCTCTTTTGTCAACAGCGGTCTTCCTTTGAGCGTCAGCAAGGAATTGTGTATCATTCTATCTTTGTTCCTTTTGTCAACAGGGTCCGCTTTGAGCGTCAACAAGAGGCCAAAGTACATGGACACCCGGGACCTCGACATCTTCAAATTCATGCTGATGTCTTCCATTCGAGATGTAAGTTCCTGTGTTGGTTTCTTTGTCAGTGTGTGTGTGTGTGTGTGTGTGTGTGTGTGTGTGTGTGTGTGATGCAAAAGAGAGGGAAGGGGAAAGGATGCGGATGGGAGGGGAAGAGAGAGAGGAGAAGGAAAGGGAGGTGGATGCTTTGAGGGCAAAGGTGCTTGCGTCTACATTCTCTCTCTCTCTCTCTCTCTCTCTCTCTCTCTCTCTCTCTCTCTCTCTCGTGTGTTGTCTCTCTCTCTCTCTCTCTCTCTCTCTCTCTCTCTCTCCTCTCTCTCTCTCTCTCTCTCTCTCTCTCTCTCGTGTTGTGTGTTGTGTGTGT
>CM031597.1:10368944-10373944 GCA_018398815.1 Conus ventricosus
TTATCGATCGGTCGATCGAACGATCAAAATCAACAGATGGATAGAACAATCAGTAAAGTCAACCACTCAGTCAAAGGGTGCAGAACTGTGCAGCTCGGCTTGTGCTTAAAAAGCGTAAAAACGAGCATATTACACCTTTGTTGCGTGAACTCCACTGGCTTCCCATCAAATATCGATGGCAGTTCAAAATTGCAGTCTTTGCCTATCGTTACTTTGATGGGACACTCCCACAGTATCTTTCTGCTTCTCTGTCCACCTATCAAACTTCTCGGTCTCTTCGATCATCTTCTCAAAAACTTCTGAAAATTCCTGGGCACTCGTTGAAGACAGTCGGTGAGAGAGCATTTAGCTTTAGTGCGCCCACTCTTTGGAATTCTCTTCCTGACAGCTTACGTGATCTGCCTACATTATCTAAATTCAAGTCAGAGTTAAAAACATACTTCTTTAGGAAAGCCTTCTTCAACCATTAATGCTGTGTCTATTATTCTGACCTGACTATATATGTACTGCATGCAAAACTGTATTGTTTACGCTTGAACCGATGAACTTGATAAGTGCGCCTGTGTCGGTAGTGTGTGTGTGTGTGTGTGTGTGTGTGTGTGTGTGTGTGTGTGTGTGTGTGTGTGTGTGTGTGTGTGTGTGTGTGAACACATGTTAGTGCGAGTGTTTGAGTGTGTGTTGAGCGCAATGAGTTGATCCCAAGAATTGCGCTATATAAAATCTATACATTATTATTATTATTATGTACTTGACAAAAAGGTGTCTATATGATCCTCTGACAAAGCATGCTTTTGTTTACCGTAAGTCACCGCATACACTGGCGCGCGCGCGCCACACACACACACACACACACACACACACACACACACACACACACACACACACACACACACACATACACACACACATAGGCCCGTAACCACACACACACACACACGCACACCACAAACACACAAACACACACACACACACACACACACACACACACACACACACACACACAACACACACACACACACACGCACACACACACACACACACTGATAATAATGACACAGCCAAACTAAGGTAGGTACTCAAGGTCTGACTAGCTCGTTGGACTAATGTGTAGGTCAGACATCTGCTAAGTCGTAGCCACAAGACCCTCTTCTGAAAGTTTCTCATTTTAATCATTAGTTCATTTATCCATCAGCTTTAAATCGTGCGCAGTGTGGTTCCAAAAGCTTAGCAGATGTGGTGTAGCGTATATGGACTGGTCCGCACGCAGTCTCACCGCTTTGATGAAACTGAAACTGAAACATTGCACTCCGAAACTACAGCCAAGCAATACATACTAAACATTTTCAAACAGTACGACTGCGTCTTTTTTCAATTATAATATTGGATATTACAACAACAACAGCAGCAACAACAACAACAACAACAACAACAACAACAAAAGAACAACAACAACAACAAAAATATCTTGGAGTCTTATCATCATTAAAACAGCCCGGTAAAAAAAAAAACAATGCATAAAACACAATCATTCAGTACAGCAGAATCGATCAGATCATAATGCACCTGCCATCTGAACACACAATGTATTTATCCAGTGAGCCCATGAAGCTGAACAAAACAAACACGAGACGCACAGCCTCTAACGCAAATCAACTGCTGGGACAGAAGCACCGTAAATATAAAAAAGGAAACACACACACACACACACACACACACACACATACACACACACATACACTCTCTCTCTCCTCTCTCTCTCTCTCTCTCTCTCTCTCCTCTCTCTCTCTCTCTCTCTCTCTCTCTCAAGATACATACATACATGCATCGATAGATAGATAGATAGATAGATAGATAGATAGATAGATAGATAAGATAGATAGATAGATAAGATAGATAACGTACGTACATACATAAAGAGAGATAGCCAGGGGACGGAAGAAGGAAGAGTGAGAGAAAAAAAGGTAAAGAAAAAGAAAAAAAATGTTCAGAAAATGAAATGTCTGCTTGCCTCTCTCTCTCTCTCTCTCTCTCTCTCCTCTCTCTCTCTCTCTCTCCTCTCTCTCTCTCTCTCTCTCTCTCTCTCTCTCATGACATAAACAACAAAATGAATAAACCACACCAAAACGTTTGCAGCCACCAGCTTTGCAAAGACCAAAAAAAACAAACATTCAGCTCACTGTTGACGACTACAGAGAAAGGACCAGTTGATATCTGCCCTCATGGCAAGGATGAGGAAGACAACGCCCAGTTCGAATGTGTCAGAAAAAGACGACTGATTACCCAGACGGCAAGAGCAGAAGACAGATGATATAGGTAAAGAACCTTAGGTCGATCAAACGGAACAGCAGATTATCTAAAAGTAACACAGTTTTCACCCCGAGTCGCCCAACGAACTGTCAAGACATTAAACCGAGATGAGACTCGAGATCCGGATGTCAGTCTGTCAAGGGCCACACTCTCCACGATATATAGAAGAAAAAAAAAACGTTATACAATTACAAAGCAAACCAAATCATGTTGCCTTGTGCCATTCCGATCTCAAAAAGCCATGTTAGGGCTGAAACATCATTAACAAAAAATTAAAAAATTTAAAAAAAAAACGCAGAACAAAGTGAGAGAATTAAAATGTAATTGAAAACTCAATACCAGTTATTTCTTCATATCAACCCCCCCCCCACCCCCCAGCCCCCGCCCCTCAAAAAAAGAAAGAAAAGAGTTTGCCACACTCAGGTTAAATATACTATTACAAAGGTTTTTCCTGTGACTATATTCTTTCAAGATAAATGCCTTAAATACAACATTTATCTGGATGAGAATTGAAAATGTAGTGAATTGTAAACGTTAGGAAGCTGACTCAGAGCCAGGCTGTTAACCTTTCTCTTTCAATCTCTGCTTTATTTCTTATCATATGACGCAAATTGTGTAAGACTATGGGGGTAGCTCAGTTGGTAGAGCGCCGGACTCGTAATCCAAGGGGTTTCAGGTTCGAATCTCTGCCGGGCCGTTTCGGCACAGGGGATTTTTTCCTCGGGGTTAACATTAGGTCTGACTCCATTTCCCATACAGTCCAAATGAGACTATAAACCGAGGTTCCGTGTGTGAACGCACGCATAATATCTTGCACACACGTCAAACCCCATCACCAATTTTCGGAAGAGAAGACCAGTTTGGCCGTTGGTATGGATGACACGTTACACATAGCATGCACCTTCCCCGAAGATGGAGTATGGCTGCCTTAATGGTAGGATAAAAAAACGGTCATGCACACAAAACTCCACTCCCTTTGTTGGGTAAATGGGATTAATAATACTTGCCTGGCCATATAGGGAGTGTCCGCAGGAGTATCAGCCTGTGTATGCAGAAGAAGAAGAGTGTAAGACTATGTGAGTGACGCAATCTTGAAAAATTCCCGGACGTTTGTATTTATCGCAGACTCTATTAGAGAGAAAAAAAACACGTCTCGTTTGACAATTACGCAGAGAATGTAATTCAGAGTACTGTAGTTGAGCAAATTTGATCTATCGTTTAGATATTGAGCAAGGAGTGCAGATCACCCAATAAGACTGCTGCCGCTACATCGACTATTTGAGAAAGTGTGAATGTTAATACGAGCCTATCGTGCACGACGTAGCTGTCCATTGAGCCAGTCGCACAAGCATTTTGGCCATCCAATCAGCCATCACAAATGCGGAATACGCTGTCATCCTTAACTTCTGCTCCAGGTAATAGGCAGTAGCCAACCATCACACTTGTGCAACATTCAAGCTTTCAATACTTGGCCTTGTTCGGATGAAAATGTCACGTTAAACAGATTTCCATGTACAATGGGGGCATTCTTTTGTTGCACTCCGATTTTTTTAAATTTCATCGTGTGATGAAGAGGGGCAGATCATTTTGTCTCTGGAAGTAAACGAGGGGTCAAAGTTCATGATGCAGTGGCCAAAACGGAAGGGAATGAGTTGGGAGGGGTTATCTGTATATTGTCTACAAGATTTGCGGATGGTAGGTTTTCTACGATGACTTTAGGGAACATGCCGTGTTTGCGTTTCTCTCGTTTCTCTGAGGTACTTTTTAAAAGCGGTCACAGAGCATTTTTTTTAACCTGTCAGAAAATGACTCGTATTCCTCTCTCCTCCCCCTTCACCCACTACCCTTCCTACACCACCCACTGATCCCATCCACACACACACACACACACACCACACACACACGACCACGCACGCACGCACGCGATTTTGATTGTGAACTAACGAAACCCTTTTTGAATGGTGTTATACCAAGTGCTGACACTGGGCATGTTAATGTGTTTGACTTTTTAGATTCGTTGCCAGTTGTTTCTCTTGTTAAATTAACGAGTAACCTTTTGGGAAGTCCATTAAGGAACATTTTATAATCATAATCGTAAGTTAGATTATTTTAGTTATTTTTATCTAATTTTTCATAGTTACTGTCCTACAATTCATCTATCCTTTATTTTTGTTCCATGTAACCACATCGTCCTCTTTTCTTTTATGATAATAGTCTAAAATTGTAAACAATATGTTATTTAGACGTCTGCAATCACCTATATGTGTGACGAGACGTAAAACAGAATTCCTTCCTACAACACACACACACACACACACACACACACACACACACACACACACACACACAATCTCATCCCCCACCTCCACCCTGTCCTACCCTCCCTATCCCTGTCAGTGAAAAAAAAGTACACAATTGAATCCATAGCCGGTTCATGTGAAACGTCGAAGAGATTGCCAAAGAATTCCTGACCAGACATTTTCTAACTTCGTTCTCAGCATACGCCGGCTCTCAGACTGGTCTCTGGAGAGTATAACTGTCAACGGGATATTGTGCTGGTCGTCTCTCCTTGCCCAGGGTGGATAGATGTCCCTTCAGACTGTAGCAGCTGTCAACACGCACGGGATTGTCTGCTGCCAAGACGGTCCGTGTCACTGGCGAACGTCTAACTGTATCGACTGACCGACCGAATC
>CM031597.1:10376444-10383944 GCA_018398815.1 Conus ventricosus
CGGAAGCGGCAGCACATAATTAGTTGTTTTTTCTGTTTTTTTTTTCTTTTTTTTTTAATCGAGGAACGTCGTGTGTGTATGCAGGCGCGCGCGTTTGTGTGTATGAGAGTCTGCTTGTTTATTTGTCTGTCTGTCTGGCTGGCTGGCTGGGTGGATGGGTGGCTGGCTGTCCATTTGTCTGTTTGTCCATCTGTCTCTCTGTCTGTATGTATCAATTATGTTTGTCTGTGTCTGTTTGTCTACCTATCTGTGCTTGCATAGAGTGTGAATGCGTGTTCTGCGCTGGCAGAGGTTAACACGTAGTCGGACTGCCGAACAAAACACGTTCGCAAACTCTCCTTGTGAACCAGGTTGAAATACGAGTTGTCTGAAGAATGACACAGACCTATTTGGTAGTTTCTACAAACAGAGCATTCCTATGTGGTCGTCTTTTTTCTTCTCATTAAAATAAAACTTCGTGTCCGTAACAGACAAAAATTCGATGCCGATCATTTTACATGAACTATAATGGTAATGATAATGATATTGATAATAACAGTTAGCATAATGATATTAATAATGATGATAATAATAATAATAATAATAATAAATAATAACAATAACAACAACAAAAATAAATAATAATAAATAATAATAAAAGAGCATCTATAAAGCAGTTTGCCAAAGGTTCTAAGTGCTGACAATCCACACTCTCGTGTACACAACGGCTGCCCACCTGGGTAGTGCTGACTGAAGAGCTGCCTGCCGCGATTCATTCAGTCGTTTCCCGTGTCATCCAGTCAATATCGTTACACTCAATTTCCTTACTTTCCTCATTCTTTCAGTTTCTCACGCAGGTGCAAGCTATGTGTAACGTGTCATCCATACCAATGGCCAAACTGACCTTCTCTTCCGAAAGTTGGTGATGGGGTTTTACGTGTGTGCAAAATGTTATGCGTGCGTTCACACACGGAACCTCGGTTTAGAGTCTCATTCGAAGGACGATTTGGAAAATGGAGTCAGAACCAATGTTAACTCCGAGGGAAAAATCCCCCTGTACCGAAACGGCCCGGCGGAGATTCGAACCCGCAACCCTAGGATCATCAAGAGCACAAGTCCGCGGCTCTACCACTTAGCTATTCCGGCCCCGCATCTGTTTTATAAAAACAAAGGGAAAAAAACCTGGGAATAACTCCAGACAACGTTACCATTATCCGTCTTTATTACACATTTAAAGAGCAGAACATAGTCTGAACATATTAAGGTAACCCAGAAAATCGGACTGATTGTGAAGGAAAGCACATACTGCGTAAATAAGCAAGAAAGAAAAAGTTCCGAAGATCGAGACAGTCGAAGGACACACAAACTTTTCACCGTTATTGACGCTTGCTTCTTGAGTGTCCAAAAAATACAAGAAACTATCGTATGGTAGGGAGACTGACAAAATTTAATTGGGCAGACACACACACATCGAGTGTTTGTCGGCTGTTTTTATGCCCTAAACTCAGACACATCGAGACATTGAGTCATGTCAGCTACACTCTCTACTTACATCGGGGACAAGACATACCTTCATGATCATTGTCCGTTAGATTGAGATTCAAGTTAGAGCCTAGTTTTGTTCCTTTATCTATCTTTTTTTATTTTTTTCTTCATCCGTCGTCTGTAGCTTTCACTTGGCATTATGCTTAATAACGTGTTTGCTAAAGTTCTCCTCACCCACTCACATCTCTCTGTCGAATTCTGTAGCAGCAGTTTGCAGTAAGTCGGCAACGCCAGGTCTTCGTAGAGCCAGCATCAAGAGGTAATAAACACCGCAATGGTGATGTATATTACTCCTTCTGATAAAACCACACACACACACACACACACACACACACACACACACACACACACACACACACACACATGAAATGCATATTAAAGTCTTACGGTCATAACACTACAGACCAATTTGGCGCGGGAACAAACTTTGAATCCGCCGTGGGGTCAAATATTGCTCCTCCCAATTAAAAGGAAACAAACAAGAATACACAACACCTGTCCAGTCTTATTGTCACAATACAAGCTGGTTTGTTGCGGAAACAAACACCTAAACTGCAGTAATGATAAATATTGCTCCTCCCAATAAAAAAACAAATAAACAAAAACACACAGCACCTGTTAAGTCCTATTGTCACAATACAAGCTGGTTTGTTGTGGAAACAAACATCTAAACTGCAGTCATGATAAATATTGCTCCTCCCAATAAAAAAACAAATAAACAAAAACACACACCACCTGTTAAGTCCTATTGTCGCCATTCGAGCCGATCTGTGGCGGGAACACTGAGACTGCGGTGATGATAAATATTTCTCCTCCATAAAAAGCAAACAAGCAAGATCGTACCTATTAAGTTTTATTTTCACAATACAAGCTCGTTTGTTGCGGAAACAAACATTAGTCTGCAGTAGTGACAAATATTGCTCCTCCATATAAACATTAGCAAACAAGCAGAATCATACACTACAAATGAAATCTCATTATCCCTACAGAAGCTGATTTGATGCGGGAACAAACTTTGAGTCTGCACCTCCTCTGAAGAGAATGCGTCACTATTTCCCTCCGACAACACCCCTTTCAACTGAGACAGTGCCGCATGGCACCCAGGAAAAGCCATGGAGGCGGAGAGAAATGAAAGTTAACATCGCTTGCACTAACACAACTCTCTGGACCATTCTCATCATCACTTTCTATTAAGACAGCTTCAAACTCTCTGGACCATTCTCATCATGACTTTCTATTAAGACAGCTCTTAAATAAATGTTAGCGAACCGCCCAGAGAACGTGGACAAACGAGTCACAAGACAAAACACAACGCGTTTCGACCTCTTAGGTCTTCGTCAGGTGATATATAACCGAATAAAACAACGAAAATTCACTTAGCTTTGATCGCTTCAGATCGCTTAGGGTTCAGCGCAAGGAAGAAGGCCTTCTTCCTTGCGCTGAACCCTAAGCGATCTGAAGCGATCAAAGCTAAGTGAATTTTCGTTGTTTTATTCGTTTTCATATCAACTGACGAAGACCTAAGAGGTCGAAACGCGTTGTGTTTTGTTTTGTGACTCGTTTGTCCACGTTCTCTGGGCGGTTCGCTAACATTTATTTAAGATTTGTTTAGATTTCCGCCTGCAGTCGTCTCGCTTTGCAACTAGATCTGTTAAGACAGCTTCAAACTCTCTGGACCATTCTCACCATCACTTTCTCTGAAGACAGCTTCAAACTCTCTGGACCATTCTCACCATCACTTTCTCTGAAGACAGCTTCAAACTCTCTGGACCATTCTCACCATCACTTTCTCTGAAGACAGCTTCAAACTCTCTGGACCATTCTCACCATCACTTTCTCTGAAGACAGCTTCAAACTCTCTGGACCATTCTCACCATCACTTTCTCTGAAGACAGCTTCAAACTCTCTGGACCATTCTCACCATCACTTTCTCTGAAGACAGTTTCAAACTGATGTGACAACTGGCAGAAACTGCAAGAACTCTTAAAAGTCTTCTTCTTCGTCCTCGTTCGCTTCCCGTTAGATGAGCAGCCCGGTGTCCTCGATGAAGGCTGCCGTCCACCGCAGCTCCTCCAGGGTGCCGTACAACTTGGCTTCCACTGCTGTCGGTGTTGGCCAGTACTTTCTTCTGGATGCTGCATGCGTCACACAGTCTTGAAGGATGTGGTCTGTTGTCATTAGTCCCTCGCCACAAGGGCACTCTCCACTCTGTCCAATGCCAAATTTTGTGTGCATGTGGTGGAGCAGGCGATTGTGTCCAGTCCTCAGGCGGAAGATCTTGACCTGTTCCCGTCGTCCCAGCAAATGGTATTTGTCTTCTGGGTTGTGTTTGGGGTGCTGGAGGTGCCACTTTATTCCTTGCTGTGCCTTGATGATTGTCCTAATTTCATCATATGACACCAGGTTGTTGGCCTGCTCCTTCTGTGCACCGTCTTTTGCCAGAATGTCCGCTTTTTCGTTGCCTCTGATACCACAGTGTGCTGGTACCCATTGTATCACCACTTTCTCCACTCTGGCACTCAGGGCAACAAGGGCTGAAGTAAGATGGTTCTGTTCTTTTGCGGCGGGAGTTCTTGAGGGCTTGGAGTACGGAGAGAGCGTCTGAGAACACCACCACCTGCCCTGTTGTTCTTATGGAGTTCTGCGAGACTGTTGTGGCTGCCTCACAGAGAGCTTCTCGCTCAGCTCGGAAGTTGGTGGAGTATTTTCCTGTTGGGATTGCAATTTCTTCATCTCCGTCTTTGTATCGGAGGAAGATTCCAGCTCCACCATCCCTCGTTGCTTCTGTGGCGGAGCCATCTGTAAAGACATGGGTCCAATCTTCCTGGGGGTACTGGTTGCAGATGTACTCCATGGCCAGGGCTTTCCTTTGGGTGTCTGACTGTGTTCCTTTCTTCTCCACTCCGGGAATGCTGGTGAGGACTGTTGGGAACACCTGCCTCTTCCAAGACGGGTGGTGACACTTGCCGCGATAGGCTTTGCTTCGTGTTCCATCAAGACTGGGATCTGTCTTTGAAGGCGTCTTGACTGGTGGATGAAGCTGCCTCTTTTCAGCCGCTCTTGGTGGGTCTGCTCATTCTGTCGTTCATTGGACTCTTAAAAGTGAGTCTGCTAAACAACACGGACAAAGTAGAGGACAAAGTAAGTGAAGGTTGTTTAGCTTGCCTGAAGAAGACCTAAGAGGTCGAAACGCCAGTATGTTGTTTACCTTGCCCGAAGAAGACCTAAGAGATCGAAACGCGTCGTGTTTTGTCTTTCAATTTCTTTGTCTCTTTCGTTTTCCTGACTCACTGACATTATTTTGTTTTTCTAACATGTGTATGAAGATTCAAATTATGACCTTAAAGATGACAGCAACCTGTTTAGGTGAAACCTGATTATGCTGGACTTCCATGGGATCAGAAACATCGTTTCACAAAGGCGACAAATCGAGAATTCTCGCTTGCTTGGCGAGTGTCCGTGTTTTTAGTACACCCTAACGGCGCGGAAGGTAAGGAAAAGTTGAGTTCGCTAGACTGCCAAAGGGCTCGTTCGAAAACGAGGAAAAACGACAGACAGGTGTAACGTCACGTGATTGGTGCACGGAACAGAGTAACCTTCTCTGATTGGTCCATAAAACGATGGAAACGCTGAATCTTTAGCATCAAGAAAAGTTGAAAGAAACAATTGCATCGTTAGCTTGAATTTGTGTCTTTCGTTCGGCTTTGTGTTGCGTTTTTGTTTGTTTTTTCAAACTTTCCTCGCCTCTTACATATCCCTCGCAGCAAGAATAAGCAAGCTCACCTTGTGAGTCCTCGCACCTTGTGAAACTCGTCTCAGGTTTTTTCCGACATTATTTGTCTTCGAAACACAGTGACACGGATGGGTCAGGATTGCTGGAACAACAGCAATGCAGCAAACACAGTGACACGGAGAGGGTCAGGATTGCTGGAACAGCAGCAATGCAGCAAACAAAGAAGAGCGAATTAGGCGTTGTTGATCTGTTTGTTGTTAAGTGTTTCAAATAAGGACCTGTTACGCATCATGAAAATCCGAAACCCCCCCCCCCCCCTCTCTCTCTCTCTCTCTCTCTCTCTCTCTCTCTCTCTCTCTCTCTCTCTCTTTTCTCTCTCTCTCTCTCTCTCTCTCTCTCTCTCTCTCTCTCTGTGTGTACAGTAGATGGTTAGGGATGGATAGGATGCGCGCGACAACAATAGAGAGAGAGTGTACTGTAGGCATTTCAACACGATTCACATTCTAACTTTTTAATTTGTCCACGAAGTTCTCCTTCTCAACTTGATTCTTTCTTTCACTTCCGTACAAGTCTTTTCGTTTCTCGGCTCCATTTCACAGAACGATTCAGAATTCCGCTTCTGTTTCTATGAAGACGCTTTCAATGTCTAATACAAAACTTTCGAAATAATCTCTCTCTCTCTCTCTCTCTCTCTCTCTCTCTCTCTCTCTCTCTCCTCTCTCTCTCTCTCTCCCCTCTCTGTATGTGTGTGTGCGCGTGAGAGACAGAGACAGAAAAAGAAGAAAGTGTGTGTGTGTGTGTGTGTGTGTGTGTGTGTGTGTGTGTGTGTGTGTGTGTGTGTGTGTGTGCGCGTGCGTGTATGTATGTATCTATGTATGTATGTATGTGTCCGGCGTGCGTGCGCGCGCGCGCGTGTGTGTGTATGTGTGTATTTGTGTGTGTGTGTGTGTGTGTGTGTGTGTGTGTGTGTGTGTGTTTTGAAGAAAGAAGTCGACCAATTCGACAGTGAAACTTTATAAGATATAACTTATGATTTTCAGTGATGGTAGTCCGGAAAGCGGACAAGAAAGATGGTTGAACAGTAATTCAGTTGTGTAAGGTGTTAACGTCTACAAATATTTAGGAATGCTATTTAAAGTGTACACGAGTTTAGCTAGTTTAGCCGGAAAAGGAAAACAACGTTATGTTGGAAATTCTTAGACTGTTGCAAAAGCTACATTTATTCCATGTATATCCTAATAAAAGATTTGCCATATTTAAGTAGATTCAATGCATAAACGCCTACAAAGCCACATTTAGTCCATGCGTTTTCTGTCAAAAGATTTGCCCTCCTCGAGTAGAAGCAATGCACAGACGCCACCGAAAAGCAGGATCTTCAAAACAATAAAAAAAAAAAATTATACTCCCCCCCCCCCCCCCCCCCCCCCCCCCACTAAGAGAACCTATTTGCTTATTTGACTCACAAGAAACGAGTAGAGCAAAACCAGAATGAAAGTGTTGGGAAGTTGAAGATTGTAATGTCTTATTTTTAGCATCACTTGACAAGAAGCACAGAGAGTGTATAATGGTAGTAAGTTAGCACTAGCGGTAGCCGACGACATAGCAAGTTCTCACTTCTGAGTATCTGTTTTGACCAGTCATTTCTTTGGAGCCTGACGGCCCATCACCCCGCCCTCTCTCTTCCCTCCTCTCACCACCCAGCTGTCCGTCTCCTCTCGTTCCACTCGTCATTCGCCAGTCTCTTTCTCACGCCCACTCCTATCCCGTTTCCTGGTCGCCTTTCGCTCCGTTGGCTCCTGTAGTCTTTTGTTATCGACAGCAGCAGTCTGACTTGTCCTGACCTTGATCAGAGCTTCATCTGCCAGTGACACAATGGCCATCTGCACGTCTGTCGAGGTGAAAGGTTCATCCCAGAGATCTATTTCGATCTGACGCTTAGGTCTCAGTTCCTTCTGTCTTTAGCGGCAGGACGCCTACGTTTTCAAAATAAGCGTCAGCAGCGTGACTGGACTTTTTTTAATTTTTATTTTACATGCACAACTCTCTCTCTCTCTCTCTCTCCTCTCTCTCTCTCTCTCTCTCTCTCTCTCTCTTGGTGGTGTGTGTGTGTGTGTGTGGTGTGTGTGTGTGTGCGCGTGTGTGCGTGTGTATGTATGTGTGTGCGTGTGTGTGTGCGCGCGCGCGCGCGTGTGTGTGTGTGTATACATTTACTCATACATTTATTCCTATATCCACCCAGCTTG
>CM031597.1:10403944-10413944 GCA_018398815.1 Conus ventricosus
CGCAGTCTCGCGAAGGGTGGGGATGAACACTGAATCAATAACGCACAGAAATTGACTATGACTGATTGAGACGAGGACAGAAGGAAGGTATACTGTTGATGAAGGTTGTAAGATGATGAAAACTGAATCAGTAACAAACAGAAATTGACTATGACTGATTGAGACACGGACAAAAGGAAGCTGTACAGTTGGTGAAGGCTGTGAGATGATGAAACTGACCACCTTGCTTAAAGTGTCAACGGGATTCAGGGAAACACCGAGCGGAGTTAAAAAATAGAAACAAAGTGACAACATGAAAGAAACTACTTCATCACACAATCTGAGTCGCCTGCCAGCCAACGGTTGCATGTCATTTTTTGCACTACACTCTTACGTCCAAGGGCCATGCCAGTTGCATGTCTGAGCTACTTCTCTCAGCCAATCGGGAGCTGGGTTACATGAAACCTTCACCGTGCCCTGTCGAGGGAAAAGGGAGGGAATTAATGCGTAATCACGTCATTTTGCCTGTTTTAGGACAGATTCTATTTCCAGCGCTGTATTTGAGCATGACACGCTGCATATTCATCAGGAGAAAAACGCAACAAGCAGTCTGCATTCCGTTTTTGATGTAAGAAAAAAAAGTTTGGCGATGTAAGAAATGGGTCTAGCAGAGGAACACGACAGAATTAAGGTATTTAGATGATGTCTTTAATTATGAAAATGACTATTAATACTCGAATGAGCATCATCTTTCTTCCCGTCTTGTTCATAATAGAGTGAGAATCATAGGCTGTGTAGAGTTTACACAATGGATTTTATATCTAAACCGGCAACACCAGAATATGTGGACAGTATTGACAGTTTGACTTTATGATTAAGTTACACTTTATAAATCTACATTCATGGTATGATGTTGGAAAGGTTTAAGGTCTGTTCAGTTGTGATGAATGAGTACTCCGATATTACGCAATGAATTTGAAGTTCGAATGCAAAACAGTATAATCTATTGTCTTCCAGATAGCTGGCATAGCATGTTGTTTGTTGCTTGCAAAGCTAATCACTGATGTATGCAATGAGTGACGACATCCCTCAACACTTTTTATGAATGGTATAACTAGTTAGGTTTGTTTGTGTGTAATTCGAATACAGGACTTAAAACAGGCACAAGTACTTACAAAGAGTGTCAGTCATTTTCAGGTTGACGTCACATGTATCTGTTTTATTTCTCAGGGATACATGTTATGATTTCACGCTAGATATCTATGGCCCAAACACTTGTGCGTAAAAAAATAGCAAAAAAACATAAATAATTATTTAAAGTATTATTAAACTACAGACAGCATAATATACTGACTGAATTCAAGAATGATAATTTGCTTCAGACATTAAAAATGTATACGAGCTCAAAGCATCATTTTCCATTTTATTGGAAAAATATCTTCCATATGGCAGACTGACTTTAAAGTAGGGGGGAGGGGGGTGGGGGAGAAGGAAGGAAGAAAAAAACAAACAAACGAACGAACAAAAACATCTTCGGCTGTAAGCCAGTTGTCTGTAAGCCAGTTGTCTGTAAGCCAGTTGTCTGTAAGCCAGTTGTCTGTAAGCCAGTTGTCTGTAAGCCAGTTGTCTGTAAGCCAGTTGTCTTCAACATTCTCTTCCCATCATGTTAGAATAGAATAACATTAGAATGCGCATACACTTTTTCATAAACTCTTTACATGTCTGTAATATACACTGTACAATACAGTATCATTATCAACTATCTTTAAGTAGGAATGGTTTTTCACATTTGAAAAACTGGTAATATACTTTTTAAAAATATTGAATCGGCTCTGTCACAGTGTCCCCAGGTAGAAGAAGAAGAAGAAGAAGAAGAAGAAGAAGAAGAAGAAGAAGACGAAGAAGAAGACGAAGAAGAAGAAGAAGAAGAAGAAGAAGAAGAAACCAAGATTTTTTTCCATCAGTTACGATACCATTGTCAGATACCATTCTTGAAAAAGACACATTGACAAGGACAGGCTTTGTCACTGTTAGAGAGAATTCAGCTCACCAAGGTCCGCAATATTCAGCCCGCCGGGCGAACACACAAGTAGCTGCCGCCCACGTGAAAACAGGTATGAACATTCATTAGAAAAGAAAAAAAAAAACAGCATGTAGCAGGACGCTATAATCCACCATTATTTAAGGTTTCTCAAGAAAACATCCTGTATGTATGGAACTTTTTGTTAGGAAAAAAACAACAACAATACTTCGCACCACAGAATATATTATTATAAATGTTTCTTAGCCAAGCGGGAAAAAGGTAAGGTAAGGTAATGTTGCTTACAGCCCAGCCGACCGCAAAGGGCCATATCAGGGCTGTCAGCACGTTGAAGTCAACTCACAAGTCATTCATTCACACAAGTAGTTAAAATACATCTTCTAAAAACCCACCCGAAATTTCGTTAAAAATCTTTCCACAAGAAAATCTCAGATCCGATGAAAAATGTTAATCTCTTTCAAGAATTCAAAGATCGCATCAGGTGGAACATCTCTGAACAAGGTTTTCATGGATTCCGCTGTAAAATGTTTGTGTCTCACATCATGCAAGTCCCAACACTCTAAAAGAATATGTTTCATTGTGAGTGGTACATGGCATGGAATGCACCATGGAGATACGTCACTCTTTAAAAGGTAGGAATGAGTAAAATACGAATGGCCGATGTGCAGCCGGCACAGAACTGTTTCTTCTTTGGGACCACCAGAGATAGATGAGAGGAATTCTTTTAGGTTTGGAAAGAGAGAAAAGCGATGAAGATTTATCTTAATTCTACGAAATTCTGATTTTATCAGTGATCTGAACTTCTCTCATGTACACTAACCTGTGAAGATTCCTTGGTGTAAGCATTCTAGATATGTCCTGGTTACATCATTTCTTATGGGAACAAGAGTTACCCTACTTGTTTATTGTTTACTGTTCCCTGCATCATTTTATTTTCAACTTCAAATATCCCAGTTAAATCTGGAATAAAGATACAAAGAAAGCATTCGCATGCGCAAGGTAATGTTACTTGGGCAATTAATATTAACACTGAAACTGGGCATAATGTACAAAATCAACCGTCAAGAACTTTAATTGGGCGCAACAGTTTGCACAGCCGACCTGTATCATTCACATTCTGGGTACAGTATGCGGCAGATTGTTTCTGGACTTAAGCTGACATTCTAAACAGCGGCAGGTCAGCAGATTCCACGCGTGCTGAATCCCCCCATATACCCACCATTCCTTCACCCTTTTACTTATTTCTCCCACGTGCAGAATACGGAGGGAACTACAATATCAGTCAGTCTATATCGGGCTTACAGAGAAGGCTCTAACACCGGGATGTTTTAGGATGGGAATGGGCACAACAACGACAGTTTCAGATATACGGCGAAGCACACCGGCGGAGAAGCTAATGTTATAGTCTTAAATGGACATTCCAGCTGTATCTTCATGTTCATGTACATTTCCGAATCTCCATGATTAAAGACGCTCGAAAAATGACTCTCCTTGAAAGATGTTGTCGATGGTCTCTCTCTGTCTATAAAATGTCGTTATTCTGAATTTGCCCTCAGATAATGGTTCCCTCCATTTCAAACGTTATTCTAGAACGGATTCGTGTATTGCATTCTAAAAATTTATTCCAGATAATAACTACTTCCCAATAAAGACCGTTTTCTTCGGAAATGTCTTGTTTGTCAAACTGATTTTAACCCCATTTTAAAACAGCGCACCCTGTCTCGTGCTGAGTGTGTGTGTGTGTGTGTGTGTGTGTGTGTGTGTGTGTGTGTGTGTGTGTGTGTGTGGTGCGTGCGTGTGCGTGCGTGCGTGCGTGCGTGCGCACGCGCGCGCGCGCGTGTGTGTGTGTGTGTGTGAAACTTGTTTGTGTGTCATACTAGATTTGCCTCCAGATAAATACTCCCTTGAACTTTTTTTTTCTTTTTTTGAAACAGTTTGTTTGCCATCATTCATTTACCCCCGGATAAACAATTCCCCATCTGCAAGTTCACTTCTATGTCTATAACTGTGTTGCAATGTCTACAGTTGCCCCACAATGCTTAAAGTGGTATTAGACAGTCTAGAATGGCACTGCAATATCTACAATGGCACTGAGATGTCTACATGAGTGCTACAATATATGCTATGGTACTGCAATGTTTACCAGGGCACTATAATATATACTATGGTGCTGCAATATCTACCATGGTACTGCAATATCTACAAGGGCACTACCATAGTACTGCAATATCTACATGGGTACTACAATATCTACCACAGTACTGCAATATCCACATGGGCACTGCAATATCTACCATAGTACTGCAATATCCACATGGGCACTGCAATATCTACCATAGTACTGCAGTATCCACATGGACACTGCAATATCTACCATAGTACTGCAGTATCCACATGGGCACTGCAATATCTACCATAGTACTGCAATATCCACATGGGCACTGCTATATCTACCATGACACTACAATGTCTGCAATGGCAAGACAATGTAGAATTTTACTGTGTTGTCTACAGGGACACTACAATATCTACAACGAAATCCCTATGCCCACAAGGGCACCACAATATCTACAGTTGAACTGCAATATCTACAAGGGGGCTACAATATGTGCTATGAAACTGCAATTTCTACAATGGTACTGCAATATCTACGACTGCAATGTTCACAACGAGACTATAGTGTCTACAGTGAGAATACAGTGTCTATCGCTGTATGGAGTAATGCCACTGGGTATGTGTGTGTATGTGTGTGTGCGTGTGTTTGTGTGTGTGTGTGTGTGTGTGTGTGTGTGTGTGCGTGTGCGTGTGTGTGTGTGTGCGTGTGTGTGTGTGTGTGTGTGTGTGTGTGTGTGTGTGTGTGTGTGTGTGTGTGGTGTAGGGGTGGGGAGGAGGGGGCGGGGGGTGGGGGCGGTGAAATATCAAAGACAGGGGGAAAAAACTATCATTGCTCAAATATTTCACATTGCTATAAGCTGCCTGTTCTTGGAACATAGCTTTTCTTTTTCTTCTTTATCTCATTCCTCGGGTTGGCGTGAAATACTCTTGCTTTCCCTGTGAGTTTACAAAGTAAAACCTCGGGTAAAGGACGTGTGTAACGAGAGTCTAGAGAGCCAAAAAACGCCCAGCTTATCAAGATCAGCATCTTCCTTTCTCGCCCTCTGCGACGGAGGTTTGTGTTTCCATTATTCGCTGAGACTGCATATTTCAAAGAAGCATTGACGACTAGCTTCAGTTATTTTTCTTTAATCAGCCTTTTTTTTCCTGCCAACACTGTTATTGATTCTGACAAAGAAAGAAAGAAAACAGCACCAGAGGCAGCAGCAGTGGAGCAAAACGCAGCAGCAGCAACAACCACAACAACATTGGCAATGAGAGAAAACGGCAAAAACAAATTGTAAAGAGACTCGATAGAGAGTAATCACATCAACATCAACAACACTTTCAACACCAATAGTACTACCACTTACTTCATCATCGCTAGTATCAGCATCACCATCAACATTCAGTACAATAACCACACCACCACGACTATCAATATCGGCATCAATTTTCAATAATCTCACTCACTACCTCCACTCCCAACACTTTCTACGTTCACAACAACAACAGCAGCAGAAGCAGCTAGCGCAGTTATAACGCCATTATCAACAACTATCGTAATCGTCTGGCAAAAGCAAGGTAATTGACTATTTTGTGATGAACGGTGTAAATGTTTTAAAAATAATCAGAGCGTGTCTTATAACTTTCAGCACAGTGACCAAGATTTATGAAGAAAAATGAATTGCATCTAGTTTAAATAGCACCAGCCACACAAGAAAATAATGGTGTTTAAAAACATTCATATACTCACTGCAAAGTGACTGGCAATAGTGGCAATATTACATAGGGAATTGTCATAGTGGAGAAGACTCTCTGTGCTTTGGTTGCCATGACAAGACTCGACGTCTCCTGGAAAACTCCGTCTTACATTTCCTCAGAGAAGACCACTGCAAGTCACAATGCTTATAGATGGATGTGGGGGGAAACACCCGTCAAGAGACATTAGCCGAAAACTTTAGGCCTTTTGAAAATAAGCATTTCAAGCTTTCATGACTTTGTACAAGGGAGACAATCAGATGGCTGTGTCAGGGAGAGACCAACCCATGTACCGGTGTCACGCGCTGTAAGTACTACCACGTCAAAAACATCACCAAGGGAAGTTTTCTGATAATGTTGTTGGTTAGAGACCCCTTCAGATGCTGATAAGATAACTTCCTTTTCAAAGAGACTGTTTGTATGCGTGAAGTCGCAGCCGCGTTCGTTAAAAAAATAAACGTACCCACATGTGCGTTTGTTTAAAATATGTACATAGAACATTAAGAAGTTTTGAAATGGAATTCACTTGGAGCTTTACTGCGAAGAAACAAAGGGAGACAAATCATAATTGAAGGAAAATGAGCAGTAGTGTACCCTCTGTCGCGTGATTCTGGCGTGTACTGCCCCATTGAAGGAAAATGAGCAGTAGTGTACCCTCTGTCGCGTGATTCTGGCGTGTACTGCCCCATTGAAGGAAAATGAGCAGTAGTGTGCCCTCTGTCGCGTGATTCTGGCCCTTACTGCCCCATTGAAGGAAAGTGAGCAGTAGTGTGCCCTCTGTCGCGTGATTCTGGCGTGTACTGCCCCATTGAAGGAAAGTGAGCAGTAGTGTGCCCTCTGTCGCGTGATTCTGGCGTGTACTGCTCCATTGAAGGAAAGTGAGCAGTAGTGTACCCTCTGTCGCGTGATTCTGGCGTGTACTGCCCCATTGAAGGAACGTGAGCAGTAGTGTACCCTCTGTCGCGTGATTCTGGCGTGTACTGCCCCATTGAAGGAAAGTGAGCAGTAGTGTACCCTCTGTCGCGTGATTCTGGCGCGCGTGTACTGCCCCATTGAAGGAAAGTGAGCAGTAGTGTACCCTCTGTCGCGTGATTCTGGCATGTACTGCCCCATTGAAGGAAAGTGAGCAGTAGTGTACCCTCTGTCGCGTGATTCTGGCGTGTACTGCCCCATTGAAAGAAAGTGAGCAGTAGTGTACCCTCTGTCGCGTGATTCTGGCGTGTACTGCCCCATTGAAGGAAAGTGAGCAGTAGTGTACCCTCTGTCGCGTGATTCTGGCGTGTGCTGCCCCATTGAAGGAAAGTGAGCAGTAGTGTACCCTCTGTCGCGTGATTCTGGCGTGTGCTGCCCCATTGAAGGAAAGTGAGCAGTAGTGTACCCTCTGTCGCGTGATTCTGGCGTGTACTGCCCCATTGAAGGAAAGTGAGCAGTAGTGTGCCCTCTGTCGCGTGATTCTGGCGTGTACTGCCCCATTGAAGGAAAGTGAGCAGTAGTGTGCCCTCTGTCGCGTGATTCTGGCGTGTACTGCCCCATTGAAGGAAAGTGAGCAGTAGTGTGCCCTCTGTCGCGTGATTCTGGCGTGTACTGCCCCATTGAAGGAAAGTGAGCAGTAGTGTACCCTCTGTCGCGTGATTCTGGCGTGTACTGCCCCATTGAAGGAAAGTGAGCAGTAGTGTACCCTCTGTCGCGTGATTCTGGCGTGTACTGCCCCATTGAAGGAAAGTGAGCAGTAGTGTACCCTCTGACGCGTGATTCTGGCGTGTACTGCCCCATTGAAGGAAAGTGAGCAGTAGTGTGCCCTCTGTCGCGTGATTCTGGCGTGTACTGCCCCATTGAAGGAAAGTGAGCAGTAGTGTACCCTCTGTCGCGTGATTCTGGCGTGTACTGCCCCATTGAAGGAACGTGAGCAGTAGTGTGCCCTCTGTCGCGTGATTCTGGCGTGTACTGCCCCATTGAAGGAAAGTGAGCAGTAGTGTACCCTCTGTCGCGTGATTCTGGCGTGTACTGCCCCATTGAAGGAAGGTGAGCAAAAGTGTACCCTCTGTCGCGTGATTCTGGCGTGTACTGCCCCATTGAAGGAAAGTGAGCAGTAGTGTACCCTCTGTCGCGTGATTCTGGCGTGTACTGCCCCATTGAAGGAAAGTGAGCAGTAGTGTGCCCTCTGTCGAGTGATTCTGGCGTGTACTGCCCCATTGAAGGAAAGTGAGCAGTAGTGTACCCTCTGTCGCGTGATTCTGGCGTGTTACTGCCCCATTGAAGGAAAGTGAGCAAAAGTGTACCCTCTGTCGCGTGATTCTGGCGTGTACTGCCCCATTGAAGGAAAGTGAGCAGTAGTGTACCCTCTGTCGCGTGATTCTGGCGTGTACTGCCTTGCATAAGGACCTCGTCTCGCTGTTCTCAGGAGTCGCCAACATGCCTGGAGGGATGGGCAAAGGATGGAATGGAGATGGGTAAAGGATGGAGGTGACAGATAGGATTGTTCTCAAACAGTTGGAGTGATTCAAAACAATACAGATACAAATTTTCACGACCGAAGACAGAATTGTTATGTTTCTAGAACGATGTGATGTTTTGCTTCTTAAAATCAGGCTAATATTCATATAAAAAAAGAAGAAGTGATCGTGCGCGTGTGCGTGTGTACGCGCGCACAGAGAGAGAGAGAGAGAGAGAGAGAGAGAGAGAGAGAGAGAGAGAGAGAGAGAGACTTGCCATGCGTGTGTGTGTGTGTGTGTGTGGAGAGAGAGAGAGAGAGAGAGAGAGAGAGAGAGAGAGAGAGAGAGAGAGAGAGAGAGAGAGAGAGACAGACAGACAGACAGACAGACAGACAGGGGATAGGATAGGGAAACTGAAGTGGTTTTTACTGGAACGAACGTCTCAGGCTTCTTGTTCACGTCCGTTCGTGGTATGTCTTGGCCATTCACTGACCTTCCAACCTTTCATACACTGGTCGCGTGAGCTCTGCTGGTCTTTTTCTGACACTGTACACCATAGGTAGGTCAGCTGTATCCGTAAGAACCAAACACACACACACACACACACACACACACACACACACACACACACACACACACACACACACACATATTATTAAAATGAAGTGCTAAAATTCATCTACAAGCTTGTTTCAAGATATGTCTCTCTCCTCAGGATGACTTTTTTGTGGCACGCCAACGGTCTTTTATGGCGTGCGGGACCTGATCTTGTCTGTGCGTGTGCGGGTTTCGTTTGCTGCACGTGGGGCCTGTGTGTGTGTGTGTGTGTGTGTGTGGGTTTTTTTTGTTTTTGTTTTGTTAGGGCCTGTTCATGTGGAATGTGCTAGCAAAGATTTCCACTTGTGCCTGCAATTATTCACTATTTCTACTTTTGTGTTCAGAGTTGCTAAGTATGGTTTGCATAATATTAACCATTTTTCTGTGGAACATACGTTGCATTTTTTGGAAATATTGTTGTATGGTGTTGCTCTTTTTATGATTGTCCATGATATGCTGTAGTCTATTTTTTATCTTTGAGTTTCCAAATGTATTTACTCAGTTCTGTTTGATTTTTGTATTTTTCATTTTTGAATGACTGTTTATGGTTTGCGTATCTGGTTTTGAAATGTTTTCAGTAATCCCTATGTATGTTTCTTTTTCATTTTCTGATGTTACCGTAGCTTGGTATATAATATTGCTGTGAAGACATTGTTGCTTAGGGGGCACTGTTCTTTTTTGGTGCAGTTGCAAGATGTCCTTTCAGCACCCTTCTCTTTTGTGTTGCTTTTCATTTTGTTAGATGAGTCAGTTATGTTTTTGAGGCTGGGCATACATGAGTATGATAGTTTAATGGTGTTTTTGTTGAATATTTTGGACAGTTTGTGTTCTTTTGGAAATGATGTTGCCAAGATTTTAAAGAATTCTTTTCCTACATTTGTTTTTACTTGTCCATCATATGGTGGGTTGTACCATATGATCTTCCTTTTTCTGCTTTTCTTATTTCTGTTCGTGTTATTGTCTGGGCTATATTGTAGTTTGTAATTGTAACCACCTTTTTGTAATGCTTCGTGGTATTCTGTTGCTGCATCATTGAATGCGTTTTCATTGCATGATAGGTTGGATAGTCTCTTGTTTATACCGTTGGGTATTGTTT
>CM031597.1:10416444-10423944 GCA_018398815.1 Conus ventricosus
GTCTTTCAACTAACGGAGATGAAAAAAAGCAAGAAAAGGAGCAAAAGCGTTCTAATAGTCACGTAGGAAGAGAAGTTCCGGACTATTGTGCCATTTTGCCATTCTTTCCTAACAACGAGCAAACTTTTTTTTTCTTAACTTTTCTCCAAGAAATCGGCTTGATTTCATCGTTACTTTTGTCTCCTTTGATGGGATTGGTCTGTCTCTGTCTTGGTCTCAACTTCTGTCTTTGTCTAGGCGACGAACATTCGAAATTGTAAGATTCTCTGCGCATTTACATTAGCATCATCTATTACCACGGACACTCCAAGGCTTGCTCTAACGTGCAGGCTAGATCTGTTGCGCATAATTAAGCTTATTCATGACTGTGACTTCGGTTTTGATTCGCACCCAAAAGACTGAAAGGATTCGGAGTCTGCGGTCTGACTGTTTTCAACGGGAATCCAACCCCAGACCTTCCCATTAGAGCTCGATGCCTCGTGATCCATGCCGAAAAGACCTCACCTCTGAGTGGTCGAAAAAATAGAAACCGCCTGTGCTTTTGTTATTTTTGAAAGTCTTGTAGATTATTCAACTCTCTCTCTCTCTCTCTCTCTCTCTCTCTCTCTCTCTCTCTCCTCTCTCTCTCTCTCTCTCTCTCTCTCTCTCTCTCTCTCTCTCTCTCTGCTTGCCTGTCTGACTGTCTGTCTCACTGAAAACAGACAGCTGTGTCACTGAAAATGACTACCAATACAACTAAACACACAAAACAAGATGTAAAGTAACAGCAAATTTGATAGAGTGTGCAACACAGACAATTGGGTGTTGTAGGCGGCTGCACATCTTCTCCCTTATTTCCACCTACCATTTACTTGTCTGGCATTGTCTCTCGTCATTGCAGATGCCATACCTACATTCAAAGGACCCCTTCTTCCCTTTCTGTACTCCCAGTTCTTATAGAACAGGGAGTACCTTACAATGGGAACGAAGAAATTCTGTGTGTGTGTGTGTGTATGTGTGTGTGTGTGTGTGTGTGTGTGTGTGTGTGTGTGTGTGTGTGTGTGTGTGTGTGTGTGTGTGTGTGTGTGTCCGTTCGTGGTCAAAATGTGTTCCACTCGCTCCAGACAAAATTACTGGGCCGATCTTTCTGAACATTTGTGGGTATGTTAATTATGGGTCACGGATGATGGTTGTCCTTCTCTATAGAATATCTCAGAAAGTACCTAGCCAATCTTTCTGAAAATTTGTAGGTATGTTCATTATGGGTCACGGATCATGCCAGATGCGTCATTTTAACCATTATAGCCGTTACTAACGGCTATAACGGCCCATAACGGTTTTTCTTCTTCACGGAATATCTCAGAAAGTACTTGGCCGATCTTTCTGAAAATTTGTAGGCATGTTTATTATGGGTCACGGACAATGGCCGATGTTTACCAGAATAACTGTTATTAACGGCTATAACGGCCCAAAACGGTTTTTCCTCTTATGGAATATCTCCTGCGTATTCAAGATAAACTGGGAGTACGTCTATATGCTTTGCATCTTAGGGTTTTTTCCGATCTCTTGTTCATTTGTCAGATCCTACCGTCCCACCTCTGTCCACACACACACAAAACACACACACACACGCACGCACGCACGCACGCACGCACGCGCACGCACGCACGCACGCACGCACGCACACACACACACACACATACACACACACACCACTCTCTCTCCCTGCAGCCTGCTTCTTTACCGACGTTTTCTGAACAGTCCTCACTGTCATTCCTTCTGGTGGACGTATTGTTGTTTCTCTCCTGACAGTCTAGTCAAAAGGGAAGTACTGTTGAGTTTATGATTGATGTTTGTTCGTTGCTTGTCAGGTCTCATGAAGACTTTGTGTCGAAAATTCATGTGTCTGTTTTGTACAGTCTATTGAATTTGCGTTGCTTTACATCTTGTTTTGCGTGTTTAGTTGTATTTTGTGTCTGTCTGTCTGTGTGTCTGTCTGTCTGTGTGTCTGTGTGTCTGTCTGTCTCTCTCTCTCTCTCTCTCTCTCTCTCTCTCTCTCTCTCTCTCTCTCTCTCCCTGACAATCTGTCGGTCAGTCTGTCAGTCTGTCGGTCTGCATATATATATATATATATTATTAGTTTAATATATATATATATATATATAATATTATATATATATATATATATGTATATGATTTTGATAGTGCTCGACCCCTTGGGGAGCAACATTTGTTAAAAGAGGTTTTTTAAAATAGAATCTACAAATTTGTTTCGAGCGCGTTGCGCTGTCATCAGGATGGTTTTTGGTTTGCCCACCGCCGATGTTATATAGCGTGTGGGCTCCCGTTTGCGGTTGTTTGCACGTGCGGGTTGGCTGCACGTGTTTTTGGGGGGCTTTCAGGTTTTTGTTTTGGGTGTATTCACTAACAACGATTTCCATTTATGCCTGCAGTTGTTTATTATTTCTGTTTTGGTGTTTAAAGTTGCTAAGTGTGGTTTGCATAGTATTAACCATTTTTCAGTTAAACATAGGTTGCACCTTTTTGAAACATTGCTGTATGGTGATGCTCTTTTTATGATTCAACTCGGAAAACAAGTTGGATTATACAGAGACGACGGCCTTGCTGCACTAACCAACAACCCAAGAACCATTGAAAATAAGAAAAAAGAATTATGTAAAATCTTCCAAAACCACAACTTAAAAATCACCATTGAAGCAAACAAAAAGGTAGTAAACTACCTAGACATAACACTTGATCTCATCAACTACATATATAAACCATACAAGAAGCCCAATGACACACCTATCTATGTAAACATCAAAAGCAACCACCCACCATCTGTATCAAAAGCCATACCCAATGGCATAAATCAGAGACTATCAAACCTGTCATGCAATGAAAGAGTATTCAACAATGCAGCAGTAGAATATCAAGAAGCACTGCAAAAAAGTGGGTACAACTACAAACTACAATACAATCCAGATAATAACACAAATAGAAATAAGAAAAACAGGAAAAGAAAAATCACATGGTACAACCCACCATACGACGGAAAACTCAAAACAAATATAGGAAATGAATTCTTTAAAATTTTAACAACCTCGTTCCCAAAAGAACACAAACTATATAAAATATTCAACAAAAACACCATCAAACTATCGTATTCATGCATGCCCAACCTCAAAAATTTAATTGACACATCTAATAAAATAAAAACTAACACAGCAAAGAAGGGTGAAGAAAGGAAATCTTGCAATTGCATCAAAAAAGAGCAGTGCCCCCTGAGCAATAAATGCCTTCACAACAACATTGTATCCCAAGCCACTGTGACATCAGAAAATGAAAACGAAACATACATAGGGATCACTGAAAACCACTTCAAAACCAGATATGCAAACCACAAACAGTCATTTAATAAAGAAAAATATAAAAACCAAACAGAACTGAGCAAATATATCTGGAAACTTAAAGACGCAAAAACAAGCTACAATATATCCTGGAAAATCATAAAAAGAGCATCACCATACAGCAATGTTTCAAAAAGGTGCAACCTATGTTTAACTCAAAAATGGTTAATACTATCCAAACCACACTTAGCAACTTTAAACACCAAAACAGAAATAGTAAACAACTGCAGGCATAAATGGAAATCGTTGTTAGTGAATACACCCAAAACAAAAACCTGAAAGCCCCCAAAAAACACGTGCAGCCAACCCGCACGTGCAAACAACCGCAAACGGGAGCCCACACGCTATATAACATCGGCGGTGGGCAAACCAAAAACCATCCTGATGACAGCGCAACGCGCTCGAAACAAATTTGTAGATTCTATTTTAAAAAACATATTTTAACACACACACACACACACACACACACACACACACATATATATATATATATATATATATATAAAATCAGGGTTAAAAAGCCGCTCAGGACGCAAAAGGTGCTCAACCATGTAGGGAGCGACATACCAGTTTAAAATAGGATTTTAAAATGAAGAGGTTAAAACCTACAAGCTTGTTTCAAGCTAAAAGCGCTCTCCTCAGGGTATACAATACAATTTGGGCACGCCACCGGTGTTATATACCGTGGTGTGTGGGCGTGTGAGTTCTGTGCGTGTAGCACGTGGCCTGCCGGTTTTTCTTTTTTGGGGCGCGTTCAGGGGGGACGTGCCACGGAATGGTGCATTGACAAAGATTTCCATTTATGCCTGCAATTGTTTATCATTTCTACTTTAGAGTTCAGGGATGCTAGGTGGGGTTTACATAATATCAGCCACTTTTCTGTGGTACATAAGTTGCATTTTTTAGAAATGTTGTTGTATGGTGTTGCTCTTTTTATAATTTTCCATGATATGTTGTAATCTATTTTCCTATTTTTCAGCTTCCAAATATATTTACTTAATTCTGTTTGGTTTTTATATTTTTCATTTTTGAAAGACTGTTTATGGTTTGCATATCTGGTTTTAAAGTGGTTAGCCGTGATTCCTATGTATGTTTCTTTATCACTGTCTGTTGTTACCGTAGCTTGGTACACAATATTGTTGTAGAGACATTTATTATTCAAAGGGCACTGGTCTTTTTTAGTGCAATTACAAGATATCCTTTCATCACCCTCTTTGGTTGTGTTGTTTTTGGTTTTATTGGAAGAATCAATTATATTTTTAAGGTTGGGCATACACGAGTATGATAGCTTGACGGTATTTTTGTTGAATATTTTAGATAGTACATGTTCTTTTGGGAATGATGTTTTAAGGATTCTGAGGAATTCTTTTCCTACGTTAGTTTTTGTTCTTCCATCATATGGAGGGTTATACCATATAATTTTTCTTTTCCTGTTTTTCCTGTTGCTGTTCATGTTGTTATCTGGGTTGTATTGTAATTTGTAGTTGTAGCCACTTTTTTTCAGCGCCTCTTGATATTCAGCTGCTGCACTGTTAAATTCTTTCTCATTGCATGACAGTTTAGATAATCTTTTGTTTATACCATTAGGTATGGTTTTTAAGATGGAGGGTGGGTGGTTACTATTGATGTCTACGTAGACGGGTGTGTCATTAGGTTTTTTATATGGTTTGTATGTATGATCCTTAAGGTCTAATGTTATGTCTAAATAATTTACTGTTTTTTTGTTGGCTTCTACTGTGATTTTTAGGTTATGGCTTTGAAAAATTTTACAAAGTTCTTTTTTCTTGTTTTCAATGATTTTTGGTTTATTGTTTAACGTGGCAAGACCGTCATCTCTGTATAAGCCAACCTGTTTCCCAAGTATTTTCTGTATATGAGACAACATGAAAAGTCCAACTAATTCACACGTTTCAGCTCCGTCATAAGATCCCATCGTGACATCGAATGTGGAATTTCTGCTAGTTTTTTTAATCCAAGTTTCACTGTTGCTATGGAGAAGGGTCTTCTATATATATATATATATATATGCCAGGTCATTACTATGAAGGAAGAATTGTTACCCTGCGCTTGTTTTCCCCCACTACTTCATTGTTCGGCACTATATATATATATATATATATATATATATATATATATATATATATATATATATATATTTGTTAAGAATATTTTTAAAAAATGAAGTATTAAAATCAACAAGCTTGTTTCGAACCTCTCGCTCTCCTCAGGATATTCTTTTGGGGCACGCTATCTGTCTTTTATAGCGTGCGGGACCTGATTCCATTTCTGCACGTGCGAGTCGCTTCACGTGTGGTCTGTGGTTCTTGTTGGGGTCTGTTCAGGTGGCGTGCGCTAGGTGTAAACCACACCTAGCAACCTTGAATACAAAAGTAGAAATAGTAAACAATTGCAGGCACAAATGGAAATCTTTGTTAGCGCACGCCACCTGAACAGACCCCAACAAGAACCACAGACCACACGTGAAGCGACTCGCACGTGCAGAAATGGAATCAGGTCCCGCACGCTATAAAAGACAGATAGCGTGCCCCAAAAGAATATCCTGAGGAGAGCGAGAGGTTCGAAACAAGCTTGTTGATTTTAATACTTCATTTTTTAAAAATATTCTTAACAGATGTTGCTCCCCAAGGGGTTGAGCACCTTCAGATTTTTAAAGAACACTTTTATATTGTTCATAATTATCGCTCCTCACGTTGAGCACTGTGATCTGACAAAATCTAAAATGGAGAAAATCAACTTTAGGCAATCTACTAAAAACATACCATTTTCAAACCCACAAACTTACACTAAAAAACTGATAGAACAAACCGAGAAATTTGTGCGCAACATGAGATGGAAGGCGTTCTTCTTCCTAAACCCAAATGCAAAGAATGAAGACAAAAATACATATGGATTCAAATCATGGCGATCACCTCCGACAATAGATGAAATGAAGCCTTTCGAAGACAAAATGAAGGGACTGATAGCCAATATTAAATTCAAAAAATCAACTAACAACTTTCAAACATCTCTAGCAAATGATATAAAACAAATCCAAAATGATAAAAAGATATTCGTAAAGGCTGACAAAACTAGCAATTTTTACAAAATGGAACCAAATGAATACTCTCAACTCTTAAACAAAAACATCCAGAAAAACTACAAGAAAGCTGACAAAACTACACACAGCAACATCCGCAAAAAAGAAAAAGAGCTTGCACACCGCATGGAGTTAAGCGACAGGGTAGAGGCAACAGCAACAAAAGAAGCCTTCATAACACTCAAAGACCACAAGCCTAACTTCCAAAACAACCCAACATGTAGACTAATAAACCCATCTAAATCCGAACTGGGCAAAATAAGCAAGAGAATTCTGGAAAAGGCAATAGAAGATGTAAAATCAAACACTGAATACAACCTTTGGAAAAACAGCTATGAGGTCATACAATGGTTTAAGAAACTCAATAAACAGAGAAATACAATGTTCATTACATTTGACATAGTAGACTTCTATCCATCCATAGATGAAGAACTACTCAACAAAGCTTTGAAATTTGCCAACAAATACACAAATATAACAGAGTCAGAAATGGAGATTATTTTCCACACCAAGAAAACCTTACTCCATAGCAGAAATGAAACTTGGAATAAAAAAACGAGCAAAAACTCCACATTTGATGTAACCATGGGATCGTATGATGGCGCCGAAACATGTGAACTAGTCGGACTATTCATGCTATCCAACATCCAAAAACAACTTGGAAAACAGGTCGGTTTGTACAGAGATGACGGCCTCGCTGCATTAAACAATAATCCAAGAACCATTGAAAACAAGAAAAAAGAATTATGTAAAATCTTTAAAAATCACAACTTAAAAATCACAATAGAAGCAAACAAAAAAGTAGTGAATTACCTAGACATAACATTAGACCTCAATGACCACGTGTACAAACCATACAAAAAACCCAATGACATACCAATCTACGTAAATATCAAAAGCAACCACCCACCATCCATACTAAAAACAATACCCAATGGTATAAACAAGAGACTATCCAACCTGTCATGCAATGAAAACGCATTCAATGATGCAGCAACAGAATATCAAGAAGCA